>CM052891.1:17237-68219 GCA_028534135.1 Potos flavus
CGAGGAACTACAGAACACTCATGAAAGAAATTGAAGAAGACACAAAAAGGTGGAAAAGCATTCCATGCTCATGGATCAGAAGAATAAACATTGTTAAAATGTCTATACTGCCCAGAGCAATCTATACTTTCAATGCCATCCCGACCAAAATTCCGCCGGCATTTTTCAAAGGGCTGGAATAAACAATCCTAAAACTCGTATGGAACCAGAAAAGACCCCGAATTGCTAAGGAAATGTTAAAAAAAGAAAAACAAAGCTGGGGGCATCACATTGCCTGATTTCAAGCTTTACTACAAAGCGGTGATCACCAAGACAGCATGGCATTGGCACAAAAACAGACACATGGACCAGTGGAACAGATTAGAGAGCCCAGATATGGACCCACAACTCTACGGTCAAATAATCTTTGACAAAGTAGGAAAAAATATCCAGTGGAAAAAAGACAGTCTCTTCAATAAACAGTGCTGGGAAAATTGGACAGCTATATGCAGAAGAATGAAACTTGACTATTCTCTTACACCATACACAAAGATAAACTCTAAATGGATAAAAGACCTCAACATGCGGGAGGGATCTATCAAAATCCTAGAGGTGAACATAGGCAGTAACCTCTTCGACATCAGCCACAGCAACTTCTTTCAGGACAGGTCTCTGAAGACAAAGGAAAGAAAAGCGAAAATGAACTTTTGGGACTTCATTGCCAAGGTCTTGAATATAAAGTCTTTCTTGCACTTTCCAGCAAGTGCCCGGTGAGTGACTTCCTGACCGAGGGCTGTGAGGGAGAGCGCCGTGAGTGTCCACCATGCCCGAGGGCCTCAGACCCCTGTCTGCTCACCACTCTCAGCGACAGCGAGGCCCCCGACAGGGCCTTGGACACACGCTCGAACCTTGAAACAAACAGCTGACGCCCACGGACAGACACCGTCCGGTGGCAGCGGGCTGAGTCCTTAGAGCCGGGAGTGCTTTTGGAACTTTGGACAACAGTGGAAATATCGCCTCTTGGCATAAGTCCTGTGGAAAAGTAAGTGGAGGGTCGGATCTCCCAGCCTCCGATCCCAGCAGCCTATCGGGCAGTGGGCAGGGGGTGCAAGAGCATTTAGCCCCCAGCCCAGCCAGCTAACCTGCTCTCACAAGAACAGAAGGCACACTAATCACTAGGAATTGCGATACAAGCAAATCTGTGGTGACTTGTGTATGCATCAACTTTTAGAGTAAGGTACCTGCCGGACCTTGCTGCACACTCAGACCTGAAATGTAGGCATCAAATCTCCAGACCTAGAGGACAGTAGGGAGAAGCGGTCCCGACACTGCAGGTTAGTAAGGGAGCCCTGCGGCTGAGGACGAGGCAGCGGGGACAGCCGCTGCTGCCAGCCCCAAAGCTCCTCCCTGAACTGCAAAGTCTGGGGGCCCCGAGCGGCAGTCGGGCACAGGCAGCAGTGGCAATTCCCGGAGGGTGTCTAACTGCAGCCCACGTCGTCCGTAAAAGTGCTGTTTGAGCTCAGGAACGCTGCCTCTCGCTGAGTCGCCCTGTGGTGCTCAGCAATGAAGACACAAGGGAATCGCCCATCAACGACCGTAAGAAAGAGAGGACTTGCCCTTTTAAGTCAGCACCCCGCGGGCCCTCCTATGAGCCCTGCTCAGTGAACGAGGAGTGGAGAATCTTCGCATCCCCGGGGCCCACAGGGCCAGAGGCTGACCTTCCCTCGCCCGCTCGGGAGTGGGGGTGACCCCCAAGAGGGGCTCTGCCAGTTTGCTGCTCAGAGCGTGGGTCGACTGCTCAGGGAGAGAGCTCAGAGGAAACCCACTGTGAGGAAGTGGGTGAGAAAGGCGCAGAGGGGTCCAGAGAGCCCTCTCACCCCAGCCTGGGGTCTGGCTCAGGAGGGGCAGCGGGTCTCTCCTCCCACACTCCGCGGGGACGACCAAGGGCAGCTCAGCCAGCCGCAAACAGAGAAGGGCACCTGGAGCCACCGAGGGGCTCCCTCGGGCCAGTTTCCAGCTTCCCCGGTAGGGAGTGAGGTGGGCTGAAGGCAAGCGCCTCGCCAGGAGGGAAGCAGAGCCGCCTCCAGCTGAGGTCTGGACGGGAGCGGGGGTGGGGGGACACAGGCCCGGCGTCCCCCGCTGACCCCCGCCGTCCCCCCCGCCCTCCCGGCCCCGGAGCTCTCAGACCCGGTTGTGTGTGTGTCCGGACACAGGTCCAGACGCAGCAGCAGCACAAGGGACAGACGACAAAAGGAACAAAAGAGATGCATGCAGCCACCAACACAGTGTCGCCGAGCTGCCGCCGCGGTGCCAGACCAGCGCCTCGGTCTGCTGAGCCCACGGCCGGCCAGCAGACCACCCGGCAAGCGTGGAAGAGGCCCCCGAGCGCCGCGACCACCGCGCACATCGGCGCCGCCTGCCCACGGAGACACAGCCGGCGGGCAAGCGCGAGGTGCGTCTCCATCATCCCCAGACGCCTCCGTCTAGCGGCACGAACCCCGGAAAGGTGGAGGCCTGTGAAGGAAATGCGGCGACACCTGTTTTTCCGTTAAAACAATGAATCTTGGAACACTGAAACAAATTAAATTAAATTTTTAAAAATATGTGAAATAGTCTACAAAACATATATCTATACATCAGTTCCACATAAAGACATTCGATTAGGCCACTGCTACAGTCCAAAGCAGAAAAGGTACAAAGTGTTCAATGAGTAGGTCGTTCAGAGGGAGAAGAGGCCACCTCTCCCTAGAATCTGTGAGCTCAGTCAGGTGGCATGTGAGAGCCCACAGAGAAGGCCCGAGGGCGCGGAGCCCTCCAAGGAGCAGGGGGTGAGCCCCGTTGTCCCGCAGACGCCAGTGCCCGCGTCTGGAGGGGGAGGTGCCGCTCCCGGGACGGGCGCGGGGACGCCAGGGCCGAGGCGGAACTTTAGAGGGGCACCTCCCTCTCTCCAGAAGCTTCCCACGGAAACCGTTGTTTTCTGATGCGGTGTTTTGCTCTTCAACTATTTTACAGGAAAAAGCGGTTCTCAAGATCTGGCTACGTGTTTGCCCTTAGCGCATCTGGAGCAGGCCCCACGCTCGTGCCCACCGAGGCCAGGCTCGGCCACGGCCGGAGCCGGGAGCCCCGAAGGCCTGGCTGGAGAACCTCACTGTTCTCGGCCAGACGTCAGCCAAGCAGAACCGGGAACTGGGTCCGCGTGAGGTAGACGGGGTTAGGGTGCACAGAGCAGGGGCTTCCAAACATGGGGCTCTGACCCAGGTCAGAAAGACACTTTATAGGAGGGAAGAAGGCCCAGGCTCCACAAGCGCACACACACACACACACACACGCATGCAACCCTCCCACACGCGAACACAGACACGTGCACGCACAACACGTGCAGGGCCACGCGTGTGCCGCGCCCGCGGCAGGAGACTCCTCACGGGCTCCCAGACGCAGCTGCTCCATAACTCGCAGGTTGCTCCCTCTGATTTGCTCCGTGTGGTTTGCTGAGAGCAGGTGTCCGTGCAGGTGTGTGCAGCGCTCCCAGGCGTCTCCGCGGAGTGGGGGTCAGTGAGGCCCGCCCCCTCACTAGCTCCCACCCCGCGCCCCGTGCCAGGCCCCTCACCGATCTCACCCGCTCCTGTGTTGCCGAGGATGAGGCCTGGGCTCAGACAGCCCTGCCTCCACATTCCCGAATCTCTGTGTGCGGTGTTGGGTTGCTTTGGAGTAGGACACGGTACCGGGGTGGGCATGACATTTAACAGCCCTTTCACGTCACATAAACAGCAGCTATCGTGCCCAACTTTTTCTTTATTGTAAATAATGCTGAAGAAAATACCGCTGCCTAACTCCTTCCATGCCGATAAACTCCCAGAAACGGGGGCGCGCCATCGGAGGGCAGGCCTTCCTGACTCCCGTGCAGTGCGTTGCTGACTTGCTCTCCGGGACGTCTGGGCCCATTTGCCTCCCAGGGCTAGGTGGGATTGGCCGTCCCCCCACCTCTGCAGCCCACGGTCCTGGCCTCGTCTCTCTCGCTGTCATCGCTCAACCCACATTCAAAGCCGAGCCGGCCAGTCCGGCAGCGTAGCGGCAGCCCGGGCCTTGGCAGCGGGCAAGTCTGGAACTGAGACCAGCTGACCTTCCCCTGAGTTCTCTCACGTGGAAGCAGGTGGAGGTTTGGAGCCGAGCACGGTCAGCACTAAGCTCACGGCAGCCGTGGCTGTTCCACGGATCCCCCCATGGCTCGGCTGGCCTTCTTCCTGCTGAGGCCCACCAGACAGGGGACTTGGGAGGGCAGACACCCCCAGACACCGGGGGGCTCCTCAGTACCTCATGCAGGAGGCTTGGTTAAAACAAACCACCCTTTTATTCTCAGATGGTGGGCTGTCGCAGCCCCACAAGGGCATGAGTGCGCCCAGGTCCCTGCTGGGCCAAGGGCTGGTGTGCCTGCACCCGGGGCAGGGGCCCTAAGGGGAAGGCTGTTGTCAAACTCCCCAGCTGCCTCCATTGGGTGCCGCAGGGCAGGGGCGGGGGGGGGAGGGGGCATCCCTGGTGCTGAGCAGCGCCAGCCGCACGGGTGCTGGTCTGTGGACCGTCTGCACAGCCTCAGATGCACCCAGAGAAGCCAGCTGCCTGTGCGGCCACCGGGCGTGATTCGCAGACGATGTGCTGGAGGAGGCCTGGGCTGTGGGGACGAAAAGCCGACCCTCTAGTGTCCACACACTGGGAAGGACTCTGGGCTCCAATAGCCTTCTTCTCCCCCTTCCTCCAAACTCAAGAAACATTCTGAATTCCAAAACGCATCTCTTCCCAGGGATCTTGCGGGCAGGACCGTGGCCCTCGGTGACACCAGGTAGTGGAAGGGCTTCGGTTCTGAGGCAATGCTTAGCAGGGGAGAGAGGGGGCAGCACCCGGAAGGCCCTCAGGGCCCTCTCGGCCGCACGCCTCTGCCCTCAACTCAGGTCATGATCTCGGGGTCCTGGGATCGAGCCCCGTGTCGGGGAGCCTGCGTCTCCCTCCCCCTTTGCTGCTCCCCCTGCTTGTGCTCTTTCTCAAATAAATCAATAAAATATTTCTTAAAAATTTTAAAAATCTTGTACATAAATTGATGATATTTGGGGGAGATACTTTGAGACTATGCGACTATCTGGTTTCTCCTAAAGTTTTGCAAACTACTTTTACCATTGATTTGTGGGTCTGTGGCATCATCACTGTGGGGTCTGAGGGTGATTTTCTGTTTCCTTCCTACCCTGCAGGGTTTCTATGTCCCCTCTACATTTTTTGTTTCCTTCGACATTTATTATTTGGAATCTGGCTATAGGGAAGATTAGTCCCTTTCTCCTAGTTTCTTTTATTCAACTACCTATTTGTAGCAGTACAAATAAAATGAATGTATTTTGTTCTTTGGGTGATAGTCCAGTACTTTTTAATTTTTGTTGTTATTTTTTAGCATTTGCTTACTTTCTAGGCCTGCAAGACGCTCCAGGCTCATCTGGCATTTTCTCTGCCTCAGCTGGAGCATCGGCAGTTTCTCCAGGACACCTGGTTCCTTTTGTTGAAGGTGCTGTCCAGAAAGTAAGACCTGGGATGAAGTGTGCTTGCTGCCAGTGGGGGTTTGTGCCTCCAGGCCGCTCAGAGGGCAGAGCTAGAAAATCCGGGCCTGCGGACATCGACTTTTTACCTCTCGGCCTCTCTGGAGGAAAGCGCGAGTCCACACGGACGTGACCGATCACAGTTCGGTGCCAGAGCGTTCCCGCCGACCTTCCCCCCACACTTACCCCAACCCTCCTGGTCTGGCTGTGAGGGGCCCGCTCTGTTCCCTACAGTGTGTCTCCTGCGAGGGCGTCACAAACCCGCGACCTGTAACCGGTGGACAGGAATTTCCCCGCAGAGTTCAGTGTCCGCGTGGGGGCGCTCTGCGAAGTTGCCCCAGTCAGCTCCTTCGTGCTGGTTCTCTCCGTGAGGCCCTCCGCCTGACGCCCCGGGCCCACTCAGCCTGCACCTGCCTGGGAATCCCCCCCATCTCAGCTGCCCTTGGTCGTGTTCACATAGCCAGGGTCACTTTGTGGTGTCCTTTCGGGGCTTCACAAGTGTGTGGAGTCAATACCCCCACCATAGAACCACACAGAGCAATTTCATGACCCTAAAACTTCCCGCACCAACCCCTGGAACCACCGTTCCTCTTTCTGTCCTTATAATTCTGCCTATCCCTGAAAAAAAAAAAAAGAATCAATTAAAAACCCATACGTGGTAGTGAGGTGCCATTCCCTACGGACCCCAGGAAGTGGGACACGCTGGGGAGGCAGGCACTTGGGGCCAGTGGGAAGACATCCACTCTGCCCACATAGCTGAGATCCGGTGGGTGAGCCCCAAAGTCGGGCACCACACTGGGCCAACCGGGGACATCTGGAAACACCCTTGGCTAACCCGGGCTGCGGAGCCGCGAGAGGCAGCGCCAGGCCAGGCCAGGACAAGCCCCCTGGACAAGAGGAGCAGCGTCCCAGACAGGGGTGTGATGGGGTGAAGCCTGGGGTCCCTTGGGAACCACCACTGGCCCCGGTTCCCAGAGGGGCTTGCTCGGCCTCGCTCCCCTCCACCTCTCCCTTCCTCCCTGCTTCCTTCTCACTGTTGCAGCAGGAACGGGGTTTATCCCGTTTCAGGTTCTTGACTTTAAGAGCAGGTGCAGGAGATTTGTGGCTTGTGTCCCTCGGAGATGTCACTGACACAAATTAAGTTTCACTGATGTGGCCTCTGGTGTTTCCGCTGGGTTTCTGGACCTTGTAGATAAAGCCAGCCCCCCGCCCAACTGACCTCTGATGTGTTTCTGCGGCACACAGACCCAGGGAAGGTGGGCTCACCAACCCCTCAACATCCCTCTGAAGCAGAGTGTAACGGGGCCAACATTCACGGCGGCGGAGCCCGCTCTCCCTCCAGGAGTGAGCTCCGGGTGAGCCAGGTGGACAGAGCAGCCCTGGGCCTGCGGCCTCCGCCCTCCCGCCCTGGCCCAGCGCCTCAGGGCAAGAGCCCGCGGTCCCATGGCAGCTGCTGCTAAGGCTGGGTTCCGGGGCGCCCGCTGGCCCAGGTCGCAAGGGAGACACAGAGACGCAGAGCGGTTTCTGCTGCCCCAGATGGGGTCTGAACGCTGGCCTGGAGAGGAGAGCGGAGCAGACCAGGGCGATGGGGAAAGGGCGGGCGGATGCACAAGAAGACAGGACAGAGAAAGGGGGGGTTGACGGAGCCTCTTGAGGCCACTCTCTGTGCCTCTGCCATGGTCCCATGCTGACCCTTCACCCCAGCCACCCGGCCCCCCAGGGGGTCGTCAGCCACCCGCCCCTTCAGGTCCGCCCCACCTCGTGCCTCCTTTCTCCCTTCCATGACCTCATCCTCTGTACTCGCCCTGCCGACCCCCTTCTTCCCACCGCGCCCCTCCAGTCCCACGCCAGCTCTAACAAAAATAACCTGCCAAACATAAAGATGGGATCCCAGTCTCGCCCTGGCTGGCCCACCTTTGCCCCTTCCCCTCACAGTCAGGATGCGGCCTGGTAGTGGGCCCAGACCCTCTCAGTCCACCCTGCGCACTCCCCTCGCCGCAGACGCTGGGAAGTGCTCACTAACCCTCCCGCAACGGCCCTTGTCTCAGGGTTTAGATCCTAGCGAGAGGGCCTGGAAGTGGTCAGAGGCCAGTCTGTACAGAAACTACGGTCTGAAGAGGGTGGGCCCCGCACAAGACACAGGCTGGGGTCTCCCCCTGAGCGGAGAGGGGAGCTCGTGGAGGAGGGGAGCCCGACCTTGCCGGGGAGGACTCTCGCCTAGAGCACGGGGACCGCCACTGCAGGTTTTTAAAAAGGGGAAGCCATAACCAATGTCTATGTTTCTCAACGAAAGAGAAAAACTTGGACATCAACATGCAAAAAATGCCCCTTGACTTAAACCTCACACTTTACATAAGAATTGGGGCAAAATGAATCAGAGATTTCAATGCGAAACAATAAAACCTTTAGAAGAAAACAGAAAATCTTCATGAAGTCAGGTTAGGCAGGGTTCTGAGCTGTTTGAAAGCACAATCCATAGAAGAAAGAAGTCGCACCCTGGATTTCATCAGAATCCCTAACTTTACAAAAGACAACGTGAGGAGAATGGAAGCACAAGACATAGACTAGGAGAAAAGATTTCCAAATTATGTATCTGGCAAAGCAATTGTGTCCAGAATACGTAAGGAGCTCTCAGAACAAATCAGCCCATTCCAAACCGGGGCGAGGCCTTGAGCAGACGTCTGGGTGAAGGAGCCTGTGGAAGACGCTTCCAGTTGCACCCCCACGGGGCTGCGTAACCCACGGACGACGTGGACTGCGGCGCAGCGGCTCTCGCGCACAGCTCGGCCCTGCACGTCACCAGCAGTCACACTTCTGCGTGTCGGCCCAAGAGAAATGGAAACTTCCGTCCACACAGAAATCCGTACACAAACGTAGGTGGCAAGTGTGTTCAATAATCACCCAGAACTAGAAACAGCCCCAATATCCTTCATCCGGGCAAGTGCATCCACGAGCGGGGGCTCGCCCACACAGCGGGGACCTTGCCTCCAATACAGGGGGGAGGGGGGCCGCTGGTACCCCACTGCCTGGAGGTCTGGGAGGAGGACCAGCGGGGCTCACCCGCACAGCGGGGAGCTTGCCTCCAATTAGCGGGGGTGGAGGGGGCAGGAGGAGACACTCTTCCTTGCAGGTGGGGGGGCAGCACGGGGCGTCCACAGAACCATCAGAGCAGTGTGTGTTATGTTCAGGCCCCCGCAGCTGTCAGCCACAAAAGAGGCACCAAAGGGCCTCCTCTTCCTCCTCCTGGGCCCCCATCTCAGGCAAAAGGGTGCTGTCAGCGCTCAGGCCCAACACCCTCTTTATTGTGGGTGAGTACAAGGACGCGTGGGGCCCTCACATGTGTGCCCATTCCCACCCTGCTGGTTCAGGCCTGGCTCAGCTGCCAGTGATCTCTATCCACCCATCTATCTATCTATCTGTCATCTAGCCATCTTTCTATCTATTATCTATCTATCTATCTATCTATCTATCTATCTATCTATCTATCCATCCATCCATCCATCCATCCATCCATCATCTATCTATCCATTATCAATCATCTATCCATCTATCTTCTCTTTATCCATCTATCTATCCACCTATCTTCTGTCTACCCTGTGTCTGTGAGCATGGCTACGCCTACAGGCTTTACGGTCACATGGCCACATAGCATGTTTGTACTCGTGTGCATGGGAGTGAGTGAGCGGGGGGGGGGGGTTGGCGCTGGAAAAGAAAAGCAACTGTGTTAAATGGGCTTCGTCTTGCCTGCAACAAGGGCTTCTGCTTCCTCGACCTTACAACAGTCGTTTGCCCCTGCAAGGCCAGGAGGCGGTGCGGTGGCTCTTTCTGGGAGACCAGCTGGCAAGAGAGGCTAGTGACGTGAGTAACTGGCAAGTCTCGGAACAAAGAAGCCAGTGAAAAGTTATGTCTGCACCAGAGAGTGAAATCTGGGATTTTTCACCTGCAAGAGGAATTCTAGGTAAGGGGAAAACTCTCTTGCTGGGACTGGATTGAGGAGGTCAGTGGCTGAAGTAAGGAGTGGAAACAGAGGGCCCCCCCCCGGGTGTCTCAGTGGGTTAAAGCCTCTGCCTTCGGCTCAGGTCATGATCTCAGGGTCCTGGGATCGAGCCCCGCATCGGGCTATCTGCTCAGCGTGGAGCCTGCTTCCCCCTCTCTCTCTGCCTGCCTCTCTGCCTACTTGTGATCTCTCTCCTCTCTCTGTCAAATAAGTAAAATCTTAAAAAAAAAAAGAAAGAAAGAAAAAAGAAGAGTGGAAACAGACTCCACAGAGTGTCCAGTTGTGGCTGAGTCCTGGAGGTTGGAGACCAGGTTCAAATGTCTGTATATTTTAGGTGAGATGTGACTCTCACACTGTTGTTTTCAGTGAGAGTTAGCTTTTCTAGAGAATTACACTGAACTCCTGAAGAACAGGATGAAGGGGCCCGGGAAGGCGCCCAGTGGAGGGGTGCCCGCTGTCACCTGGGTCTGAGGGGGCTTGTGGAGCAGGTGGGGATGCTGGGAGTGGCGGGGTTCAGGCAGAGGGGTCAGAAAAGATCAGAGGCAGAGAGATCGAGCAGCTCGGTGAAAAAGAAACACACCAACTTAGGTGGTAGTCGGAGTCTACACTTACGAGCCACACAAAACTTGTAGCAGATCCCTCCGAGTATTTCTTTTCCATGCTCTGCCGCCTGCTCAGTCTCAGAACGTCCCACTGAGGGTCACCCATGGACTGGAGCTCAGGCCCCTCGCCCCTTCCTCTGGGCTCCTGGGGTGTCTGTAGGATTGGCCGGCCCACCCGGTGGGAGCCTGTGTGTCAGGGCTCACGAGACCCACGGGAGGCTGCTTTGCCTCACCCGGACCCTGCTTTATGCAAGAGATGCTTCGGCTCTGGGGTCTACAAAGGGAAGGGGCTAGGGGAGGGGAGGTCACCGGGGTCAGCATCCCGCTCTCCAGCACCTGTCCACTTCCAAGTTTCGGATGGAGCCCAGCACCTGGTGCCCAACCCTTGCTTCTGTCTTTCCTGGCTCTCTAGAAACTGGGGACCGGATTCCTGGCCCTGGCAGCCTGCACCCATCCTGGGGCTTTGCAGGCCCTGGGTCTGGGGAGCCCCCGCCGGGGCCGGGGCCTGGTCACCGGAGGCTGACTGCGGCCAGTAGGCGGCACTGCAGGAGCGCGGGAGAGGCAGCGGCCCGGGCTTCCAGCGGGACCCCCACCCGACAGCCCCGGCCTGGGAAGTGCGGGCTCAGAGGGAGGGGCAGGCTGCAGTGCAGACGGGCTGGGCCATCGGAAGCTTCCCGAGGAGGACGTTGGAGCTCAAGGAAGCCGCCTGTGACTCCCCTGGGTTTCCTCTTCCATGTGCATCGCATGTCAGGGCTTCTGCAGCCCGTGCCACCGATGAGAAAGCAGAGCCTGGGTCGGGGCAAGACCGTGCCCTGGAGTGTTCTGCCATTGCCTTCCGGGAGCCCTGGGGTCTAGGGTCTGCCTGGGGCCGTAGATCTCAGCCTGTCCAGCAGGCCGAGGCCGAGGCTGTGCGGGGACACGTGAGCGTGTGGTGAGTGTGTCTGGGAGCATCCTGGGGTGTGTCCGAGGCAGGCAGGCATGTCCGTACTGGGGTGGGTGTGGATGTGGCCCCTGTGTCCCACTAACCCTGTAAGCTCCATCTCTTCCTCTACCTCGGACAAACGGTCTCGCCGGTGTCTCCCCAATGTGGTTCTAAGCACGGCTCCTGCTCGAGGGGAGCCCCAGCGGTCCCGACAGTGAGGTCCCAGCGCTTGCAGTGATTGGTCACTCGAAGACCCTCGGCGGAGGTGCCCGGGGATGCCGCCGGCTCTTGAAAGGGTTGCTCGGTCACATTCCTCAGCTCCCCTCTGCTTTCGGAAGCAGCAGTGACTTTGCTCACATTCAGCAGAAAGCCGAGCTGCCCCAGGTTGGAGGTCATGGGCTTCCTGGAGCCAGCGGGTGACTCAGCCCCAAGGAGCTCTGAGTCGGACCCCACCCGCCCGCAGCTCCCAGAGGCCAGACACGCTGCGGGTGTGCCTGCCCGGCACGCACAATCTGTTCCCTAGCTGCCTCGCCCGACCTCCCCGGGACACGCTGCCCTCAGCTGCCCCTGCCCGGGTGCTCGCAGCACCACGCTGAGCATGGAGGACGGGTGACACCCTGTAGGTGACTAGGGCGAGATGGGCACTGGCAGCAGCTGACTCAGCCTCTCCCCGGGGACCCAGATGATGCCACATTCTGACACATCAGACCGTCTGGGTGTCTCCTGGGGCAGCGCAGGGGCAGTGGGCGCTGGCGTGTCAAGGGGTGGGGCCGAAGGAGTCGGAGGCCCACTGAGCCAAGATCAGGGGCCATGGGGCCCGACAAGCCGGCTGGCCTCTCCTGGGATTCCTGACACCCTAACACACAGCTGGTGTCCCCGCAGACTGTGTAGGAACGGCAGATGGGAGCTGTAGGCCTCGGTCAGCCTGTAACGAGAGACGTCTTAAGATATACACCAGAAGAAAGGGGTGAGAGAGAAGTTCCAGGTAGACCCTGCTATGAGAGAGGCCCCCGGACATGTGTGTTCACAGGACCGGGCTTGACGGAGCTAGGAGGCCATGAGCAGAAACCTGAGCAAGCCGTGGCCCCTGCCAGCACGCCCAGAGAGTGAGACTCGACGGTGCCCCGGGCTGCCCCCAAACGTGCCCACTGGGTAGCAAGCAGGCCATGGGCACCCCGCATGCCCACAGTGACTGCCTCCTCGTCTGTCAGATCTCATCTGCTCTCAGGACAGGGCTGAGTGCAGACCTGCCCGTCTGGTCGTTCCAGGAGCGGGTCCAGAGCTCTGCCCAGAGTGTGAGTGGGAGCACGGGGCTCCGCCCGGACCTCCACCCACCCCAGACCCCCCACTCACACCTCTCACTGCCCATCACCTATGCCCTCTGGGGGTTCTCCCCGTGGCGCTGGCTGGAGCTACGTCACCCCAGCCAGGTGGCATTGGGGGGGCTGCTCTCTGGGGAACACAGGAAGCAGCGTTGGAGCCCACGGGGCACCCCCTCCTCTGTACTGGTGAGAAACCGTCCCCTTGGAGCGGGGGTCTGTGCCCCCAGGACCCAGGAAGCCCCCTGGCCTGTGGGAAGATCCACCTTCCCCTCCCCCTCCCCCCCACCCCCCAGCCAATGTCTGCTCAGGGGAGCCCGAAAGGAGGTCCAACATCCACGCGGTCCCCGTCAGGCCAACAGAAGTCCGTGCTGCCTGCCTACCCCTCTTACAGGAGGACGGGTGGGGAGACGGGTGGGGAGACGGGGGAGACGTGCACCCTCCTATTCAACGCCATCACTCCGGCGAACTCACAGGAAGAAGCTGTATCCTGCTGAGAACGAAACGACGTGTCCAGGTGCCCTCGGCAGACCCCGCATCAGGAGCTTCTACCCACCTGCTCTGAAAGAGCCCAGGCCGCTCGAGCTTCGGGGACCCTTGGCTACGCTCCAGGTGCTGAGGACCCTGCAGAGGAGGCTGGGGTCAGCACCGCGAACCCTGCTCCTTCTGGGCCGTGGAGTCCCCGAGAGCTCACAACGGCGGGGAGGGGCCGGCCACCCCCCTGCAGCCTCCCTACCACCGCTGCCCTGGCCTGGGGCCGCCCCGAGTCCCCGCCCTCTTTGTTGGCAAACAGCCACCCCCACGCAGGGCCCTAATCCAGCTCCAGCGAGAGAGACTAGCTGGTGGTGGGGCCTGAAGGCTCCCCTGTGGGCCACCCAGGGGCCCTTCCTCACTTTGCAAAATGTGCCTCCGAGAGCTGCAGCCACTCCATACAGAACCAGAGTGCCTGGAGGTCACCTCTGCAGGCTGCAGGCACTGTCCTCCTGCACACCCAGAAAGTGCTGGAAACAGTGACCAGTGCCCGAGGGATGGACGGGGGGCAAGGGGAGGGATGGGGAGGGATGGAGGGAGGGGTGGGGGAAATGGAAGAGGGGCAGGAGGAGGGATGGGGAGGAGCGGGGGGAGGGATTAGGGGGCGGGGAGGGGTGGGGGAGATGGAAGAGGAGCAGAGGGGGGGAAGGGGGAGGGGAAGGGGGAGGGGCAGCATTGTTCTAAGAGGTTGGGGGTTGGGGGTCTTGCCCAGGTTGCCTAGAGAGGGTCTTTTCCATCACGAAGACTGGCATCTCTGTGGAGTTCCGGCTCTAGAGGCAATGGTGGGGGAGTCACAGTTGGAGCAAGGGCCGTCCCAGCCCTGGGCATCCCCTTCGCCTACTGTGGTAGCTCCTGGCCGCTCTGGGTGGGCTGGGCCACGGTGATGCTCTCTCAGCCCCTGACCAGGAGCCAGGCAGCTCCTGCCCTTACCGGTGGTGGTGGTCGGCAGCACCAGCAGTGCCGCGCTTGCTCTGACCAGGCCTGCCCCGACTCTGAAGGCTTCTTGCCATCACACTCCCTGCCATGGGCCTTGGACAAGTTCCTCCACGTCCACTCCTGCTTCTTCCTCTGCAGGATAGCTGCCTGCAGAGGACGGGACACGATGCCCCAGGACCTGTCAGAGGCTGGGCACGGGGCCCAGTGTGCGCTCCTCCTTCACGGGGCCCGGCAGGGCTGTGCACTCGGCCGCGGGAGCCCAGGGAAGATGAGGGGATGATGGCTGCGGCAGCAGGTGTGCAGCCTAAGGAGGAAGTCTCTGAGGAGAGCTCTCTTCGTGTCCCGAAGTTTCCTCCTTTTGTGCTTCCGCAGATTGGCGCAGAAATGCTCGGTACTGCATGGACCCATGTGATAAAGGCTTGACTTGGGGGCCGTGATCGAGCTGGTCCCCGAGGACACCCAGGACGTGGCCACTGGCATGGGCAGGTGTGGGTCCGGCAATCCAGAAACGATGGAGGAACCGATACCGAGGAAGAAACGGCCCCCCTTGCTCTCTCGTGGCTACGCAGGCTGCAGTCGCGTTTTACCAAGCAAAGTTGGTCCTGCTTAAAAACCCTCTCCGGGCGGTGCCAGGGACGGGGTTCTGAGCTGCAAGGCCTCCCGGCGAGCTGTCAGCTGGGAGCCAAGGGCGTGGGGAAGCACGCTCCACGGCTGGCATCTGTGCTCAGCGGCTGTGCTACGCCATTTGCACTTTCAAAAAAGAGAGTCATCCACCCATACACTTACCATATGGTGAAGTCCATGGCCATGCGGGCATCACGGACAAGCAGGGACAGGGCAGAGCTGTGAATTTCGGGGTAGGAGTGGATGACACCTGCATGCTTCACGGAGCTCTGTGCTCATTCACTGCTGACTCGAACATTTGAAAAGAGCAAGCCGCTTTGTCAAGCTCAAACACACATTTCCTGCCGGGTCAGGAAGGCTCTTTGCTGAGACCAGCACAGGAGGGGCCTAACAGGTGTGCAATAGGGAGGGCTTGCTGGGAGCGGGTCCCAGCACCCGTCCTGCCCAACACTACCCGGTGGGAGAGACTGGGGGAGACGGGACCCCTGGTGGTGGTTTTCAGCCCATCACAGATGCTGGGGGGACCCTGGCACCATCCAACTACAAGCCGACCAAGGGATTGCCCCCAGTCAGCCAAACGCTGTGTGTACCCCAAAAATCCTTGCCCATCCAGAGTTTCTGGGTGGGTGCAGGTGCCCAGGCTTGGAATATTCAGAGCAGAAACACCCCATGTCCCTGAAGTTGCCCTCTACATGGAGGGGTCAAGCCCAGGGGCCCTTCCCCGAGCTCAGACCATTCAAGACGTGAGCACTCAGAGACGCAGGCAGGAACGTGAGAGGGTCAAGGGTCAGAAACCGGACATCAGCATCCTAGCCTATAGAGACGGTTCTGGGTGCTGGGAGGACGCCCCATGGCACAAGGGGTTTGAGGACAGAAAGAAGTCTGCCCCTGGAGGTGGGGGCAGAGGAGGGCTGACTGACTCAGGACCAGCGGCCTGCTGGGGGGCAGACCCTGCCTCGCCCCGGGGGCACCACAGCCAGCCGGGACTCCAGGAGCCCAGGGAGCGGCCGCAGGGGGATGGGGTGGGGGCCCTGGGAGCAGGAAATGGAGGCACAGCCATCGCTCCCCCCGGGAGACCACAGCTGTGTGTGCACACATGCCCATAGGCCCGTGGACATGCGTGCGGGCGCACACGCGTGTGTGAGCTCACGTGGGTGTGCATGAGTACATATGCAAATGTGCACACCCACGGGCATCAGTGTGCTCGTATGTCAGAGGCTGGGCTGCTCCAGGCCAAGCCAGCAAACGAGAGCTGGCTCTTCTTCCTCCCTCTGAGGGCCTCTCTCCAGGAGGGCAGGTCCGGGTTCTCCTTGTTCCTTTAGCCATCAGACCCTAAAGCTCAGAGCACAGAGCCCTCAAGCTTTTAAGGACCTACGAAAATGTTGAAACTGGGGGAAATACCCTTTATTATATCCAAAATATGAAAAGAAAATTGCTTTTGAGTTTCTGGGCTACCCTCTAAGGACACCCCCCAGGTGTTTGAGGGATTTCTTGGGAAGGGCGTGTTCCCAAACAGGCTTCCGCCTCAGCCGAGTCCCCTTGTCCTCGCCCCCCTTCCTCAGGCAGAGAGGCCCGACTCCGGCCGGCCCCCCTCCTCAGCGCCTTCCCACTGAGCCGACCCGGACGTCCGGGAGACATGCCTGGGATGAGCTGGACCCCCACCAGCTGCCACAGCCAAGGGCCTCAGGCTGAGACGCCAGCGGGGAGCCGTGTCCTTCCTGCTCAGGCCCGGGGCTCGGGAGGCGGTCGGGCCCAGCGCGTGTCCCCCAGGCAGGTGCCCCGCCCCGGGGAACGGGGGCGGGGGAAGCAGTCGGACGGACTTCCTCTGCGCTTGCTGGCCCGGTCTATGTGTCCCCTCAGGGACCTTTAAGTCCACGGTGAGCTGAGTTTTTCTGAGGTTCACACCCGACACTGGCTCAGGCTCTGCAGGTAGTGGCTGTGCACGAAATCTGCAGCTAACTGGCTGGTGTCGGGGCCGCCGCCCTCCCTGGGCTCAGCCCCCCGGGCCCCCACCCAGCAAGGGAGGAACCTGTGGCCAGTTGGTGCTAAGGGCCCTCGGCTTGTGCTGTGATGATGCTCACCAGACCTCATCCCTAGCGTCCCTTGAGGACCCTGGCCCACGCCCTGAAACCTTCCTCCTGGTCACTCGGGACCACGCTCTGGGACGCCTGGCCCCCGAAGGCCACCGTGGCCTCGGCCCTGGCTTCCCTGCGGCTTCCGTGGCGGCTCTGACGGCGCTTCGCCGTCGGTGGTGCCGACCCCACGGTCTCCAGGGACGACCTAGGACGGGGGTGACATTTCTGGGCAGCATCAGCGTGTCACGTAGGTGTTCATCTTTGCGAGTAAGCCCGAGGCCTGGCCGTGCCCCAGGTGACGGCCCAGAGGACACGGGCTCCACAGCCGTCGATGGCCCACCGGGCGGACCAGCCTGGACACCCACCGGTTCGGCTGGGTCCCTAGGGGAGGGTGTCCCCGGGCCGGCCAGGCCCTCGTACGTGCGTCTTGGGGCCGCTCCTGTGGGTGGTCGGGAGGCCTGGACCAGGAAACCAACACCCGGCAGAAGCACGGCGGCCGGGTTGTGCCGTTCTTCTGGCGGCCCCCGCCCGGGCCGGGGGCGAGGTGGAGCCCACAGGACCTGCCTCCCGGAGTCCCCTGAGGAGACGCCCAAGGACCAGGGGCTCTGCCTCCGCCTTCCTGTTCTCGGGGATGAGCCCGATTCACGTGCTTCCTGTGACAGCCGCGACATCATCACATCCGCTCCGGGAACTATTTTTAACTGATTTATGTATTTCGTGTATGAGGAAGACATCGACTTCTGTTTCAGTTCGTTTTACAGGAAAGTGTTGCAACCGTGCTCAGCTCAGCAATATTAGCCACCGCAGAGCAGCAGGGGAAGCCCGTCTCAGCAGCAACGTCGGACAAAAACTAATGAAGCTGGAGATATCAGGCAGGCTCGATGCCACTCATTTTGCAAAGGGGGAAACCAGGACGGCCTCCTTCTGTGGGACCCAAAAGGCCCGTCTCGAGAAAGAGCGTTCCCTCTGCTCTTGGGGCCCCCTTTCCAGCACTGACCGCATCGAGCTGGGTTCTGCACTTCGGACGCCTGGCCGTGGGACTGGAGGGCTGCCGGGTGACCAAGGGCCCGAGGGCCACCGTTAGTGCCCCTCCTTGAGGTGACGGTCTTCAGGACCCTGTCGGCAGCCGGCCCATCCCCTCCTCTTTCAGACACGGAGAGGCTCAGGGAAGGGGTCCCGCCAGGTGGTTCGGGTCTGTGGCTCCTGCTTCCTGATTGCGCTCCGTCCCCAGCAGCCCGCGCTGACCTGGCGCTCCGTCCCCAGCAGTGGCAGCCTGGGAGGGTCCTCACTCCGTCCCCACAACTCACACACCCTCGGCTCCCGCTCTCAGTCGGGACTCTACTTCTCTCACTTTTCTTAACCTCTCCCCTCACTCATTTGGGCCCAAATTAACAACCACTTTTTTCTTTTCTTTTCTTTTTTCTCCCCCACTTTCTGAGCCCCAGGCTCCCTACCGTCTCCACCGGCAAGCGCCAGGCTGCTGGGCAGCTCTGAGCAGGGAAACCGCGAGCAGCCAAAGCAGCAGGGGAAGAGGAGCTCGAGGAAGGCAGAGAGGCTCGGGGGCCAGTCCCAGAGGCTGTCCAGAGAACAAATTGCTTGTTCTCGGAAAACAGGCAAGATGCGAAATGTGGAGAGTTAGGACTAGGGTCACAGAGGTCAGCCCCAAACCAGCCCCAGTGGACACAGCCAGGGGTCCGGCGGGACTGCGAGGGTGCCATCCCCCAGGAGCCAGACCCCACGGGAGGGCATCTACCTTGGGCTTCCAGCCCCCAGAGCTTAGCCCCCAGGGGCCAGCGAGTTCCTGTGCCAGCCTGTGGGACGTTTCCCCCTCTCAGAGCACGCCTGGGCTAACTGCCCACAGAGCAGGAAGGCCGGTCCGCCTCCCGGCTTTCGTGGGTGAGAAGGCTTGACCCTGGGGTCCTATCAGTCCAAGGACACCTGAGCAGCCCCGTTTCTGTCCCCAGGTCCATGCTCTCTCCTCGGCAGAGGCATGACCTTACATGCACTTCCAGATCTCAGGACCTCTCCAGACTCGTCAGAATCTGGCTGGGCGTGACCACACTGTGCTGTTTTCTCCCCAGAAGCCCCCAGCAGTGGGGAGGTCTCTATCCCGAGGTCATCAGGGCGCAGAGACGTTGATCTCACTCACCTGGAGGTTGCCGATCTTCTTCCCTTCCCAGCCGTACTTCTTCTGGAAGAAGCAGGAGGAGCTTCAGAGTCTGGGAATTGCTTGGAGGCTGGGGAGACCCCAGGACTGATGTGGGCTCTGTCAGACCACCTGACTCATTCCCGAGTGGCTTACACAAAGGTGCTTGTTCAATCTGCACAATAACCCTTTTGGAGAAGAGGAAACTGAGGCTGGAACGGGCTCAGGAAGTGGCCAGCAGCCCCGCCGCGCGGGGCGAGGCATGGATTCCAGCCCAGGAAGCCCGGCCCTAGAGCCCATGCGCCAAGCCCCTACGCTATAATTTGTGTCCTCCAGGGCTCCTGATATCGCAGACTTAATGTGGAGAAACGGTTCCACTCTGTCTCACCCCATACCCAAAATAAACGCAGAGACACTAAAGGCAAAAAGGATAATTATAGAAGAACTGCAGAGAACAGAAAAGTGCACTCTCAGGAAAACAGACAAGACGCAACATCCAAGCCTTAAGGAAACGACTGACAGAGTTGACTACAAGAAATCAATATGCGATTGATAAAACCCACTAGAAAGCTAAAATGTGGAGCCAGAGACTGGGAACAAGTATCTGAAGGTAAGCCCGAGTGTTGGGATTTATCATATGTAAAGAGCACCCATAAATCAGTAAGGAAAAACCAACAACCCAATAGAAAAGTGGCAAAGGAGAACCAAAAAACATATAAAACATCTTAGTAAACACAACAAATCATTCAGTCTGCATTAATCACAAGAATGAGAAGTGAAAACATTTGATGACCAGACCCAGTGTCGGTGAGGTGAGGGAAAGAGGCACACTCACAAACCACGTGCAAGGGTGTAAATCGGCGATTGGGAACCTCTATCAGAAATTTAAATGCACGTATCCAGAGACCCCAGGCCCATGGAAAGATGTCTAAGATGCACTGCTGGACACAGCGAAGTCCTGACAAGAGCCCCGTGGGGACAAGCCCCGAGCTTTCGCCTTCAGGGAAACCCGGCTATCATGGAGAACTCAGAGCCTGTCTGAGAGCCCGGAGGGCCACCCTGGGCTGGGCACCTGGGAGGGAGGCCGTCCCCACCTGCAGACCCCATATTCGTCTGCTCTGAGGGTCTCTGGAGGCAGGTCTGGGATGTGGTGGCCTGCCCTGGACTCTGAGGGACCATCGTCAGGCCAGGAGACACAAGCTGGACAGCAGGGACAAAGTCCTACCGACGGGGCAGTAGGACCTGACCTTCCCAGTCTCGGGGAGCTGGGTGTCCCTCTGTAGCACCCCACTCTCAGGGCAGGTGTTCAGGCACCCCTTCCCCTGCCCCACTGGCCCCTCCAGGCCTGGCTCCCACCCTAGTCCTTCAATGAGGGGCCCCACGCGATCTCCTTTCCCGGCCTTCCCGTGGCCACCCATCGGGCCACGTGTGTCCTCTGCCCCTGACGTCCTGCACCTTCCCAGTCACTGGCCCAGCCAGGGCCTCCGTGCCGTCTCTGCTCCCCGCTCCTGGGGCCTGACGAGGACAGGGAGGCCCAGAGAGGGTAAGAGACTCCATGAGCTCACGCAGGGAGGGGGCGACCGATGAAGAGCCACACGTGCCTGGCCACGGGGCCAGCAGACACTTCGGGGTTGGCTTGGGGCCCCGCCATGGGGAGGGCTCAGGGTGCCGGCTCAGGGTGCCGGCTCTGCTGCGCTCTGCGGGCGGCGCCCCATCCCCCCACACGCTGGCACGAGGAGGTCTGCCACTTGCTCCTCCCTCTACGGGCAGGGCTCCGTGGCCACGGGGACAGAGCTGGCGTGGACAGCCTCGTGGCCCTTCTCTGGGGGCCGATTTTAAATCTCAGGAAGGAGCTGTGGCGGCCCTGCCTTCCAGAGACTTTGGTCTCGAACTTACACGCCCTCTCAGGCACTTATTCCCTCCAGAGGCCTCTGAAGTGTGCTCTGCGCTCAGACAGTCCTGGGTGGGGATGGGCGGCCCGGGCAGCGTTCCCATCTCACGAATCAGGGAGCAGGGCCTGAGGGGGGCCATGCCCCCGGGCCGCAGGGAAGGCGGGTGGGGCTAGCGGTGCGGCGTGGGGGCGGGGCTGCCGTCCAGCCGTCCTCCAGCCCCACGTTCCTGACCCACACGTGGGTGCCGCCTGTCCCTCCCCGTTCACCCGAGTACCGTGGGGCCCAATCCGCCCAGGAAGGGTCCTCTGGGCACAGAGAGCCTATGAGGCCACGGGCCAAGTGCTCAGGGACAGGTGGATAAGGAACGGCTCTGGGACAGCTGGCCACGGTGGGCCCTCCAGCTGAGACCATCCCTGTGTGGGGCCGTGGTGTGTGACGGGGACACCCTGTACTCCTGTTGCCTTTATTTCTGACCCGGACCTCAGAATACCTCCAGAAGCTGCCCCTTCCCTCCACTCTCACCCATCATCTCTCTCCTGGCAGCCCCATGAGGTGTTCTCTGTGCAGAAGCCACAGGGACACCATGAACCCCTGGGCCAGACGGCATCTCCTGTCTCCCTGCCTCCCCAGGCACCAGCTCGGGGTCAAACCATACCCCCTATGGCCCAGCAACTCGCAGGACCCCACACATCCCCTGGGCTGACACGACCCCCAACATCCCCATGACCCAGGGGCCTACACGACCCCCAACATCCCCCACGACCCGGGGGCCTACACGACCAACAACATCCCAATGACCCAGGGGCTGACACGACCCCCAAAATCCCAATGACCCGGGGCTGACACAACCCCCAATATCCCCCATGACCCGGGGGCCTACACGACCCCCAACATCCCCATGACCCAGGGGCTGACACGACCCCCAACATCCCCCATGACCTGGGGGCCTACACGACCCCCAACATCCCCCATGACCTGGGGGCCGACACGACCCCCAACATCCCCATGACCCAGGGGCCTACACGACCCCCAACATTCCCCACGACCCGGGGGTCTACACGGCCCCCAACATCCCCATGACCCGGGGGCCTACACGACCCCCAACATCCCCATGACCCAGGGGCCTACACGAACCCCAACATCCCCATGACCCAGGGGCCGACAGGACCCCACACATGCCCCTGGGGCTCAGGGGCCTACACGACCCCCAACGTCCCCCATGACCCAAGGGC
The DNA here is from genome assembly GCA_028534135.1 of Potos flavus. Taxonomy (NCBI): domain Eukaryota; kingdom Metazoa; phylum Chordata; class Mammalia; order Carnivora; family Procyonidae; genus Potos; species Potos flavus. The sequence goes on from CM052891.1 coordinate 39,066, forward strand.
CTACAGCACCCCACACATGCCCCTATATGACTCCCCCTCTCACGACATCAACTGAGCCTGGTCTTCATGGCACAGCCAGGTTGAGGAGGACAAACTGAGGGTACTTCCCTCTGGCTGTCACAGAAGCCGACCAGGACCACCATGGGGCCACCACCACCCACGCCCTGCACGCACTCACCAGCCGGATGATGGAGGCCCAAGGGTGCCAGGGCCCTGATGGCCTGGGCGTCACTCATCCAGGCCCCACCCACCTGGGAACCCTCCCTCCCTCCCACCGTCAGCCCACTGCCTGGCCTGGTGCTGCTCACCGGGCAGATGAGACTGCCCCCCGCCCCCCACAAGCAGCCCTGGGGCAGGCCTTGAACGACGCCACCACTGCTCTGACCGTGGACTCGTGGGCTGAGTTCCTGGGTGGGCTGCCGAAGAGCCCGAGGGGTGCCCATACCGGATCCGACCACGGGCTCCTGCACGCGCAGCCCCACCCGAGAGGGAGGGGGACCGCTGAGGGGGGGAGTCAGGAGAGGCGAGCCAGAGGTTGGGGACACAGAGGGGCACTCGCCCACCCACATGCCCCCAGAAGGCACAGGTCTTCCCGCCGGGTGATGCCAGGGGCCCACCCCTCTGCAGAGCAGCCTCAGTGAGTGAGGGGTGTCTGGCCTCCTGCCCACCCCCAGTTCAGGCACCCCAGGCCACCTCGCCTGGTTTCTCAGATGAACCAAGTCTCAGAGCCACCAAGGGCAGGCAGGGTTTGGCCAGGCCTCAGATATGGTCCTGGAACATTAGGAGTAAAATACCATGTAGGTTAACATGGGCCAGAGCCCATCCCTACCCCAAACCAAGGTTGAAGGCGACCTCTGATCCCCAGTTAGGGGTGTGTCTGCAAAGAATGACCACAGACTGGGGTCATGTCCCAAAGACACAGGCCCCAGTTTCCTCCGGTGGCGGTGACCACAGGGCCTGGGGGAGGGGCTGGGAGGACTGGAGGAGCCCCAAGGGGTGAGTGCCAGGGGTGCCCCAGGCTGGGGGTGGGGGTCTGGGTGTTGGAGGACCTGGCCCCCGAGATTCCTTCCTGAGGCCGTGTGGATCCCTCCATGTGCACCAGCTCTGCGGCCTTGGCCTTCCTTCCTCGTGGGCTCCCACCAGCCCTGCCCTGGGGGAGGAGCCCACACTGGCAGACCGCCCTGCCAGGCCAGGCGACACTGGCCCGTGGTCCTGAATTCCATCAAAGAACCACAAAATGACATTCCAGCTGCACCCAAGCTCACCTAAATTCCCACCCCGGAGCCCATCTCAGGTTCCCTGTCCCTAGAGGAAGATGCTGGCCTCCATGCAGAAATGAGACCCCGACTGGCAGGGCCTTTGTTCTGACACCACCCCTGGCCCCACCCAGGCCCCCAGCCCATGCCCCACGTCCGACCAGGCTCCTCCTGCACCTTGCACGGGCCCCGCCGTCGTCCCTGGGCTCATGACCCACAGTCAGGCAAGTTTTTCAGCAACCTGGACACAACCTGCAGCAGGACTGGGGTCTCGAGCCCTGCCCCACTCTAACTCGCCTGGCTGTTCTTGCAGAACTTGCTTCTCACGCTCAAGGGAACGACCCCCTGCAACTCTGGGGGTCTTTCTAGATTCTTGCCCTGACCTTGACCTCCAATCTCACACGGCAGCCAGAAAAACCCCCTCCCCTCCCACACCCTGCCCAGCCCCAGAAGGCCTCCAGCCTCACCTGAGTCAGATCCCTCCCCGGCTCTATGGAGTGATGCATGTGCCCAGCTCACCCGAGAGACCCCCAGGCTGGGAGGGGCACAGACTACTGGGAAGTGGCTTTTCAGCTCATCCCAAAGGGTGTACCCTTGGATCTGCGGGGCCCGGCCACACCTTCATGCCCGTCACCCGGCTTGGGCGGGGCAGATACTGGGCTCTGCCAATGTTGGAAAGCAGCTGGGGCCTCACCAGGCCACAGGGCCCCAGCCCTGCTCGGGAACCCTGCCAGGCCTACCCAGGCCCCAGGGACAGGCGTGGTGTCCGAAAAGGTAGCCCTTGTCACGACGGCAGAGCCCGCACGCAGGGTGCCGGCTCCAGAATGCCCTGGGGGTGAGGCCCAGCCCGGCTCCCTGCCCCGGTGGACCGCGCTCCCCCACCCCTGCTCCGAGTGCCCCCGAGTGCGGCCTGGGCCGTCTCGTTCCTCGGCCTCCGCACCTTCCTGAACTCGGAAGCCCCTAGCTCCAGCCGAGGCCACGCCCCAGGCAGAAACTGACCCTCCCAGCATTACGTGGGGGCCTGGGGACATACACGGGCAGAGCCCCGGGGGTCCTCAGGTCCCTCCCATCTGTGCGGGAGCCGGGGTCTGAACAAATGCCGGAGCAGAGCAAGGCCTGGCTGACCACCAGCGGTCAGCTGGGGAGCCAGCGCTGTCTCGGGAACCTCTCCGGAGCGCGTCTGTCCTCGGGACCCCTCCAGGGCTGACTCAGCCCTAAAGCATGGGGGCCTCTGCTGCCATCTTCACCTCCTGCCCCGGGTAGCACCAACCTCCGGCCCCCAGGCAGCTCGTCCAGAGGTCCGGAGAAGACGCTCAGGGAGCCCAGAGACAGCGAGGAGGCTGGAGCTGGGGGTCTGGGCACTTGGCAGGAGGGCTGTGGGGGAAAGACCCGCACCAGAGTCTCCAGCCCCCGAGGCCTGGCCGACAGAGGGGGGTGGCAGTCCCGGACTGTGCAGGGCGGACAGGGAGGGACGCAGCCCTGTGGCCGGGGCTGCACCCCAGGGTCTCCAGCACAAGCAGCAGACGAGAGTTTTGGTCCCAGCGATCCCGCTCGTTCTCATGGGGACCTCAGAGTTTTTTATTTCAGGACATTCACATGTGTTAAAACAGGAAGTAAAGTCTATGAGAAACAGCGTCCCCCACACACTCCCGGGGCAGTGGGCTCTTCCTGTGGCCTCGGCCCCACCCGCCTCCACGCAGCGTCGGGGAGGGACCCCCAGGCACGGCCCCCGTCCTGTCCAACCCCTGCGCTCCCAGGCTGCTTGCTCTCGGCAGCATTTCAACACGTGCACGGACGCGCACTTACGCACACGCGTATGGGCACACACACACACATGCTTGCGTACATACGCGCGCCAGGGCTGGGCTCCGAGGCCCCGTGTCGCTGCTGGGGCTGTGTGGGCTCACAGGGCACAGGGGTAAAGGTGGGGGTGCGGCTGGAGTTTCGAGCAACTCTGCTCGGCTCACGTGCCGTGCTCCTGGTCCCTTCCCACGCCAGGATCCCACCCACAGCGGCCCCGTCCCGGCAGGCAGAGGGCCAGGGGTCTGCCCGGGGCCCCACAGCTGGGGAGCACAGGTCTGTCCCACTCTGGAGCTGGGGACCAGCCGGGGACCCGGCTGGTGGGGGAATGGGATCGTACCTTTCCATCTTTCCTAGACCCACCGCCCTGGGTGTAACAGCATCACTGAGCCCGGTCACAAATGCTGGGGGTCTATGTCACCATCTCTCTGTGGAGTTGACGCCGGTGGTCTTACCCCCCCTTCTATTTGGGAAACACAGTCAGAAGGGCCACCCGCCCCTTTCTGGGGCCGAGTTGCTGAGGTGGCAGGCCACGCCTCTGGCCGAAGCCCCGCTGACCATGGTGTCCACCCCAGAGAGGGGTATGCGTCCCCCCCCCGCGATGCTCCAAGTGGCCGGTGCGACGGGCTGGGGGCTCTCAGGCCTCAGGAGGTGGCAGGACTACCTGCTGGAATTCCACCCAGAGCATCCTGGAGGCTCGGGGGCCTCGGACTGAGGTCAGGCTGCCCAGTAACCCCTGGGTGCTGGTGGCCTTTGGTGTGGCTTTCGTGGGCTCAGCTCCCTGGCAGCCCCCACCACCCACCAGCTTGCCACGCGGAAGTGCCCCGGCCGGCTTATGGCCCCAGGGATGGCTACCCCCGGGCCTGTCCTCTCCTCTTCCTGTCCCGGCAGGGCCTGGTTTTCCCCCCTTGCGGCCTCAGCATCTGGGACCTCCATGTCCTTCTGGAGGCAGAAGAGATTTTAGGGAGGATGGACAGGCAGGGAAATGAGCAGAGGTCGGGGGACGTCCCTCGGTCCCGCGACTCGCCCCCCACACCCCGTCCCCCTAGCCCACGGTGGAGGACTTCTTCGCAGAAAGCACAGTGCTTCAGGGACACCCTGTCGAGGCTGGCCAGAGTAAGGAGGACAGAAGCTCACCTTAAGGCCTGGACATCCAACGAACCCAACGGCTTCATCTGTCCTTTCCACAAAGGCTGTTTCCCACCAGAAAAGGCATGAGGTTGACCTGAGAAGTTTCCTTAAATCACTTAAATATGCAACAGAAGTCATGCGCCAATGTTTTAACCGACCGGAAGGACCCCCCCACCCATGGCCGCCCTCGGAAGAACCCCGTCCCCCAAGTGCCAGCAGGTCGGCCAGCGGCTCCAGGCCTCCCAACCGGCTGGGGCTGTGCACCTGAGTCGGGACCCAGGGTCAGGGCCCAGCGCCTTCATCCCAAGAGACGCTAACAGAGGCCCCGCCGAGGGCTGTGGACGACACAGTGAGGCCGGGATGGACATCCCTTTCTTGGCCTCACGGCTTTGTTCAGCGCCACCTTCAACCTCGCCCCGGACGTGAAGCTGCAAGGAGAAGGGTCTCGTCCTCTTCCGTTCCATCCGTCCATCCCTCGCAGAGAAGCAGCCGCCTCTGGCAGGGCTGGGAAGGGACCTGACCGGTTGGTGCATTTTACACGGCTTGGGGTTGGCCATCCCTGGGACGGTGACCGGCAGGAATGGGCCCCAAAGTGAAGTTCTCTGAGAGGAAGGCCCTAAGTCTGCTGGCACCGAGTGAGTGAGGCCAGTGGGAAGGGAACACGAGCAGGAGCAGAGGGCAGGGAGGACAGGGACGGCCGTCCCGAGGCTCCCGCAGACGCGGGGGCGGGTGAGGCTCGGGACAGGTGGTTGCCGGTGCCTTCAAGGACTGAGGGCGTGTGTGTATCTCACTGTGTGGTAGGCGGATGGACAGACAGATGACAGGTCGGGTAGATGGAGGTGGAGGTGTAGACGCCACGGATGGCCGGACAATCCGACAGGCGGAAGGACAGAGAAGGTAGTAGACGTGTATGTGTTTATGCCGTGTGTGTGTGTTAAGGTTCCCTAGCAGTTGAAAACATGGGCTTTGAAATGCAGCAGACCTGAGTTCGAGGGTCAGACCCATTGATTACGTCCACAGGACCATGAACACTCACGCAGACTTAGTTTCCTCACTTCCCAAGGGACCACGTGTCGAGAGTATGTGTGTGTGTTTGTGATGCCACGACCCCTTTGTCAGGGGGAGCCAGGCCCTGTTCTGGTGCCTAACCCGTACATCAGACACGGACCCCGTCCACAGGACACCTTCCAGCAGCACCGCGATCCAGAGGCTGCTCGCGAGCGCCCAGCTCTGGCCAGGGCAGGGAGGCTGGGTCCGCAGGCGCCCAGTGGCCTCAGTGAGGGGGCACCAGCGGAGAACACTGCACTTCCTGGCCCTATAGCACGGAGGAAGGCAGGGTAGGGGAGACACAGAACCCAAAATTTCCTCAAGACCAGGAAGGGGCACCCCCAGCACCTGAAATCCACGTTTCCACGCTCTCAGGGGAAATGGGACTCCACATCGGACTCCGCTCGATCGAACAAACCGACAGAAAGCCGTGACATGTCTTCATCGCTGGAGGTGGGGCCTGAGGTGCAGGTCAGTGGAGAGTCTGCTCGGACCAGAAGCGACGAGAGAAACCAGAAGACCCACCCCAAGGGTTCTCGAGGCAGACAGACGGCGGGACGAAGGAGGCTCGGGGGCCTCTGGGCGCTAAGCATCCGAGTAGATGGGGAACACAGACACCCGCACGACTCACCGAGGACACGGAAGGCTGGAAGGGAGCGGCTGGTCCCCGGGATTTCTCTCTGAGCAGCGCGGGCTCACAGGGGGCAGGTGGGACCCCACTCACAGCCCTCGGCCCCAGAGTGTGAAATACCCACGACCGACGCTCGGAAGACACAGCCCTCCGGCAGCCTGCAGGGCTGTGACCCCAACAACCACAGCCTCAGTTTCCACAGGCACCAACAGGTGTTTAACATTGGGGCAGAATCTCTAGGACCCACACGTTTCTCAGGCGGGGCCCCTGGAGCAGTGGTGGGGGGCTGGTGCCCGGCGGCCCTCGCTGCCGTCGTCAGCACACGCTTCACGGGTCCGGAACGTCGGAGAGCCCCCTGCAGACAGCCCTCGCGGGCCCTCCAGCAGCAGACAGGCTGGGGCATTGGTCTAACTGGAAACAACCTGGCCGGCGGTGTGTGGCATCTCCAGCCACGGATGCTGCCGCTGCCTGTGCCGTGTGTCACCGCGGCTTCCTGCCGCGCTCCGGGGCTCGGGCGGAGGGCACGCTGTCCTCCAGCCCTACAGGGCACGGAGCGAGACAGAAACGGGGCTGCTGCCGAGGTCGCCGAAGCGATACGCACACAGCCCCGTGGGCCCTGCCCCACACCACCCCCCCCGGCTCCCCCACGCGCCAGGCCCTCCGCGGCCTGGGGACAAGGCCCCAGGAATTCTCCCCCCATGCCCCCCGTGGGCCGCTCCGCCGGGCTTGCCCCACCCCACCCCTGCACCGGCGCTCACCTCGAGCCCCCGGGGGCAGTCCTGCCAGCACCCTTCCCTCTCCTCCGGGCCTCTATCCTCGCCAGCTGGCCCCTCGTCCCCCCGACCCACCAACAACGCTCTTGCTCAGCCAACGCCCGTCACTGTGCTGACTCGGGGCTCAGTCCCCCGCCCTCATCCTGGGGGTCAGCAGCAAGGGTTAGGGTGGAGGGTACAGACCGGTAATCCCCATGCTGGGCCTGCGGCTTCTGGGACACCCACGGCCGGCCCCGGCGGCGTCACCAACAGCTGTGCCGCTGCCTCACCGTTGCCTTGGCTGGTCTCCCCTCCGTATTAGTTCCTTGTTGCCGCTCCAATCACCACAATTAACACAACTTCATCATCTTACGGTGCTGGAGCTCAGAAGTCCAAAATGGGTTTCGCTGGGCTACGTCGGAGTCAACAAGATGGCCTTCCTTCCGGAAACCCGAATGCACTTCCTTGCCCTTCCCAGCTTCCAGAGGCCCCCGGTCCTCCCCTCCCCTCCTCCACCTTCGAATCTGCTGTCTTGTCACTGACCTTGCTTGTATCATCACATCTTGCCTCCCTCTCTCCCGTGACTGCGTGGGGCCCACCGGGGTAATCCAGCACAGCCTGAGTCTCAAAGTCCTTCATTCATCACACTCGTACGACTCCCTCGGTCACAGACCACGGCACCAGATTCACAGGTCTGGGGGGTGAAGATGTGGACAGCTCTGGTGGCCATCGTTCTACTGACCACAGTCTCCCCTCTGGCCTCCAAAGATTCGCACGCAAACTCCCACATGCAAAATACACTCACCCCATCCCACTATCCCTACAAGTCTTACACATTACAATATCAAGTTGAAATCCATAAAAAAAAAAATCTCATCTAAATCTAATCAGTTCAAAAGTCCCAAATCCCACATAAACAATCCCTCCGGATACGTGCTTCCTCTCCATCTGTCAGCATGTTCATGACGAGAACAAGTTATCTGCACCCAAAATACAACGTTGGAACAGACAGATATCGATGGTTAGAGACACTCCCTTCAAAAAGGGAGAAAATGAAGAGACAGGGAGCCACGGCTCCAAACACTCTCAAAACCCAGCGGGCAGACAGCTTTGCATTTCCAGGCCCAAGCACATTCCTCTGTGGTCCCCCTGCCCTCTGGGCCCGCGGCCTCGCCGCGGATCATCTTCCCCCCTCGGAAGGGAACAGGTTTGCTGCTGAGCGGTTTGATCCGCCTGCTTCCCGCCGGCAGAATCAGGAGCGGTTCAGAAATCGCTTTCGCCTCCCATGCCCGCGTCTCTCTGTCCCTCTCGGCTCCAGCTGCGGTGATCCTGCCGATGTCACCTTCTCGAGAACCCGGGGGTCTCCTGCAACTGCCCCACGGGCTTGCGCCGCCTGACGTGAGCGCCCTCCACGGGTCTGTCCCGGACAGTCCCGCCTCCATCTCGGACTCTGCTGAGGTTGCTGCGGGTCCTGGGGTCACACGCTCGTCTCTCCGGGGGGTGGGGGGCCTACTGTCGGATACTCTGCTCCTCCTTCCAGCTCACCCGCCCAGGGCTGTCCAGCCACAGCCTCACTTCCTTTCCAGAGCTCATAGCACATATCCTGCACACATGTGTGACACAGCCACCACACACGCGTGCACATGTGTGCACCCACTCACACAGTCACTGCACACGCACGCACACGCATGCATGCACGCATACTCACACACGTGACACAGCCACCGCACACGCACGCATATGCAAGCACACATATACACGGTACTGTCCTCGAGCACACACACACACACATGCATGCACACGTACTTGCACACACACTCACACCCACACATGCACGCACGCGCACACACACATACACATGCATGGATTCACACATACTCACACACACACATACTCACACACACACAGCACACACACACTCCCGCTGCGTGTGACACACAAGCATCCACGTTGCCTGGACAATGCCGCCCTCCATGGCTTGTGCCCGTGTCTCTTGACCTCTGCCTCTGACCCCACATGGCTTCTCCTGTCTGAACCCTCCTGCTTCTTTGGTAAGGACACAGGCCATTGAAGTCAGGACCTACTCACATAATCCAGGATGATCTCATCTCCAGACCCTTAACTTCATTATACCTGCAAAGATCCACTTTCTAAATAAGGTCCCATCCACAGATCCTGGGAGTTAGGGAAGGGACCCTTCCTTCTGGGGCCACAATCAGCCTCCTACAGACAGTGTGCTGCATGCTTCCGATGGAAACGTCCAGCACAAAGCAAGGACATGAGAAGGCAGCTACGGGGGTAGTAATGAGGGCTGTGGGCTGTTTCTAGAGCTTGCAAGCTCTGCAGGCCAGGGATGTGTCCTCCTCTGCCATCATGGAGACCACAGGCCCCAGTCTGCCTGGGGGTGACCGGCTGGACCCTCTGCTCTCGGCGGGGTTCAGTCGGCTCCCTGAGGCTGGGTTGCTCAGGCTGCAGCCTTCCAGCCTCGGCTGCCCACACCCAGTGTCTCCCTTGAGAGGCGAGGGACGCGAGCATCGTCCATGACTAGCACTCGGTCCTGCGGACTGTGCTGGGTTCAGTGCCCCTGCACCCACACAGACGGAGGGAGAATGAAGGCTTGGAGGCAGTGTCTGTGAGTGTCCTTCACAAGCCAGGCACTTCGAGGACAGACATCCCCGAGGGGGGCTGCCCCTCTCCCCGTCTCACAGCACGGAAAGCTGCCGCTCTGGGGTTCTGAGGAGTGGCCGCCGGGCCAGGTCATCAGACCACGGCAGTGGTGGCACCAGGCTGGCCCAGCCCTGCGCTCCATCCTCCCGCTTGGGCTCTGCAAACCCAGGGCCTCGGGAGCAGAGGGACCGGGCCACCTTGAGGCCATGTCTCTGGAGAACCTCGTCTTGAGCTAAGCCCCCGCCCTGCAGGCCACGCGTGTGCGTGCGTGTGTGCGTGCAGCCCCTCCCGCAGCTGGCGGCTCCCTCCCGGCCCGCCCCACACCCGGTGGAGGGTGGGCAGACGGGAGGGTGAGGCGGTTCTGAGCAGAGGCCTCATTTTTTTTTATTTATTTCAGAGAAAGAGAGATCACAAAGGGGGCAGTAGACAGGCAGAGGGAGAAGCAGGCTCCCCACTGAGCAGGGAGCCCGATGTGGGGCTTGATCCCAGGACCCCGAGATCCTGACCCGAGCCCCTCAGGTGCCCCCTGGACAGAGATTTCAGGTGCGGGACAGGCCCCTGCTCATTCTCTTGTGCCCTGGCCTGCTCCACGGGAAGACATGCCACGGGGACCTGCTGCCTCCCCATCTGGGTCCCAGGGAGACGAGGGGCAGATCTGAGCCCCACCTACGGCCTGAGGCCGACCCTGCCGCTGACACAAACATGGGAGTGAGAAGCAAACATTTCTCCTGAACCACCGGCATCGGCGGGCCCTTCGCCACACAGCCTGAGTACCGAACGTGCAGCCACGGTAAAGCCTGACACACGCGACGCTGGCCGGAGGGCTCTCGGAGAAGTTGTTTCAGGAAGCTGGAGGTGACAACTTTGTGTCTCTTGACTGCGACAAAGCCAGGAGGACGGGTTCCTGCAATAACCCGGAAAACAGGAAACACACCTAACGCAACCCTGGCTTCGGTCAAGAGCTTTCCAAGCAAAATATCACTGGGGTAACTTAGTCGTTACCACTGCACTTGATAAAGTGTCTCAGGAGAAAAACGAGCTCAGAAAGGAATGGGCAAACTTAGAGCAGAATTGAGAGGAAAGGCAGGGAGCCCAGCAAGCTCTTGCGAGATTAAACACTGAGACCGTTTTTCAGGCAATTATGAATACAAGTGAAACTGAGGTCTCAGCATCAGTGGGGGGGGCGTCCAGCACAGACCCCGGCCCCCGGCCAGTCTGCTCAGGAGGACATCTCCAAGCGGCCGCTGGCTGCTGTCCAAGGCGCCTGAAAACGGGACCCCCTGACGCGTGGGTGCCTCTCTAACCCGGGGGACTTTGCCGTCGTGGCTTCTCTCCGTGTTTTCGGCAACAGCAGGAGCAGCCCTGAGCGGGGGCCGTGTCCGCCATCCTGTTATGAAGGAAATACGCCCGGGGAAGGGGCGTGAGCTGATGCAGAGACAATAAACAGAGGTGTGCCAAGAGGGCAGCGGGACGCACCAGGCGGGGAACGTCGCTGCCCACAGACTCCAGCATCCCCGTCCGCGACGGCTTTCGGTCTGCGACGGCCTCTGCCAGGCCCCTGGAGGCAGGGTGGGGCAGGACCCAGGAGCCCTCTGCCCCCTGCTCTGCTCAGGAGACCTTCTGTGGCCTCAGCCCCCCGGGCCTCACCAGGAACCCAGCAACCCACACGTTTGCTTGGCCTGCCCTGTGAACGGGGCTCATCCCTTCCGGGAGCTGGGGTCACCACTTTCAGTCTGAGAAAGGCTTCGTGGCACGCGCAGGAAAGTCTGGGACTTGGAACCAGATCTGGTTCCAATCCTGGCTCTGTCACCTCCTAACTGTGTGGCCCTGGGCAAGTCACTTCATTCTGAGGCTCGATACCCTGTGAGAGAAGCAGAAAGGCTAGGACACCAGGCCCGGAAGGCCACGGAGGGGAGAGATGTGCCCACGCTCGCCGGCGACGGCCTGCCCGGCGGTGGCTCCTGAGAGGCCTCCGTACACGGTGGTGGTCACGGAAGAGCCGCAGGGGGCAGAGGGCGCAACTCCAGCCAGCGGGGAGGCTGGCGCCCACGGCCCGACCATGTGCATGCAGACGCGTCCCACTCTGTCCGGGCTGGAGCCAGCCATGGGGTCACGAAAGAAGGGGAGACCCCGGAAACCAGGCCGCCTGGCCCGACTGGAGGTGGAGCCTGAGCTCGCCCAGGAGCCGAACCAGGACGGGACGGCACGGAAATGGGGGGAGGCCGGGGTCAGGACGCGGGCGAGGGAAGCCAGCCCCGGACCTCCAGCGGCGAGCAGCAGGGCCCAGGGCCGTGTGGAGAACCGGGAGACGGCTCTGTCCCGGAGTCGCAGTGCTCGTGGCTGAGCCCGCACGGCTCACTGCTTGGAAAACGAGGCGTAAATCCGTGTTGACGCCAGCAACACAATTTTAATATCCGTATTTTGCATAGCAAACCAGTCCCTCTGCTTCTAACCCTGACACAAAAATGAACCCAGTCCACTTTCGTCCAAATCATTTTAAATTCAAGTGGAAGCAGATGGGATTTACGTGAGTAGGCTTCGCCTTTTCGTGGGGTTCTCATCCCCAAGTGGTGAGTAAACGCCCCCCACGTCCCCCAGCACGGGCCGTCCCTCAGGGCAGGGACCCCTCACCCGACACAGAGCCAGTCTCCTTGCTTCTGTGTGCACGGTGGGGCGGGACAGCAAGGGGACCACATGCCGTGAGACCCCCCGGCTGAGGCACAAGGCCTGCTCTGGGACCCACTCCCCATGCAGCTTGGGGTGGCTTGCCTCCGCCCGGAGGGACCGAGCCCCTCACACCGACCAAACTCCTGCTGGGGCCACACGGGTCCTGTGTGTTTCTTCCTGATGTTGTTTGTCTATGATCCCGTCCTGGAGGAACCCACATCCCGAAATCGTCCCGGTGCAGGAAAGGCTAGAATGCCACGTTGGCCCCGGGGCACAGGGCAGAAGAGGACAGCCGTGCCTGGGAGCTGTGCTGGTCAGGGTGACCCCCAGGGGTGCCACAGAGGCCACATCACCCAGCTGTGGGAAGCCGGGCCCCCTCCCCACAGCCGGGATAACCTCTGCAGCACAGGCCTGCTCCCGAGGCCAGTTTGTCTTCAAGGGATCCTGCAGGCCGAGAGCCTGGCCTCTGATGCCAAGAAGGGCAAAGGCTCTGTGCACATTTGGGTGCCCGAAGGACGGCTCATCTCGAGGGAGCGGCCTCTGCCGTGTGGAGCTTGGGGTCGGGCCCCGCCCCACCCCGGCTCCGCCTCCCTCCACCTGCCGCTGTGCCTCACGCGCCCTGCGGCGTGAAGGGGTCTCTCCATGGCTCTAGTTTAAATCCCTCTGACAACTGCCGTGTCTGAGGGCCATTCGTTGCTTTGGGCCCTTCTGCAAATCACCTATTTCTATCATTTGCCGTTTTCCACGGGAGTTTCTGTCTTTCCCTTGTAGAAAGGAAGGGATTTCTTCGGTGTTCGCTGTAGTGGCCCCAACCTGGTCCCAGAACTGCGGACACCTCATCCTGGTCTGTCTTCTCAGCCGGTTTGGGGGCAACACTTCCACAGCCATCCTATTGGGTCCCCACGAGTCGATCAAGCAGGCCCTGTCCCTACGGACCGGAGATGCTAGCCACCTGCTCCCGGTGCCCGGCCCGTCGGGAAGGGAAACAGGTTCAGACGCAGGCCTCCCGGTGCGAGTCTGCTGGTCCCAGCTCCGGCCTGTCTGTGTGGGACGCGACTCCGCGTCTGTCGCCCGGACACTGGGGCCATGCTGGTGTCGTCACGTGACGCCTGTAGGAGACGTCAGTGTCTGTTGGATCCATCTTTGGGATTATGAGGGCGGTGCTCATCCAAATGCCGAAAAGGATAACTTCAGTGAAGCCACTTTAAAAGGTTCTGCCTGGTGTCATGGGACTGGCTGGACCAAGAGATTCACTTCTCATTCTGGCACGGTAGCGTCAGTGACCTGTCAAGCAGGCTGAGGCCACCCTGTGGCCTAACCCCAGGGTCTGTGCCCCCCACCTTCCCTAGGGAGCCTGGGCAGGTCCGGGTGCCAAGGAGCCCTCCCCAGGCAGAAGGCCAGGGCATACCTGGTCTGACCTCCAGCCCTTTAGGCAAGGCATTGGAGCACGGCTTCCCTGGGTCCCCTGCCCACGGTGCAGTCATCAGAGTGGGTCCTGACTCTGTGCCGGGGTGGGTCGGGGGAAAGCCACGCCAGGCAGTGACCCACAGTGTGTGCTGGGGGCGGTCAGCTTGCACTCCTCGCGCTCACCAGCAGTGGCCAGCTGGGCATGGCTCTGATGGAAGAAAGGGAACCTCTGGACGAACTTGAGCCCCGTGGGGCTCCTGAGCCAGATGGGGCCATGGCTGCAAGTGAGGACACAGGCCAGTCTGGGCCTCAAAGCCAAAACCAGCTTTCACGTCCTGTTTTCTCCAAAGGTTGGCTCTCGAAAGTAGGGTCATCTCCCGGAAAGCAAATGTTTTCCACGGTGCTGACAAAATGAAATAATGAGTCTGGCACTCGGGCCTCTGCCTGGCCTGGTCGCTGGCCGCCAGACCCGAGGGTGGGCCGGGGAACCGGGGTGGAGAGCGGGGCCGAGCGCAGCGCCAGGCCCCAGTGGAGCCGCGTGAGGCACTTGTCAGACTGTTGCTAAAAAGGGTTAAATAATAATAAAAAATAAAAAGCCTTCCAAGAAGAAGAAGAGAGCTGTACCGAGAGGAATCTAGAAAAATTCAACCTCGCCCGTCCTTGGCCATTTAGAGAAAAAGAAACAGGAAATCCAAGGGATGAAGAATGAAAATACTTGGGAGCCAGCGGAGCCGCGTTCAGTGTTTCTGCTGGGGGGCCGCTCAGGGGCTTCTGTCAGAAGGGCTACCCACCCGTGGGGACAGAAGGGCAGGCCCAGCCCCCTGTCGGCCCCCGCACGAAGCCCCGCTCAGCCTTCCTGGCCCGGCCCTGCGGGCAGTCACCCCTGGCCAGCCCGCCCGGAAGCGGAGGGGCAGAGAGAGAAGGCCGGAGCTGGAGTCCCGGCTCAGTCCTCCCCCCTGAGGCTGCAAGAACTTGCGGCCTGGAGGACCCGGGGCGGTGAGTGCTGCGGGGGCGACGCCCGGCCTTCCCGTGCAGGGCCCTCCTCAGCCTCCGGAGGCCCGTGCGTCTCCTCTCGTCACTGGGACCCGGATCCGACCCGGGCTGCTCACTGTGGGCCAGGCACTGCTCCAAGCTCGTCTCGTTTGCCTACTTACCTCATTCCCAGCAAAGCTCCACGGGGCCAGGCCGAGAAGAGGACCCAGGGCCTGCACCCCCGCTCGGCCCCGGGACCCACAAATGGAGTCGCAAAGCTGCAGCATCACCTCAGGCCTGTGGTTTGACAGAGCTCGTCCTCGGGGGAGTAATACCTGCGGTGATGGGCCCTCCTGAGAGGCTCCAGGGCCTGTGGGGCGGGTCTGGGGGTGGGGGGCACTCAGGACGACCCCCTCCTCCCTTGCATGTCCCCACAGCGGGCGCTGGCCAGGTCAGGGAACCGACAGGCCCGGGAGTGCAGAGCCTGGGCCACCAAGCCTCCGTACTGTCTAAAGGCATCCTGGCCCCAAGCACTGCGGCCCGTGCCTTGAGGCGACGCTTCCTGAGGGCACGTGGTGGCGGCCGCTCCGAGAAGCGGCCTCGGAGACAGGGCCACCCGTGCAAGGGACTGGAGAAGTACCTGTGCACCAAGGGGGGCCAGGAGGGTGCAGAGCAGGACTTCGGAGGGCCCAGAGACGGGAGGATCCCAGGGCCGCAAGAGCAGGGAGGCCTGGGGGGAGCCTCTGAGGTCACGTTTTCCCAAATCAGCCATCCCCACCGGTGTCTGCGGTGTCTCCGCCGCCCCGCCCGGAGCTCCGCCCCTGGCCGGCTCCCACCGCGGACCCTGATGCGCACAGAACAGCTTTCTCGGGGCCTGCGGGCCTGGCCAGGCCCCTCGACGACTGGACGCACGTCTGGGCACCTGCCAAGGACGCAGATGTTGCCCCAGCCAACACCCTGCAGCCCCGGCGGCCAGAGCCCAGGGAGGAAGGCTGAGGGGTACGGGAAACGGACCCGGGCCCCATTCCCCCCGCTTCACTCTGGGCTTCTGGGGACCCTGGACAGGACCACACGTCTCAGGAACAGTTTCTGAAGCCGAGCTCGCAGAGCTGTTTGGGGCCGAAGGAGACCAAGCTGCCGCATCGTTCTGCAAACCCGCCCCGACTGTCGTTGGTGCCGGGGCTGCCCCTCCCGCCCCTTCTTCGGCCCGACTGGTCCTGCTCACAGTTTTGACTTGGGCCAAGTCAGAGTTCTTTTTTTTTTTAAGATTTTATTTATTTATTTGAGAGACAGAGTGAGAGTGAGCAGGGGTTGGGGGGTGGGGAGAAGCAGGCTTCCCGCGGAGCAGGGAGCCCGATGCGGCGCTCTCTCCCAGGACCCCGGGATCTTGACCTGAGCCGAAGGCAGACACTTCACCGACCGAACCACCCAGGTGTCCCAAATCCAAATTTCTTTAGCCAAAACCCTCCTCACCTCCTCCAGCCCCATGTCCATCCACGTGCTTCCAAGAGGTGGAAGCTGCATGTTTCCGATCACTCCTGCTTAAGTCAGCCGGCCAGAGAGCAGGACGCGGGCCTCGTCCCCCGAGACGGCTGCGGTGTCCCTGCCCGCCTGTCCGATCCCTCGCAACAGGAAGCTCCCAGCGGCCACAGACAGCTTCTGCATAAGCTCCGGGCGGAGCTGCCGGGACGAAGGCCCGAAGTTTGAAGGTCATGGGACCCGGATGTCCAGAACCCAGAGGACTGGTGGACGACCCGGGACCAGGGCTCCAGCTGGGCCCCAGACGGAAGCTGCCGCCTCCCCAAACACACACTAAGCAGCTGTGTGCTCAGCTGGTCAGACACCCCCCCGCAGACGCCAAGCGGAGCCCCCACCCCGTCCCCTGCCCACCAGGGACGCCAGCAACAAGGTGACATCACGGCTGAAACCCACGGGCCCGAAGGGGGGCGGGGGTGGGGCGGGGCGCGGAGCACGGCGGTGGGCAGGAGTGTGTCAGGGGCCCTCCTCCAGGACATGAGCTGCCCCAGGGTCCCTGCGCGGTCTTCCCCAGGGGTCGGTCCAGGGCCAGCACGGTCTTGGCCGGTCTCCCGGCAGCCGGGAGCCCGACTGGGGGGCTCACTTACGTCCTTCTCAGGCCACCTTCTCCACAGAGCGCTTCCCCTTGAACAAAGCACATCTTTATTTCACTCCGAGTTTGCATGCTATGTACTGCATTTGGAATTAGGCACATTGCTATTATAAATAAATTATATGTATTTAAAAAGTGGCCAAGTGGAAATTAAGCCCAGTCCAGGGCCTGGAGCACAGTGACCGACGTAGCCCCTGTCCTCCGCAGACATCTCAGCCCTGGGACTCAGCGCCGGGGGCCCAGAGGGACAGTCCCTTCCACCAGCAGTGCCCCGTGTGCGTCCTGTACCGCACCACACAGGCCTGTGTCCTCAGAAGCAGGTCCACAGAGGGATGGGCTAGATAGCCGGAGAGGGCCAGGAGCCACAGAGGATGGGAAGGCGATGCCTCTGGAAGTCCCTGGAGGCCCCCGATGATGGCTGACATCCAGAGCGACCCAGAAAAATCAAGACCTGTGAGTCGCCACACCCCTGAGCTCACGGAGTTATGGCCTCGGAAGTGAGAAGCAGCAGGAAGCTCCCAACCGCTGGCCCGTGTGAAGCTGGACGGGAGCCTCCAGGTCCACTCAGAGCCGCCCGCGTTTTCCTGTGAGCCTGGGCAGGGCTGCTGGGTGGCCTGTTGTCAGGGACCCTGGCTGCTCAGTCAGCCTCCCCACCAAGGGCATCTTCCAGTCCCGACCGCGGGGTGCAGGCTGCACCAGAGGCCGTAAGCAGATCCCTCCCTGGACATGATTACAGGCGGGACCTCTCCTAAACACGGAGGACAGACACCGCTTGGCAAGAGTGTGCTAAGCCTTCACATCACGGTCTAGCCAAGGAGGCTTTACTAATGAGCCACCTCCATGGAAAGACCAGGCCTCGGCTGCTCTGTAAATATACTCTCCCTGGATATGGACCCCAGCCCTGGCCCTGTGCGATTCAAGATCTTCGATAAAAGGGTCTCCATTCAGAAAGGTCCCCTCTCACCAGCTGGTATATCACCATTAGAGATTCATTCCTTTGTCTGAGTTATGTCACTCATATTTCCCATGAAATTCAGGTATCTGGACATAGAGGGCACCACTGTGTCATCAAGCACCAGCCCTTGTGTGGGCTTCGTCTGGCTGATACCACGCCATGGCGAGGGGACCCACGGGCAGAGACAGACACAGTGGTACGGTGGTCGGGAGGAGCCCAGTGCTCCGTGCAGAAAGTGGTCACAGCAGTAGACACGCTGGAAGTCGGTAGAGAGACGCCCGCCAGGCAGGAGAGAGGCAGGAGTCAGCTGTGGTCCCCCCAGGCAGGCAAGACTGGCAGAGCGGACGGCCCCACGCACCCCTGTCCCCAGCCTTCACTCCGAGGCATCTGTGTGGCCCAGAGCTGCCGAGACTCCCCAGGGACCCTCGCTCGGCTGACAGGAGGTCACAGCCCACGTGGCACAGCCGCAGCTGCGTCTTTCAGCACGGGGTCCGCGAGCACATCTGCAGAGCCCGCAGGGAGGGTTTCCAACGGCCGGAGGAGGGCAGGCCATTCGCGCCGCATTCAGGGTCTGAAGCAGCCAAAGTAAACCCACACGTGTGCTGTTACGCAACCTGCTCAGCCTCCTAGACAGCGGGAGACGCGCCGCGCACCGGGCGCACCTCTGCCTTCCCCGGTGGGCAGGGCAGGGGCGGGGGCGCCCCTCGGACCCTCTTGTGCTAAGGGGTTAGGTCCTTCTCTGGGTTTGATGCGAGGACGCCGAGGCTGCTGGTTTTCGCGGGCGTCCAGAGAGGCAAACGCCGCGGCAAGCAAAGGCCCGTGACGCCCCGGGAGGGAGCCGAAGGGGCAGCTGACGGGGAGCGTGCCGGGTGCCCGAGCGGGGCTGAGGGGCCAGCCCCAGAGGGCCCGAGCCCGTGCCGACCGGGCGAAACTCAAGACAGGGTCCACCTCCCTCCAAACCCCCGTGAGACCTGAGGGCAGCCATGGCATGAGTGCCCGCCCGCGTGACGAGACAGAGAGCGGGGCAGCGGGCCAGAGCTGGTCCCCCATCTGAGTCCCGACCCACTGTCCTAAAACCACGTGTTCCGTTCAGGTGAACAGGACTCCTGACTCACGGACGACAAACTTGGGATCCCTTCTGCTCCTCATTGAGGTTCCCACCCCCGCCCCTCGCATCGGGGCCTCCGGCGTGGTTCCACTGACCCGACTCCCCGAGTCCGTGCACCTCGACCTCAGGCAGACGCCGTCTTGCAGAGGGAGACCTGTGTGACGGAAGATGCCCCCCAGGCCCCTCCGGCCCCAGCCCCCAGTCCCCCGGCCCCTCTCTGCCGCGCCCAGCCCCCAGCAGGGAGGACCTCAACTCTACCTCGGGGTGGGGGGGCTTCAGCGCTGAGAGTCTGGTCTCTCCTGCCTGAGGACTCACTGAACTCTCCCTTCCTCATTTCTTCTGCGGGCACTTCCCGAGCCGGCAGCGTCTGGACGAAGCCTGTGGGGTTAAGGAGGTTGAGGCAGTAGGGGCATGGGCCCACCTGCTCTCCCAGCCTTCCTCGCTGCAGGCCTGGAGCACCGTGGGCAGGGTATTTGGGGGAGGGCCCGTCCCACCCGGAAGGCACTGGGTCGGGGCACGCATGCCCCCCTCAGCCCCAGCCGGGCCCACGCTGCACCCCGTCTGCTGGTGCCTGGACGGCATAGGTGTATTTGAGAGCTCATGGTGTGCGCTAGGCTGTGAGTAAATACAAAGAGGTATTTATATAAAATCTTCCACCCCTCCCCCATTGGCATAACCTCAAGGGCCACAAGATGAGCACCGCCCGGCATATCTTCTCGGAGGCCCCCTGAACCGGGTCCCCAGCAGACTGAGAACCTCAGCTTCCGACTCACAGAACCACCTGCAGCAAAGTCAGCTGTACGTGGCCAGGTTCGCGGGCGTCGCCGGCTCCCCTCTGCTCCTGCTCTCCACCACGTCGGCCCACCTCGAGTCTCAGGGCCGGAGCGACCGAGGCAGAGACCCCGTCTCACCCGAGTGGGTCCTGCCCAGGCCCAGTGGAGAGCGAGGCCCTCGCGGGAAGGCCGGGACGTGACCGTGGGGGGAACGGGCAAATGGCCTGTGGGCCATCCCTCCCGCCCCCTGCGGTCCAGCCCCTCTAACCCTCCTGACATCCCCTCCCTCCCGGCCTCGCCAGCACTCGCCAAGAAACTGGTGTTGCTCCACTGAGTACCAAAGAGCAAACATTTATTCAGCAAACACTAAATACTTAGCCCGTGAGAAAACAAAACAGTAACTCCCTC
This sequence comes from Potos flavus, assembly GCA_028534135.1. NCBI lineage: Eukaryota > Metazoa > Chordata > Mammalia > Carnivora > Procyonidae > Potos > Potos flavus. Next base: position 58,768 of record CM052891.1, read on the forward strand.
GGTGGTAAGAGCTGATGCGTGCAGAGCTGGGCACTGCGAGCAGAGACCTGAACCCCAGTCCGCCCAGCGCCACCTGGGCTGCAGGACACTAGGGGCGCGGAGCAGTCCCCGCCCCGCCCAGAGGGTCGCAGGAGGGATCTGCACACGGGCTCCATGCTCCGGCTCCGGCCGGGAGGTGGGTGGGCCCTGGAGGGACGAACGGGAGCAGGCCCGGAAGCCAGGGTGCTGCTCGGGGTCCGAGTGGGCAGCATTCAGCTGGAGAAACAAGGGAGTGAGGCTTTTACGTGGGGACCTTCAGGGAACAGGGAGGGCATGGAGTTGGGTGGTTTGCGTCGGCGGGAAGTAAATGAGGATTCGGGGAGCTTGGGAGGACGTGTTGGAACAGTAATTACCAGGATATGGAGCTGGGCTTTAACCCCACAGATAGGAGCCCTCGGAACCCCTTGGGAGGGGCAGCTGCAGGAAGAAATGGTCGCTGAAGCCAGTTAGCCTTGGTGAGGGTGGAGGGCGCCCCGGAGGGAGGCAGTCGGGCGGGCGGCAGGCCAGGCCAGAGAGGTGGGGCCGAGGTCGGAAGCGCAGACAAGGGAAGGAGAGGTCAGGGCGACTTCAAAACCAAGATTGAGGATCACAGAACTTGATTCATTAAGGACAATTTTACATTAAAGCTAATCTTATTCTGTATGGTAATCTGTCAAGAGAAGGCAGACAAAAGAAAAGAAGACGGAGAGAGACAGTGGGAGTTAGAAAGACAGGGGGGAGAACCTAGGAGGGACCACAGGGCGGGAGCCCAGGGGGTGGGGACAGCTCGCGGCAGGGGGACGGCACCCACCCACTCAGCCAGGTGCAGCCCCAGGCCCTCTGACCCCTGGATCATGGTATGGCTTCTCCTCTGAAGAGTTTTCTACCTTTGACTGTTTTAGGTAAACTTGTGTTTTTCTGGCGTAGAGGTTTTACCTGGCTGTATTCATTTCCTAGGGCTGCTCTAACAAATGGCCACAAACTGGAGAAAATTGAAACAACTGAAACTCATCCTCTCCCAGTTTTGGAGACCAGGAGCCTGACAGAAGGTGCTGGCAGGACCCCACTCCCTCCAGATCCTCCAGGGAAGGATTTGTCTTTGATCTTCCAGCTCCTGGGGGCTCCGGATGTCCCCAGGCTGTTTCACCCATCTCTGTCTTCATGGTCACATGGCTTCCCCTCTGTGTCTCTCCTCTTCTGTCCCTTATGAGGACATTTGTCATTGGATTCAGGGCCCACCCAGATGTCCCTCTTATGATGGTCTCATCTTAAGATCTTATTTACACCTGCAGAGATCCTTTTCCAAATAAGATCACGGTCACAGGCCTAGGTGTTAGAACACAGACCTCCCAGCACCATGTCTGGGACGAGAGGCACTATTCAACCCACGACCGTGCAGAACACTGAAGCATGAAGAAGAGAATATCCACCTCCCCAGACCCCACCGTCCCCAAAGGACCATGAGGGTATGAAGCATATTTCCTTTGCCTTTTTCCTATACGTTGGGGGGAAGGGTCCATAGGGAATTTTACGTTACATGTCTTGAATTGGCTGTGATAGGGCATAATTAACATGCAATACAACGCACAGACCTGAAGTGCCGCTCTGTGAGTTTTGACGAATGTGTGCACTCTGCCGGCCCCCCCGCGTACAGGTGCTTCCCTCCTGCCCTTGGCAATGCTCTCCAGAACGCGGGCAGGATTTTCCCATCACGCTTTTCCCCGAATACTGTCACAGCCACGTCCCCATCCTCGGACCTCGTCCCGCCCGACTGTCACGTCTACATCCCATCCCCTCGTTCACCCTCTCGACAGTTGCCGAGTGCCAGCCGAGAGCCCGGCACCACGCTCAGTCCCGCCGGGCTCAGGGGTCCCAAACGTACACACGGCGTCCGCTGCCTTGTTGCTGAAAGCACGTCCGGAGGCGCCAGGAGCTGACTTGGCTTGCTTCTGCTTCTGCTTGGCTTGCTTCTGGTGCTGGGCACCTAAGCTGTGACTTCCTGCTGACAATCAAGGCTGTGAGAGCATGTTGGGGACTCAGCTTTGTCCACTGTCTGTTTTCTCCTCCGTGGCTCACCGAGTGTAGAAGAGCAGGTCCGAGGCTGGGCACTTTCTCAAGGACACTGGCACACTTGTTCCCTGAAAATGGCATGGGGCCAGGTTCTCCGTGACCACACCCTCCAGCGCAGAGTGTAAGGTGTAAGGACCTTGGGGCGCCTGGGGGGCTCAGTCGTTGAAGTGTCTGCCTTCGGCTCAGGTCATGATCCTGGGCTCCTGGGATCGAGCCCCGCGTCGGGATCCCTGCTTGCCGCGGTCTGCTTCTCCCTCTCCCTCTGCTGCTCCCCCTGCTTGTGTGCTCACTCTCTCCGTGTCGAATAAATAATTTTTTGTTAAAAGATGTAAAGGCCTAATTGTTTTGCTTTGTGTTTCTTTGATTACTGGTGAGACCATTTTTCCATATACTTATTAGCCTTTTGGATTTTCACAGCTCGGAACTACCTGTTTATGACCTTGGCCCACGTATCTATTGGGAAAAGATTGTGCTCGAGGGGAAAGTAACTTCGGTCCCAGGAAGGGAAACTATCTCTGGGCCGTGTCACTGAGGCCCTGGACAAGCTGGTTGCCTGCCAGGCCCGGACTTCCTTCATCCTCAGGCGCCCTGGACGGGCTGCCCCAGCTTCGTGCTGAGGAAACGGCACTTGGCTCTGTTTCCCGGGGGCCCACCCCCCCAGGACATTCTTCCTGCAGCGGCACCTCGCGAACAAGGAGACTAGTGCAGATCTGCGGTCAATACGATGGTGTGAGTGCTGAGACGGGCACTGACCAAGCTGAAGGCCCAGCCTCCGGGTACCGAGAACACTGGTTCCCAGTCCGAGGGCACGACGGCCACGTGGAGGCCGCTGCTGGACGGCAAGCAGCCGGCAGGGTCTGGCCCTCGCTGCTCAGAGAACTGCAGATTGGAGAATCCACAGGTTTAATAAACAGATAAGGAATCGGAATGCGAGCAGGGAAAAGGAAGAGAAGGGAGAGCCGCCCCGGGATCTAGTGCTGAGTTGGCAGACATGGCAGGCGGGGGCTGGGCCCGATTCTCGCCCTCGGGGGCAGGACACCAGACGCCCCGCATGCACGGCAGTTGCCAGGTGCCCAAGGGAGCATTGCAGCCGCGATCCACCCCCAAACACAGTGCACTGGGCAAGCCCCTCGGACGGAGGCCAGGGTCCTGGAAGGCGGTGGGTGTGAAGACAGCAAGCAGGGTTAGGGCACCGTGGGCCCTAGAAAAGAGTGGCTAGAACCAGCCCTGGCACACAGTGGTGCTTACTAAGGGTTAGCACACAGGACGGGGCTGGGGTCGTGGGGGCCAGACTGGGAAGCCTGAAGGCGGTGGCAGTGCTCTCAGGACCCCCTCCGGCCTCTGCAGCACAGGGAGAAATGGGGGGTCACTGAGAGGCACACGTCTCTGCCAGAATCCCTGGGAATGCAGGGCGCAGGTGGCCCCCTGCCGGCCCCCTCCCCTTCCACCACAGCCCCCACGCCCGTCACCCTCAGTGCCCCCAGCTCCTTTTTCCCCAGAACCTTCCATCAGTGAGCTTAGAGCCCGCCCCTCCCCACAAATAACGACCCCTTTGAATGTAGGCTTAAGGAAGTAGATGTTTTTCAAGGACATTTTTGGCGGCACCAGCACCTAGAAACTTCCTGACATATAGTAGATGCTCAGTAAGTATTACGGAGTGAGCGAGGCACAAGGCAGGGAAGCCTGCCCTGCAGGGCATCAGGCCCGTAGTCAAGCGGCAGAGATGAGGGTGGGGTGGCCCCGGCCAGTGACCAGAAGCAGCCCCGCGAGCAGGCGGAACCCGGCTCAGGACGGAAGTGCACATGCCGAACGGTGCCAGGGAGCTGGTCACGCACATTTACGAAGCGAAATCGGATCCCTATCTTCAACCAAACACAAAGAAGATCGCTTCCAGATGGGTAACCACTCATATGCGAAAAGCAAGACTGAATATCTTTACACATTCGAGCCCAGGAAGGGTTGGTTAGGGCATGAAAGGGGAAATCGTAAAGGGAAAAAGGCAGGCGAATTCCACCGCATTCCAAGTAAGACTTCACCAGAGACGAAGAACGGCAGGTCCTGAACTCGGAGAAAAATACCTGCAACCCGCTCAGACGAGGCAGGGTCCCCACAGAGAAGCCTCCGGAAACTGGCTCAGGGGCCGCAGGACGCCAGAGCCCGCCGAAGGGAGCCGGCGTGGCCAGACGCGTGCGGGAAGACGGCGCTTTCATCAACGCTCCGGGAAACTAAAAGTGAAAGCACGGCGAGAGGCCACGTTATACTCACCAGATGCACAAACAGGAGCACGGTGCTCCTGGGGGTCCCGGGTGCGAGCACCCTGCCTCCCCACCCCGCCAGCGGGAGCGGGCACGGGGGCGTTCCCGTCCTCACACTCTCCACGTTTGGGGGATGCACTCTCTTGCATATGTGACAACTGTTTAATAAATAGAAAATTCCATTCTTCTGATTAGAGAAAAACGAGTTGAAGAACAGGATTCAGATCTCTAGTCTCTGTAGATTTAAGGTATTTTATGTTCGATTTTGTTTTTCCTTAACGATGAGGATTACGTATTATTTATATATTTATTCTCAGTACTTGCTGCATAATAGAGACTGAAAAGAATGGAGAATAAATTCCCCAAAAAGCCAAGGGTCTGAGGGGAGTGGAGGCCGAGACCCCACTGTCACCAGGTGTCTGAGGGGACCTCTAACACGAGGGCAGGTCTGGGCACCAAACGCTTGCCACGTGGGCAGCTCCGGGGCGGTGAGGGGTTCTGGGAGTTTCAGGGCAAGAGAGGCATTCTCCTTAAGCAGCAGGGGTGAGCCTTGGCAACACGTCGAAGACGATGAGGAGCGAGAGTCCTTCTTGCAAATGAGGGGAGGACGTTAAACCCCGCCTGCACCCCCCCCAGTGTAGAGGGCGCCACCCAGACCGCGCGGTCCCCTCGCTCCTGGGAGAGGACCAACTCCAGGGACTCTAGTTGGTGATTCTCCCAGAACGAGTCTCTGGACGGGGCCCACAGGCCCTGGAAGGCTCCTTCACACACCCCAAATCTTGGGACTCCCAGGGACGTAGGGGCACAGGGGGCCCCACTCTTGGCCCAGGGTAGAGACCCCTCCCGAGCCTTTGGGGAGCAGAGCGAAGGGTGAGGCCCATGGCGGACTTGTTGCAGGGACAGGAGGTATGGGGGGAGTTGGCAGAGACGGGGTGCTGCCAGGCCCCCCGATGGCCCCACTGCCCCCTGGAGGGACCTGACAGGCAGCGGACCGCATCCAGCCTTGCCTCCCGCGGGCCTCTCCTCGACCCAGGCCTCGGCGGGCAGTGGCCCCCCCAGCCACAAAGCCATCCAGGTCCAACATCCAGGGAAGAAGGCGGGACAAGCAGAGCGGTCACCGGGCAGGGGTGAGGGGGACGGGAAGCAGGGGAGAAGCAGCGGGGCAGCATGTCCCGTCCCCTCCGTGCCCACGGGTCCCCCAGGGCAGGGCCGCGGGCAGGTCTGGGGCCCCCAGGACGGAGGTCCTGAGCGCGGCTTGCTGACGCCGCCCGGCGACACACACTTGTGCAATGAGGTCTTGGACCACTCAGGCAGACCCAGCCAGAATCAAGGGCATGAGAAGGGGTAAGAGGAAGAAGCAAACCCAGAGTTAACAAGAAGTGGTGAGAAAAGAGGGAACAGAGAAAGTGGGGGTGGGGCTGAACATCTGAGTCTCCAATTAGCCTTTGGTGGCAACACTCCGGGGGACGTGACAGTGACAACGAGCGTAGTGCGGCTGGAAAAGGAGCAAAATGTGTCTTGTAAGCACAATGATCTGTTTGTAACATTTCAAAAGATCGCTTATTTGAGGTCACAGTGGAGAAAAGCCTTTTCGGTGGTGTCCTCCACGTGAAGGCGTCAGGGGCACGAGGACCGAGGGCCGAGAATCCACAGGACTAACTCAGCCACCCCCGAGTCTCCTCCACACCTGGACCTCAGCCTAACTCAGAGTGGCCGGGCCTCTCCCTCTGCGGGGCACAGTCCCACCCGGGCCTCGGTCCCACCCCGAGACCGAGCCTGCTTTCCCACGTCTGTGGCCTTTGGGAGTCGGGGGTCCCCGGGTACGGCCCCCAGCGGTCCCCTGCTCCGGGCCGGCCCCCTGAAAACCCCTGGGCGCTAGCTCCTGGTCCCGGCCCCTCAGCACGCAGCCGTCCCACTCGCGCTTCCCTCTTCCAGACGCTGGGGGTCTCCGCACTTGGCCACCATGTCGCCTGGCCCGCCTGCTGGGCCCAAGGGCACCCTCCCCAGTCACGGCCCCCAAAACCTATGCCTACTTCCTGAGCCAAGCCCAGTTGCTCTGACCGTCCCCGTCCGGGCCCCACGTCACGCTGACTTCAAGGCCGACCCGGCTGGTCTTGCTCTGACGTCCCTGCCCCACACTGCATCCCGACACAGCAGGGAGCTCCTTCCAGAAGCAGGTGTCCCGCTTGCCTGCCCCTCCCCACAGGCACCCTCTCCAGGGACCTGCTTGGAGCCTCACCCCCCAGTAACACTGCGTGCACACAAATGAGGTCAGACTTGCTTGGGTCTAAGGAAAACCCAGTGCCTGGGCTTCCTGCGTCCTGCCATTTCTAAAGGCCTGGGGAGCCCGGCCCGCCTCCCCCTTCCCCCTCGCCTGCTAGCCCTCCAGACAGCGTCCACGGTCCCCTCCTGCGTCTGCAGCACTCTGGCTTTGCTCTCCCCCCTTTCCCAGCTGGCTGCTCCCCTGCACCTTTCTCAGCTGGGAGCTCCCTGACCTCGCTGAGCGGCCAGAGTCCCTCCACGCAGAGTGGGCAATGGGGACACACCCAGGACCAGGACACTGTGTGTCCCCGGTCCCATGCCCAGCTGACCGCACCGGGCCCCGAGCCTCCCGCACCCGATTCTCACCCTGAGTGCCCGGAGCGTGTGCCGACCATCTGGCTGTCCCAGGCCTGGCAGCCCCACAGGGCAGCCCCGCAGGCCCCTCCCCTCGACCCTCCAGGACCCAGGTTCCCAGCCGTGCAGGGGGGGGCAGGATGCCCCCCCCTCTGAGGTCAGCCGACGTCCGTCTGCGCCCTTCACTCTGTGCCCCCTCCTGCACGAAGCTCCAGGCCAACGCCGACGGAGGCTGCATGGACGGTGCGGGGCAGGAGGGGGGAATGTTTGAACTTCTGTGGGGCTCCCAAGTTTCCAACAATTTAAGGAATGCGGGAGGCCCGGGGTCAGAATGTAAACACGGCTTCGCACAGAATCAGGGAGGGCAGTGACCTCACGGCTAACTGCAGGGCGTCCCTGACGCCTCGGACGATGGACCACGTGTGTGTCTTTCCGGTCTCGGGAAAACACGACAGCTCGGCTCTTACGAATGTGAAGTTTGCGTCTGAAGCCAACAACTGTCAAAAACGGCCTATTTATCACTTTTCCGACGGCGTTTCTTCTCCCCTTACGACCGTGGCTCGGACGACACGGACCACGTCAGTCAACAACACCTCTGTGACCTCCTTCTCTGCCCGGACGGGGGACAGCAGCCCCAGCGCCAGGGGCAGGCGGGACGGGAGAGACTGGGGAGAGGGTCCCCTCCGAGCCTGGGGCCCGCGGGAGGAGGAGGCATCGCGCACGTTACCAGGGGGGGAAGGAAGCGGGCTTTGTAGGAAGACGTTCCCTAGGAAGAAAGGGGGATTGTTTGAGATCTGGGGTCAGAAACAGAAGCCCAGATACAAAAACATATACATAAGGGCGTGCGGAACGCTCACGGAGGATAGGCCACGGGGAAAGGGAGGGCAGGACTCTCACCTACCCTGGTCTTTCGGACTGCTCCCATTATTTTTTTTTGGAGCCCAAGTTGGGGCTTGAACTCAGGACCCCGAGACAGAGACCTGAGCTGAGATCCCGAGTCGGACGCTTAACCGACTGAGCCACCCAGGCCCCCCTCGACGGCCTCCAGTTTTTTTTTAAGCACACTTACCCATTCTTCATAGAAAAACCTGATCCGGACAGGAGCGATGCCATGCCTGAGAAGTTCAAACATTCCCCCCTCCTGCCCCGCACCGTCCATGCAGCCTCCGTCGGCTGAGCGTGGAGGCTGAGGGCGCGTGGGGCAGCTCATCGCGGCTGCAGGACCCAGCTGCCCAGAACGCCACTGCCCGCGCCAGGCGGAGACCCCAGTGACGCGCGGGTCACCCCCGGCTGCAGCTGTCCCCACCCGCCCTTCTCGGGGAAATCCCCCCTTCCGTTGCCCCAGGTGGAGGGGCTGGGGCTGGTGCCTCAGAGGGTGTACCGGCCCGTCTGGGGGAGGAACCGCCCTGAACCTCAGAGCTGGGCTTGAAGAGAGAGAAGAAAGGGAGGAGAGCGAATTCTAGAACAAGGTCGTGGCTCCAAGGGAGACCAGCTCTTAGGGTCGAGGTCGCCGAGGGGGACTCCAGCCCTGTCCGTGAGGGAGGGGGCTTCAAGGTGTCTGGCTGCTCACGCCGGCGTCTTTGGGCAGTGCTCTGGGCAGGGGCCCTTGTCAGAGTCGAGAGTCCGGGGCCAGCCCCCAGGGGTGGGGCCACAGTGTCCCTGGCAGGAAGGACTGAGCAGGCACCTGTTGAGGGCGGCTGGACAGCCGACGGGCCACTTCTGTCCTCGTGTGAGGGACACGGGGAGGCTCCGCCTCGTCCCCCCAGATGGGGCACGGCTGCTCGGCCAGGGTCCCGGAGCAGGTGGGACCCTGGGTTAGGGTGAGGGAACGACACCAGCCCCACGGGTGGAGACCCCACTGGGCCCCCCAGGAAGGTGCCCCTGGGCGGCAGCGGGGCCCCGGGAGGGCGGGAGCTGGACGGCTGGCACCAGCAGCCCCTTTGGGAGCAGCTGGGGGGGGGGACTCTGATCGAGACTGTGACTGCAGGTCAGAGCCCCCAGCCCTCCCAGAGCCGCTCTCCCCAGTCGGGGCAGCCACGAGCTCGGACCCTCCCCCTTTCTGCCTCCGCCCTCCCGGAGATGCAAGGCGATCCAGCTCCCTACCTGTGAGGTTTCGTCTGGATCCACGGCCTCGTCCGCGCTCGCAGCCACGGCGCCAGACCCGGGGGTCAAGTGGCTTCTTCAGCCTGCGGACTGTACCGGCTTTTACTTTTTTATCGTGGGTTATAGTTAATTACGAAGTTAATAGAAAACACTGTCTGAGACGTTGAGTAGGTGGTGTGGAAGCAGGGATCTGGTTGGGGTTGGGAGATGGACACAGACCAGTCTCCGTCTCTGCGCCCCGGACCCTCGCCCAAGGGGCCAGCGAGGCTGCAGGGAGCCCGGCACGGGGGCTGTGCTAGGAGCCGCTGACCTGCAGGCAGAACCCCCGGGACCGGCCTCCTCCCTGTTCACACCCTCCCCTCTACCCCAGGGCCCCACCCCTGCCTGGAC
>CM052891.1:68319-177428 GCA_028534135.1 Potos flavus
TGGACACTCTCCTCTACCCCAGGGCCCCACCTCTGGCTGGGACCCTCCCCTCTACCGCAGGGCCCCACCCCTGCCTGGGACCCTCCCCTCTACCCCAGGGCCCCACCCCTGCCTGGACACTCTCCTCTACCCCAGGGCCCCACCTCTGGCTGGGACCCTCCCCTCTACCGCACAACTTCCTGGGGCCTCTCTGCGGGGGTTGGGGGGGTGGTATTTTGAACCCAGGCTCCAGCTAATAGTGTTTGTTGACTGAGTGGACAAGACCTCCACAGGCAGGCCGGTTCCTTGGGACCCTCAGGAGGAGCTGAGGTCCAGGGAGAGGGCAGTGAGGTTCTGCGGTCACATCAGAGGAGGGAGGAGAGAGTGATTCCGGAATAGTGTCCGTGAGGCCCCTCGGCATCCCGGACTAATCTCTCGTGTTCGTCTGGCTCTGCCTCGACATTCTCGGGGGTGCGTCATCCGACAGAACACGGGTCGGCAGGAAAGTGCGCCCTTGCTCGGGGCAACCACGACTGCCCTCCGTCTGCCCCTGCGAGTCCTTGGCTCTTCGACCACAGCAGTGACAGAAGGGAAGTGGGAGAGAGGGTGGACGGGGTGGGGCTTCCTGCCGGGCGGATCCCCCGCCCCCCTCCCGGGCAAATCCCCACTCTGTCACCTGGCCAAAACCCCACCGCCACAGACGGAGACTTCGGGATCTAAGCTCGGTGTTCTTCCTTTAGAAGGAATTGTTATCCCTCGTGACGCTGCAGCGTGGTATTTTGAGTATGACTGCGTTCGGACTCCCCGCTCACACGCACCAGACACCATCAGCCGTCTTACTAAATGAAGCGAACGGCACTCTAGCCCATCTGTCCATCTCGAGTCCCACTGTCCCTCCGCGTGTTACACGGGCCGACACGGCGAAGCTAGGGTATGCGGGCATCCCCACTGTGACAGAAATCACAGCCCACGGAAACTTGTCTTTTTGGGAAGTAACTTAACTCGAGTGACGAGTCTCCAGGCCACACGTGCTTGGACGCACCCCTGTCCAGGGCTCTGCGGCCCGCGGGCCTCGGTCCGTGCGTTACCCCAGGGACCCGTGCACGGCTTCCCATGATGAGGAGGGCCTCCCGGACTTACAGGCCTGCTCTCACTGACCCCACGTGACCCAGACCCCCGGCCCCTCGGCGGGCGTCCCACAGCCTCCTCGGCCCAAGATCCCAGGCTGGGGGGGTTGCCGGGACGGCACGGTGAAGAGACAGTGCTTTTGGCCCCCGTGGCACATGTGGGCCCAGCTGGGGACACGGGTTTGCTCTGTCCCACCTGGACCTGTGCCCAGAGGACGCACCCCCCACAGCTGCCGGAGCCCCACGTGCCTGCTTATCCAACCCGGGTCGGAAGCCGGCTGGAGAAACGGGGCAGGCTGGGAGCACATGCGGACTCCCCAGCAGGAGACCGACACCCCGAGCAGGAAAAGCCATGAGCCACTAACGTACCCAAGGGGTTTGCTGACCGTGAGCTGGGAAAAGGGAAGGAGAGAGACGGTGAGAGGCACCCGGAGAAGAGGGCCTTCGAAGGCACCCACACTTTGCACAGCATGGGCCCCGGTGAGCAGCGTGTGGGCCATGGACGGTGAGGGGAGGACGGGTGAGGCCTGGGGAGGGCCACACGGACACTCCCCAGGGCCGGGAGACGGCGGTCACCGCAGGCCTCTGGGGTGTGGCTCTGCGCGAGGCGGACGCAGAGACGCAAAAGCAGGTACTGAGCAAACACGACGCCACAAGCCACCGGATCTAGAGACTCAGCCAAGCCGTGTGTGCGGGCAGCTCCCTCGGATGAGCATTTGTGATTCGTGATTCGCGATGCTTCTAAAATCCACGACGCCCCTGCACTCACTCGCGGAGCCTCGGGGACCCTGAGACGCAGCCCCAGCCCCGCCTCCAGGCGCTCAGGGCTCAGCCGGGCGGATGAGGACACGGAATGCTTCAGGGCCGCTCCTGACGGACGCTTGAGAAGGTGGAGCAGTCCGCCCAGAGGGCAGGAAGGTCTCGGGCAGAGTGACACCTGAGCCAGTGACATGGGCTCCCAGGTGAGCAACAGCAGGACGTTCCTGGGCAGGGAGGATGCTAGGAGCACCCCCATTTCTGCCAAGCACTTGGCGCTGGGGAGCAGTGGGGAGGGACCAGGAACTTCATCTCAGGTCCAAGACCGACCTAGCAAAACTCTAACCAAAGTTCCTCGTCACGATGAGTATCTCGGCAGGTGGTGCCGAGGGCGGCCCCATGGGCCCCAGACAGCGTGGTGGCTCTCAAGATGTGGGCACGTGGGTAAGTCCTGGGCATCTCGTCCTCTAGACATTCCTGCTCAGCTCACCCCAGGCAGGGGGAGGGGACACTGACGGGGGCGCCGAGGCGACAGCAGTGGGCAGAGCCCTCTGGCAGCGGACACGGGGGAGACATCCGCTTCCCATACTTCAAGGCACCAGCCTGCGGAGTGGGTATGGGACAGGCACCAGGGGCCTGCATCCCAGCACACGCCAGACGCGTGGGACAGATGCCAGGCCGAACCACACCGACACACACGGGATGCCGGGGCACGGGAAAGCGAGGTGGAAAGCACACTGTAAGTAGACGGGCAGCCACCGGAGACTAGACACACGCCTCACCAGCACCAGCGTGATCCCAAAAGGGCTGGGAACGTATATGGTAAGGAGCAAGACCCTGACAGCCCTGGAAGAAAATACAGGAAAGCCTCTGATAGCCTATAAAACCCAGAGGCCATAAAAGAAAAGACATGAATTTTTCCTTAAAAACTCATGGCCCAAACAGCTACCACACAAAGTGAAAAGACAGACACACAAACTACTCACACCGGCTGAGGGCTGGCCCTTACGCAGGAGCTCTGGCCCGTCGGTGAGCTGAAGGCCACCAAGGGAAGAGAGACGAGTGCCCTTGAGCACAGGGGATGCTTAGCCTCACTCAGAAGAGGAGAGACGAGCATCAAAACGACACTGAGAAACTGTTACTGTCCGTATATCTGATTAGCAAAAGCCAGAGCTGGGTGCTCCGGGGGCAGGACTGGGGCGTCCCCCCCGCCCCCCCGCGGCTGGCAGGCACAGGCAGTGGCGTGAACTCTGACCTGGCGATTCCACGTCGAACAATTTGTCAACCAGTGTAAAAACTCTGTTACAAAGTACGTCAGTTCTATGTACACCCTAAACGCATACCAAGGAGAAAATCGGTCCAACCCCTTGTTCCAGGGACAAAGGCAGGGTACCAGCTCGGGGCAAAGAAGGATCCCAGGCTCTTTTTGTACCAACGCGAGCAGATGCCCAAGCACAGCATTAATCTCGAAAGAAACAAGCATCCTTTTTATTTTTAAGTTTATTTCCCCAAGTAATCTCTATGCTCGACGTGGGACTGAACTCACGACCCTGAGAACAAGAGTCGCGTATTCCGACGACTGGGCCAGCCGGGCGCCCCGAGAAATGCGCGCCCCGAAGAGTGGGCTGTGAACAGTGATTTCCTCCCACGGGAACAGGGCGGGAAGGGGACAAAACCTAAGTACACGGCAGAGAGCCCTGGCCTCCACTCGCTGGGGGGCCTCGGGGGCTGGCGCTCGCCTGCAGCTCCGGGCACCCCGGGCCGTGGCCCACGTTCCCTGGCAGTGACCCGGGTCCAGGAGCCCAGCGTCGGGGGGAGGGTCAGAAGCTGGACAAGAGCAGCTGAGCAGAGCGGACGGCAGCCGGCCCCACACACAGGCACCGGCGTGCACTCTTCACGGGCCCCCTCGCTGTGGGTGCTGGGACCCGGAAAGCCACAGCACGGCGTCCTGGGAAAGCCCTCACGGCCGCCGGTAAATTCTGCCGCAGCTGTGGCCACCTGTCAGAACTCGGGGCTTCGGAGGCGCAGGGACCCTCCCTCGACCCCCCTCCGGTCCGAGATCTGCCCCTCTGCACGGTGGCACCTTTTCCCTAAAGTGTCCGAGACACAGCGTGCAAGGTTGTTGGGAAATTGGAGAAAGTTCCTGTGGGTGGTGTCAGTCCGACGAGATGAGTAATACCACAACCGGGTCAGTCAGCAGCGACACCGAAGCTCATCGCTCGGGCGTCCACTTCCCAAAAACACGTGTTGGGCTGGCCCGTGGCCCGCTGGGTCTGGCTAGGGGTGTCTCTGCATGACAGTGAGACTCAACGAATGGGGGTCAGATGAACAAACGCTTCATGCGATCGTTCTGGATCGTTCTGGCGGGCCTCCCGGGCCTGGGACCACTGGCTGTGGGACCACCCTTCGCAGGGTCACCCCCAGACCTGGCCCTTCCAGGGGGTGGATATGGAGGTGTGACTGAGCCGAGACCCCGGCCCAGAGCAGCTGCAGGGGACGGTCTCGCTGAGAGAAGGGTGGGGGCTCGGGTGACTGCCCCCAGCGGGAGTGTGGGCTTCTCCGCCTGCCCCAGAGGCCAGCGCACAGCCCACGAGCCACCGCGGAGCAGCTTCTGGGACCGGGCCCCCGGGCGAGCAACGACGGGAGAGACCCAGCAACCCCGCCACGGCAGGCCGATCCTCGGAGGGCACAGAGCAGTTGCTCAACAGTGTCCTTCCCTCAGGCCTTTCCTCCCTCTGAGGCCAAACGATCCGCGAAGAGCTCCCAGGCCTCGTGCCTAAACGTGTGTCACGGACCAGCACCCACACTTGGGGCCCGGCCACTGTCCCCTGCTGGTCGGGGACACGGGGCAGGGCCATACGTCCCCGCCGGTGAGGGCTGCCGGCTGCCTGGGCGGGCAGCACACTTCATTCTGAGACGTCTTCCTCCCTCGTTTTGTTCACTTCTCTTCGAGGATGATAATGGTAGTGTTTGCCGTTGCTTTACTTTTCAAATTTTTGGGCCAAATGAAAGTCAATAAGCTTCAATCCGACTTCAGGCGGTGGGGGGAACACTTAACTGGTCCATGAAATTCAAAGCCAAAGAGTTAGTTTTCTGGATTTCCGGGACCTGGACCTCACGTGTGCAGCCGTGACACGGACCCACTGACGAGCCGAGAGCATACATGTCTGAGACCCAGGCTATTTCCATCGGAACCGACGCCCGAGCCGCCATCAGGGCCTGGGCAGCACTGCTTGGGAGAGAGCGGGCCCCCTTCCACGGGGCTCGAACCCTCCACTTTCTGTTTACAATCACCCGAAACAGTAAATCTCAGTGTTTCGCGTTCCGAGAGGTGAGCCGGGGTGAGCCCCAAACTTCTACGTGACCGACCGAACCCAAGGCAGCGGGCTGCGGTCGCGCCTGGTCCGACCCCCGCACCGCAGCATCTGCTCTGCGCTCCCGGAGGAGGCACGAGCCCCCAGCGACCATCTGTGGCAAGGGTGGTGGGTAAGGGGACATGCGTGGAGTCTGACGGCCATCAGCTTAGCTCCGAGACCTGGGGTCAGAGGTGGGCGCCGGTCCAGCTGAGTCACACAGCCCTGAGCGGCCCCAGCCACACCGGTCACTCCATCATCTTGCCCTCAGTCTCCGGTCTGTGGAAGGGGGTTAAGGGGTTGGTTTGAGGAGTGGACCCACCCTGGCCACACTTCCCAGGCCCGACTATCCCCTATAGTTATGTCATCCCCAGCGTCCAGCAGAGCATGGGGTGGAAAGTGGGAGCCCACGGAGTTCATTTTGCATAAACAAACGAATCCATTGGGAGACCTAAGGCAACCCTTCTCAAACTGCACAGAATCTAGGGTTCACAGGGTAGGCAACCTCCAACCACAGCCCAAAACCCCCGAGAGAGGGAGCTTCCTGCAGGAGCCTCAGCCCACTCGGGCCCGAGTGGGAGGACTGAGATCGGATCCCGTGTGGCCCTCCCCTCTCAGGTTCCACTGCAGGGGACCCTCCCCAGGCCGGGCTCAGCCCGGGCTCGACCTGCTGCGAGTGCTGGGGCAAGGCGTGCAGGCATAGCTCTGGCTCTCCTCGTTGGCCTGCGCTGCCCACCCCACCCACAGGCTTCCTGCTGATGCCTGCACATTTCTGCTTTAATGCAATGCCTTCATGGCACTGAGTGCAAGCTGAGAATATGCCGACACAGCCCATGAATCTCACTGTGTTGCAATTTATTCTCTCAGCACATTTCCAGCTCAGGCCTCCCGAGTCCCCGAGACTGAGCTAGATTCAGTTCTCCAAGGTCCTGGGCTGCCCGGAACCCAGGGGTGCGGCAGGAAAAGCGGCTGGGAGTGACGCATCGAGGGCCCAGGGGAGCCGTCTGCTAGCAAGTGGTCTGACCGCAGTCATTCAGATGTGAAATTGCCTCTTGACTGAAATATTCTTGGGCTTGCTCAGGGAGTCCAAGGGCTGGGCTGGCTCGTCTCAGCCGCGCTTTCTGCAGCCTCGTCCCCACACAGGTGGGAAGGGGCTGGAGGTCCTGCGGGGCTGGCTTTATTCTGCTCCAGGCGCTGTGGGCGGGGAGAGTGCCCTGGCCACAGGTCCAGCAGAGGACACTGCCACAGTGGGGGTCGCCAGGGGGACCCGAGAGGCAGGCGGGGGCACTGTGTAGGCTGGTTCCCCTGAGTATGACCCCGAGGGTCCCCAGCAGCTTCGGAATGAGGCCCAGCTTCCTTGGACTTCCCCAGATTCGCCTCAAATGCACACCTGCCACGGTCAGCTCTGCCTGGCTCGCTGGCTGACTCTGGTCAGCGGGTCCGCCTTGGCCCCTATCGAAACCCCCAGAGGCGTCCAGGGGCCCAAGCGTGCCAGGGGCTCCTCACCCCACCCACCTAGAGGCTGAGGTCTCCTCGGGCTCTGGGCCGCTCCCGACCCGGCTGCCGCCCCTGGAGGCTCAGCTTCTCAGCCCCCACCCTGCATGACTCAGCGAGAACCCCCTACATACCCTCCTTGTTTTCGTCGACGACACACTTTTCTTATCTGTCTGCCTCGCAAACCTGCACAGAACACTGGAATGCAAGCTCCGTGGGGCGTCCACGTTTGAATGTTTTTATTATGGACAATTTCCAACAGAAGTTGAGAAAGCAGTGTCATGAACCCCAACATCCCCGTTTCCCAATTTCAGTAATCATCAGCTTGCGGCCTGTCTCTCCGTGTGCGATGAAGCACATCCCACACGTCACATAACCCGTCTGTAGATGCTGCGAAGTCAGGGCTCCTGCACGCTTCAACCACAACACCACTGTTCCTAAAAGTTTAGCAACCTTAAAGTCGAAGGTCAATGTCCAGAATTCCCCGGCGTCTCAACCCTCACAAGGTCTATAAACAGCGATTTGTTAACGCATCTCAACTATATAAACAACACTCTCCTCCCTCTTTTTTCTTTTTCTTCCGAAGGAGCTGGGCCGCTCGCCCTGCAGACTTGCCCATGCCCTGGCTTTGGCCAGCGCCCTGAGAGACCCCAGTCGGCCTTGTGTTTTGGCAAAAGCCTGTCCTCAGTGGGCTGTGGGCTTCCGCCCTCGCCGCCCTCGCCGCCTTCGCCGTCTGCTGCCGGGTCGCCCGCCCTGTAGGAAGCCCCTTCTTCTCAACTGCTTGGTTACAACCACTCAGGAGAGGCAGGATAAATACCTGCTTTTTCCTTGAGTCACCCATTTCTAGAATGACGACAACAGTGACATCTTCCAGAGGTGACTGGGAACTTACTCCTCTTTGTTTTTTGAATACTTAAGAACTCACGAAACGTAACTTATTTAACACGTTTCAGCCCATTTCGGCCATTAGTCTCTGATGGTCAGCCCGGGGCGCCCACTGACCAGGACCCCGGAGGCAAGTCAGGAAGGCCCGGGCTCTCGAGGAGGGGATGCGTCCCGCTCAAGCTGGAACACCGGGTGACAGAAGGAACCAAGGCACGGATCGGAATTCTACGTCTTGACAAGACTGCCCAGCTGCCCCCCAGCTTGTCCCCCTGCCAGTGTCCAGGACATCCCATCAGGGGCCTGCACTCTTCCATCGGGGTTAGCCATGCACACGCTCGGCATCAGCACCTTCTTCCTTCCTTTCAGGCAGGTGCCGGCGTCCCGTCCCTGTCTCTGGTTGGCACCGGCGTTCCCGCCCCGGGGTCCATGGCTTCTGCACCCGGACCAAGCAAGAGCCTACATCGCCCGCCCATGCCAGCCCCAGTGCACGCAGTCCACACTCGGTGTCCCCAGGCTCCTGAACTTCTTCTAAAAACACGACACACTGTCCCTGCATCAGCGATTCTCCCTCGACGCTGTCACGATGTGTCTACGGCCCGGCATTCGCTTCTCCCACGTGCGCCACGATTCCACGTTCCTCCGCCCTCCCCTCCTGGGTCCTTCTGGACTCCTTTCTGGGCCGGCCCTCCTGGAGCCCTGGGGTGTGCTGGGGGCCAAGTGGCTGCAGAAAGATCCCTTGCTTCTTTTCTTTCCTATTCCCCGTTGACTCCTGTACTTTCCATATTTGAGAGTGCTTTGGCCACCACCCTCACGGGGTCCGTGACAGACCTTGCCCTCCCTCCTATTCCCACCCCCTCCCCAAACAAAGCAAAACAACGTCCTCCCACACCTCCTTGGACAGAGAGGTGCACCTCATCCAAGTCCTTACACCGAGTCCCCCGTTTCCTTTGTGGGAAGGCCACACACACGCAGAAAGAGAACTTGCCACCTCCTTTTTCAAATCCAAACTGGTCTAAGAGCGGGGATATATGGTACAGCTTTGGGGCATTCTCATCATTTTGGTCGAACAAAATGCGCAGCACACACGCATGGGCGTGGCTTCCTTATCTGCTGACCAGTGGGCAGAGCGGAGCCCCATCCCGCACGCGGGGGCAGGCTCGCCCTGGCCCCCAGAGGGAGGCTGCCCAGGCCGTGGCCGCCCACCTGCACCCCCGCCCCGCGCTATTTGTGTCACATGTTCCTGTTTTCACTTGCGGTTCTACCTGGACTCTGGCTCTGCAAAAGCTTCCTCTTCTTCTTTTCCTTCCCTTTTGACTTCTGCCTCTGTCTTCTTTTTCAGGCAGCTCCGTAAAATCCGCTCATCTGAGGTGGACAAGTCTGTGGCCTCCAGTCCGCTCCAGATGGTGTGCCCGTCACCGCTGTCCAGCTTCAGAGCGTTTTCATGCCACCACAGGGAAACCCGGTACCGCCCGTGTCAGCCCCCGCCCTCCCCCAGGCCTGGCAACCTCACGTCCACTTTCCACCCCGTGGACTCCCCTGTCCTGGACACGTCCCGCCAACAGAGCCCCACCGTATGTGGCCCTTTGCGTCTGGCCTCTCCCACCCCGCACATCTTCAGGCTTCACCAGGTAGTCACGTCTGACGGCACCTCGTCTCTTAGCTGCACAATCTTCCACGGTGTGGAGAGACCACATTTCGTCTGTCTCACTACGGATGCACATTTGGGTTGTTCCTACTTCTTGGCAATTACGAATAATGCTATGTTTGAGTTTTTGTGTAGACATACATTTTCATTTCTCTTGAGTTTATGCCTAGGAGTGGAATTGCGGGGTTGTATGTGAGTCTGCGTTTAATATTCTGAGGAACTACCAGGTTTCCACCGTGGCACACTGTGTTACGGCATGCCACCAGTGACACGAGCTCCAGTCTTCGTGCTCGCCAGCACTTGTAGTGTCTGTGTTACAGCCGTCCACGTGGTTTCGTGTCTGTGTTACAGCCGTCCACGTGCTTTAGTGTCTGTGTTACAGCCGTCCACGTGGTTTCGTGTCTGTGTTACAGCTGTCCACGTGGTTCCGTGTCTGTCTGTGTTACAGCTGTCCACGTGGTTCCGTGTCTGTGTTACAGCTGTCCACATGGTTCTGTGTCTGTGTTACAGCCGTCCACGTGGTTTCGTGTCTGTGTTACAGCTGTCCACGTGGTTCCGTGTCTGTGTTACAGCTGTCCACGTGGTTCCGTGTCTGCCTGTGTTACAGCTGTCCACGTGGTTCCGTGTCTGTGTTACAGCTGTCCACATGGTTCTGTGTCTGTGTGTTACAGCTGTCCACGTGGTGAGCACCCACTCTGGGGTGTGCTCTGCTCTTCTGGCACTTTCTCTCCAACTGACCCGTGTGCGGCTCTCCCGAGGCGGGACCTCCTCAGTGGACATGAGCATCTCTGCTTCTCTGACTTCCCACCCGGCTCCCCTACACTCTACACTCTTTCTCCCATTCTTACTCTGGGGCCAACGGGAGCTGTTCTGCCAGTCCTGCAGCCTCCATACTACCACAGACTTTTTCTGATTTCTTTTTTTTTTTAAGATTGTATTTATTTATTTATTTATTTATTAAAGATTTTATTTATTTATTTGACAGAGAGAGAGAGAGAGAGAGAGAGAGAGAGAGGGAACACAAGCAGGGGGAGCAGCAGGGAGCCTGATGCAGGGCTCGATCTCAGGACCCCGGGATCCGGACCTGAGCTGAAGGCAGACACTTAATGACTGAGCCCCCCAGGCGCCCCTGATGTCTTCATTAAAATAATTAGGCCTAAACAGTAGAAGCAAGCTTTTATATCAAATGCACTGTGATGGGTCGCCCACGCAAGCACCAGCGAAGGTTCCTGTCCTCCCTACAGACCAGCACAGGTGGGCGGGGGAGGGAGCGGCCTGCAGGAGCACCTCTCACTTCCCCAGCCCGTCTGCCTGCGTCCACACTGATGAACACCGTGTCTCGGCCCTGCCGGGAGGACAGGCACAGTAAGGGGATGTCCTGGACGGGAACTATTATTCCAGGCCCACGGTCGCACACACCACCGCCTGCAGCCCGGGTGTCCTTGCTGTCGCGAGGCTTCTCCGATTCTTCACTGGCTCTTTGTCATCACACTCCTTCCATGCCTGACAACCCCCCACGTGCCCCCATTTCCACCGAACAAAACCCAACCCTCTGTGCCAGGTCTGCCCGCGAGCCCTCACTGCAGAGTGAGACAGACAGTGACTTACGACAACAATGAACACTTACTAGCCCCACGGTTTCTATGGGTCAGGAATTTGGGAGCTCAAGCCTCTTGAGAGGGTTAGGGTCGTGCTGTCAGCCCAGGCTGCCGACCGGGGCGGGAGCCCCCAGCCATGGCAGCTCTTCACATGGAGGGGGTCTAAAGCTGGCTGCTGGTGGGAGGCCTCAGGCCAGCCCAATACGAGGCTCCCACAGGCTACTTGGGCCTCCTACGCCATGGCCGCCGATCCGAGAGGCCGGCGGAAGCTGCCCTTTCTCTGACCCAGTGCCAGTGGGCACACAGCGCCACACTCCACTTACGAGTATCGGATCACTAAGCCCACATCCAGGGGACGGGAGTTAGACGCCACTTTTCAGAGAGAGTGCTGTCGATGTGCAAAAATGTTCTAAATCCATCATGCCAGGCCTCACAGCCTGTCCCAGCCCCGCCTCCCCATTGCTTAAGGAGACTCACAAGGAACATTTGCATGTTGAAGTTTCTGACAAGTCCTGCAGGTAAGAAATCTGTTCCATTTTGTTCAATCCCCATGAGCAAATGGAAGACATAGAGCCATGCCTCAGGGGCCAGGGCTCTGTGGACAGCAGTTGAAGATACAGGTGGCAAGCCCTTCAGGGGCAGAGCTGACACCGTACATGCAGAAGCTCCTGATGAAGCTTTGGAGAGAAGGGAGCGCCCACGGCCTCGACAAGATGCTTCTTTCCCTCCATGCGTCTCGGCCACCTTGTAAACAGGGAGTGTCTTGTAGCAGAGATGCCGGGCCTCCCTTACACCAAGTCCCATCGCCAGGTTCTCGCAGCCAGCCCTGACCCCGTGTCACACAGGGCTTCCAAGACCACACACGACACCGCTGAACATTGGAAGTGCCCACCTGCGGGCCCTTCCGGACTGTTTGCGTCCTCTGTGGGCCAGGGTCACGTGGGCAGACACCCCCATACGGGGTGAGGCTCTAAGACAACTCACCGCTATGGCTCCTCCACCTTGGGCACTAGGAAACGTGGGCTATCTTGCCGAGCGATGCCAAGCGTGTTGGCCTTTCTGCTCAGTGAGCTGATTTCCAGGCTGAGTCCTTAGTTTCTCTTTGTCATTCCTTTGGCATCATCCCATGACTTTCGAATGCTTTGGTTTCAACCTTGCAAGTCTGAGCCCTCATTCCAGAAGACCCACTGCCCACCAGACAAGGCCTGTTCCAGGCAGCACCGCGCGTCTCTGCAGACCTTGACAGTGCTTCTATTATTTATCTGTGTTGCCAGTCTCGCAGCCTGTCCTCTCTGAGACAAGCCCTCAGTCCTGCCCAGGGTGACGATCATGACATCTGGCACCCCAGAATTTCCCCCCCAGGAACAGCTGTGGCCTTCTGAAGAGTGTCCACTCGACGCTGTCCTCTCTGAGGCATGCCGAGGTGGGGTATGAAGCTGGTGGAAGGAAGGCCATTTGGGACTGCTGTGGGGCCGGTGCAGGACCCTTCAGCCTCCACAGGAGACGGTGCCCATCCCAGAGGGTGACTGGTGCTGTTTCCAGCCATTTTCCCCCAGTCAGCGTGGGAAGCCCCCCGCGAGGGCGCAGCGAGGGCTGGGGTCAGCGGTCCTGCTGTTTGCCCTTCGTAGCCTTTTCTCAGGCTTGCCGCCTTTTTTTTCACATTTGGTCAACAATCCTCTGCCCCATCGCAATTTTCTTGGTGTTTGCCCACTGGGGCTGCCTGTCAGCTGTAAGAGGGCCAACAAAGCCACCTGGCCCCATGAGGCCACGATCGTCCAGGGGTCCCGGCTGGCCCCCACATCCCACACTCATTCTTTAGCCGCCTTTAATTGACTTCTGACACCAGGAGTCTGAAGTCTCTGGCCTCAGCCGCCCTGTGGGTCCAGCTCCACGGCAACCCCAAACAGGTCCCTCAAACTAATGAGGACTCTGGAGTGGCATCGGGAGGGGTCGCTGCCGTGGAGACAGCCCGTGGTCACCCAGTTACCACGGCACCGGGCAGAGTCCTGGGGTCGCCTGCAGGAGGCTTGCGTCGTCTGGATATATCCCGCTTGCTAAACTGTCTCGTTGGCACAGAAGCTCTAGACTGAGCCCCT
Organism: Potos flavus; assembly: GCA_028534135.1. Taxonomy (NCBI): domain Eukaryota; kingdom Metazoa; phylum Chordata; class Mammalia; order Carnivora; family Procyonidae; genus Potos; species Potos flavus. The sequence continues at coordinate 81,253 of CM052891.1, forward strand.
TGGTTGGCTCCGCGGCCTCTGTCCGGCCTCACTGGATGCCCCCCGAGCACGACGACCCCGCCGTGGGATATGGGGCAGTGGAAGCTGTCATGCCCTGAGCTGTCCCCAGGCTCTGGAAGTGACTCAGGCCCACCCCCAGCTCTGACCCGCATGGCCCCCTCCCCTTTCCGAGCCTGACGATATCCCCATCTCTTCCGAAGTTGTTGGAGGCAGCCCTAGTCCACTCCGCCCTCCCATGACCCCCACCCCACCCTTCGGACTTAATCACGTCCCATCAGGGTACATGTGGACGACTTCCCGGGGCAGTCACTTGGGTCAGAGCACTGTTAGTTCTGCCTGGGCCTCTCGCAAGTCAGCTCCAGGGGGAGGGCAGAGCGCCGACAGGGCACCTGCGAGGGTGGGCACTCCAACATGAGTGCAAATGAACGGACATGCCTTTGTAATGCAAATCGAGCTGTTGATGAAAACAACATAGCATAACTTTTAGAAACGAAATAGTCATCTTAAACCCAGGAAATATTACAAGAAGATGCCTAACCCCAGCTCCATACCTTTCTCACCGTCTGGGCTCCTCCTCCCTCCTGGTTCTACCTCTTCTCATCCTGACTCCGCCTCCCCCCATCCTGGCTTCGCTTCCTTCCTTCCTGACTCCACCCCCTCCAAACCTGGTTCCATCTCCTCCCATCCTGGCTCCGCCTCCTCCTGTCTTGGCTCCGCCTCCTCCCTTCCTTGCCCCGTCCTCTCTTGTCCTGGTTCTGCCTCCTCCTGTCATGGCCCCGCCCACTCCCAGCATGGCCCCACCTCCTCCTGTCCTGGCTCCACTTCCCCCTGTCCTGGCTGCACCTCTTTCCTTCCTGACTCCACCCCCTTCTGTCCTGGCTCCACCTTCTCCCTTCCTTGCCCCATCCTCTCTTGTCCTGGCTCTGTTTCTTCCTATTTTGGCTCCACCTCCTCTAGCCTTGGCCCCGCCTCCTCCTGTCCTGGCTCCGCCTCCTCCTGTCCTGGTCCCGCCCCTCCCTTCCTGGCTCCGCCTCCTCCTGTCCTGGGTCCACCTCTGGGGAGGGTCAGTGCGGGAGGGAAACGATCATATTCCAAGTTCGCGACCCAGGCCAGTGGTTCTTTCTAGTGTCCAGTAAAAAAGGAGAGTTGTGCAGCTCTGGGGGGCTTTGGTGCTCTGGCCTCAGGGAACTCTGCAAACAGCTTTTCTTTTTAAGTGAGGTAAAATCCACATATAAAATTAACTGTTAACCATTTAAAAGTGTATGACTCACAATGTTGTGCAAGCATCACCTCTTTCTAGCTCCAAAACATTGTCATCACCCAAAAGGAAAGCCCGTACCCGTGAGCACTCATCGCCCCACCCCCCACTCCCCAGCCCCAGGCCCCCACTGGCCTGCTTCTGTCTCTGGGTTTCCCTGCGCCGCACCCTTCACATCAGTGGGATCGCATGACACGGGGCCTTTTGTGTCTGGCTCCTTGCACTTAAGAGCGCATTTTCAAGGTTCACCGTGCTGTGACAGGTACCAGCGGGCCACCCCTTAAGGCCAAGCAGTGCTCTGACCTATGGAAGGCCCACGTTTTGTCTGTGGGGGCAGCTGGTTTCTCCCTGCATGTCCGGCCCCACGGGGAGGGAGCAGGGTCCATGTGAGCTGGAGCAGGCAGGAGGGTCTGGCCCTTGGGGCCCGGGCGTCAGACTTGCTGGGCAGCCGCTGGCCACTCAGCTGAAGGGTGTGATCCATCTCGAGGCAGGAGAGCTGCTGCTGGGGCTCGTGACAATGAGAGCACTAGCTCTCAGTCATGGAATGGACTAGAATCTGTCCTGATTGTGCTCTTGGCCTGCGGATGAATAAAGGGCAAAAACATGTACATTTAATTTGTCCGTGTGCGGAAAAAATCAGAGCGAAATCTTCCTAAAAGAAGTGCACAAACACTAACACCTTGAAGAGAAAACCACTTGGGAGGCCCTTCTAGACCCGGGGTTTCGAAGTGGGACTCACGTGACGTGTGCACGTCTCGGGTACCCCCTCAGCGTGCCAGGGAGAAGGCTGGAGCAGGCGTTTCCCCCAGGAGCCTGAGCAAACACCGGGGTCACACAGCCTTCCTGGCCGCCCGTCCAAGAGCCCTGTGCAGGGACCACGTGCCTCAGGATCCGGAGCCTCACCTCCTCCCCGAAAACCCTGCCCAGCTACTAGGTCTCAGATGGACATTGGCCTGGACCAGCCCCCTCGCCAGAAACAGGCGGCCCCTTCTCAAGGAGAATGAACCTCTGTGTGTTCCCCCCACCCCCAGCCTCTCCGACCGTAAGAACTAAGAACCTCAGACGCCCTGCGGGCAGCCTCCGTGGGGATCATGCTGCCCACGGGTGGGGCGTTCCATTGGGTGTCGCCCTGAGCTGCATGAATAGCTTTTTATGGTCCCCCCCACGCCGGACTCAGCCAGAATGTCAAATGGTGATTAGCAGCAGAGCTGGCTCTGTCCCTGGTGATGTTATCATCAGACTTCTTGGGTTTCAAAGTGAGCAGCGACTTGAAACGGCAGCAGACCAGCCTCCATGACGGGCCCGGTGGGGTTTGAAGAGTCTGGGGCCCAGGATGCCCAGAGCCGGGGCAGCCAGGAGGGGAGAGGAGGCCCCTCGTGTGGAGCAGGCAAGGCTGAAGGGGCGTTGCGGGGCTCTCGGGATCTGGAAGTGAGCAGTGTGATGCCCCTCAGTCTGCTTGGGACCCCAGCCCTCACCCGCTCCCAGGGGCCTGTCACACAGGGACTCCGTGAGTGTTCCTCTGGTTCTAGTTTTCTTGCTGTTAAAGTAGAAGTGTCAGGGGCACAGGCTCATGTCCCCACTAGGGCAGAGGCTGTGGTCATGACGTGGAAGAGGCTTTGGCAGAGAAGAGGCCGGGGCCACAATGCAGCGGGGGCTGCGCGTGCACGCGTGGCGAGTGTGGATGTGACCCGAGAGCCCATGTTCTCACCCCTCCCTCTCTAGACCCTTCCTGCAGACCAGGAAAGGGCTTTGTATCTCAGAAGTGTTGCTGCAAGTCCTGACCCCTTGGGGGACCCACAGCACGAGACCCCACTAGCCCCCTACCCGTGGGAGCCGCAGTTTGGGCCACGTCCCTCCCCCCTGGGCACCAAGGGCTGACACTTTGGGGTCCGTGGGGAAGAAGGGATGAGAACTAGATGTTCACAGTGGTGTTACTTATAATTCAAGGAAACGAGGAGATTTAAGTCCTAAATGTCCATCAGTTGTATTGGCAAAATAAAATCCTGTGCAACCATTAGCCTTCATTCAAGGTTATGGAAAGCTGTTTGCAAGAAATTAAATTTTAGGGACCCCTGGGCAGTGCAGTTGGATTAGCGCCTGTCTCTTGGTCTCAGCTCGGGTCATGATCTCAGGGTCTTGAGATCGAGCCCCACGTCAGGCTCCACCCTGGGCGTGGAGCCTGCTTAAGATTGTCTCTCCTTCTCCCTCTGCCCCTCCTGCTCCTGCTCTCTCTCTCTCTGTCTCTCTCTCTAAAATAAATAAATAAATCTTAAAAAAAAGAAATTAAATTTCAACGATCAATCCAGATAACAGTATATATACTGTGATCCTAACTTTGAAAAGCCTGAAAACACATCTATATGTGTATGCAAGTAGAGAAAATCATCTACACCCAGAGATTAAAACAGATCATCCCTAGGGGCATGAACAATGGGTACTTTGATAAGTAGGAGAACAACAGTCATTTTGTGATTTTAAAAACCAAGCCCCTCAAAATCTCAAAAGTGGGTTAAGGAGGGGTCCTCCGCCCCTAATCCAGGGCAGGTCAAGCCACGGCCTCCTGGAGACTCACAGGCCAGAGTCAGGAGCCAGCAGCTTACAGGAGGCCCGTCGTGGGCGTGGGGAGAGGAGACCCTCCGCACAGGGTCCGCACAGGCTCCTCCGGCAGGTGCTCTCGGGGGCCAAGTCTGGACTCCCTGGCTCCCCATCCCCACCCTTGCCGGGCACCAGCCCTGGGGCAGACCTTGTCCTGGCCAGCTTCAAAGCACAGCTTGTCTTCCTGCTGGGTTAGACTCTGGGCAACTTTCCCAATGCCCGGCTGCTTCCACTTCGACACTCTTACCTGGCCACACGTCTACCTGTTAGGAGAAAGGGAGATGACGGCCCATGGAGAACTCGCTGCCCCGAGTGCGCAGACCCCAAAGATGGTCAAGCCATGCTGGGGGGTCCGAGGCGCAGGACCCTGGCCTCTGGCTCTGGAACACAAGGGAGGCCCTGGCCTTGACGGACCCAGCAAGAGACCCCTTCCCCCACAGGTCCTGGCTCAGTGGGGGAGGCTTTCCTTCTCCTGCTGGTTCTTGGACAGCAGCGGAGCCATCGGGCGAGGAGAGGGAACTCCCGCACCCCTCTCGCCAGCAGGCGGGTCTGTGGGCCCGGAGCGCGAGCAGGCAGAGGCGGCGTGCCCCCATGGAGGAGCGGGGTTTGCAGTCCTGGCTCCCGCATGGACGGGGCTGACTGCTCGCTTGTTTGTTGTCGGAGAAAAGAAACCTGGACTCGGGGAGGCAAGGCTAGAGGGAGCCTGACCCTCGCGGGTGAGGGCTTTGGGCGCCGGCACACCTCTGGCTCTCCCAGTCCTGCGCCTGCCGTTCAGCAGGGGGATGAGGGCATGTTGGAAGAGAGGAAACGAGTCTTGTTCTGCTGTGGACGAAACCATGCGCCGTCCTAGCCCACCCTTCCCGCAGCAGCACTCTCCAGCACGTGCAGACAGCCGAGGGGCCGTCCCTGGGGGGTGACTCAGCGTGGGAGGGAGGGAGGGAGTCCCGGCGCGCTGCCGTGTGGGTGGACGCCGAGGGCATGACCGAGAGGAAAACCGCGTCCTGCCCGGCTCGGCTCCTGGGAGGCCCTGTGAGGAGGCACAGCGCTGGACATGCCGGGGGACCGTGCGCCCCGGGGCAGCGGGAGAGGCCGGGACCCAGGGTTTAACGGGGACAAGAGATTCCGTTTTACAAGACAGAATCTGGAAGTGGACGGTGCTGACCGTGCAGCAAGGCCAGCGAGCTGTGCACCTAAATGGGCTTGAAATGGTCGGTTTCACATTATGTGTCTTTTACCACGGTGGAAATTTTAAAATAGAGACATGGCCCCAACATATGGCTTAAGCAGTTCTGGAAGAAACGCACCCAAAGGTTAACGGCTGTCGGCTCTGTGGGCTGAGCTGCCGCTGTTCTCCCGGCTTTGCTGTGACTTCCAAGGTTTCTATTAGGGGCAGGCCGCACGCTCGCAGGGCACAGAAGCTCCGAGATGCCTGTCTCTCCCCTGCCGGGCCTGTCTCGCTGCCCTTCCGGCCTGCTCCGCACAATGGGGTCATTCAGCCCCTCTGCCCGCAGGCTCTGCAGCGCCCGGCTTCCCCCCCAGAAGCCAGCCTGCTGCCGGGCACCGCCCCGGGCCCCCGCCTCCTTCCCCTGCCCCTCAGGGCTGTGACAGGCCTCCCTGTCACGCCCGCCCAGTCCCCTGCCTGACAGTGAGCAAACCACGGCGGTGCTGGGGCCCGGCCGGAGACTTCCCCCTCCTGAAGGGACAGCGGCTTTGCCAGCTTGGCACTTGGCTGTCGCCGCGGCCCTCAGTGCCGCAAACAGAATCGGTGGCATCCACGGGCTTTGTTCGGCCTGTTCCCCAAACACACAATTATCTTTCTGCAAGGCGCATTCTTGGTGTGCGGCCATGCCTCTGGGCCAGAACCCCGGACCATCCTCCTGCATTCCTGGGCCATGACTCCACCGCATCGCAGCCCTCGGCCCTTGGCCCGATGTGTGCTGAGCTGCCCACCGCACGCAGCCGGGCTCCGGGCGGGAGGAGCAGGCAGGCGGGGACAGAAGCCGCGGGGCCAAGGGGGTCGCCCAGTCCACCCCCAGTCGGAGACTCCCAGCCTTGACCCTTTCCGCCTGTGGCAGAGCCGGGCCCTGTGGTGGTCACTGTCCCGAGGGCCCCGGGGTGACCGCCCTATTCCCTGCTCTGCAAAAGACAGCCCCACTCGGCCTGGGGTCTGACGATAGCCAGCAGGACGGAGGAGGCCCCCTCGGCCGGGCTCTGAGCTCTGCTGTGACCGGCCGTCCAGGGGCTCTGACGTGAAGCCAGAGGGTAAAAACACAGCCCCCTCAGTCTGCCACAGCCGGTGGGTCAGGGACCGCCGGGCCAGAAGGCTGTCGGGACCAGCTGTGTGGCCTGGGCTGGGCACACACCTCTGGACGTGGCATCTTCTCTCATCAAACAAGGGTGACGACAGCGCATGTCTCCTTGGCCGGTTGTGCGGCAGTCAGACGTGGGTCCCGGCGAGTGCCCGGCGTGACAGCGGCTCCCGCAGAAATCCCCTGGGCACCGACGAAGCTCCGCTGGCCGAGGGGTCTGTCCCGCTGCGGGGGGAGGGGGGGTGCCCTGCCTAACGCCCCTGCTTCGGGAGCTTGCAGCCCCAGGCCCGCCCCCCGGGCCCGCGTGGGCCTCGTCCTCCTTCCAGAGCACCTGCTCCACCACCAGACTTTCCGTCCAGAGCCTTCCTGGGAGCCGGAGGGGGGGCAGCAGGGACTCGCCGCGCCCAGAGCCCCGGCTTCACCGAGGTGCAACGTCACGTCCGCGTTGGTCTCCTAGGGAGGTTACGGCTCATTTCTCTTCCTTTTATTTTTCGGTTTTCTGACCTTTGCTATTTTTCTCTCACAGCGTGTTTTCATGTGTGGTTAGAGACGTGTGCTATTTAAACCCTCAGCACTCCCTGTGCCCTCTCTCCGGCCAGCCTGGCCCGGCCACCGCCCCCAACACTCAGGCCGTGCCCCCACCTCTGCGCAGGCTGCCTGCCCTCCTGCCTTCCGTCTCGGTGCCAGACACGGCCCCCCTGTCCGGGGGCTCCCCCCACACCGCTGAGCCCCCCGAGCATCCTCGTTCTCTGCACGGCTCCCCGGGGGCGCAACCAGCAAAGGAAGAACACCGGGCTGAGGGAGAAATTTCATGCCACGCGCTCCAGGCCTCCCCTCCTTTCTGACTTGGCTGTCCTTCCTCGCCGTGGTCGGGCCCTGAGTCTTCCGAGCCCTGCCCACACGAGGAGCCCCGAGGAAAAGCTCCAGGAGGAGCTGCGAAGAACAGAGCGAGAGAAGGCCGGGCGGACTGGAAGAAGCAAGCACTCAGGGAGGTGACAAGGTGGCCGCTGAGCCCCCCGTAGCTCTCTGAGCTGTAGACGCTGGGTGAAGGACTCATCATCCTTCAGTGGTTTCCATCTGGGCCAGCGTTCCTGGGGCTGTGACCCTGGGCCAGCGGTCAGCCCCGTCCCGTTTGCCAGGTCCCCCCACAAGGGCCTCGTGTCCCGTGCCTGGTCCCCCAGCCATAGACGTCGCTGCTCAGATGAGAGAGTAGGACGCTAGGCCTCCCTGCTGTGCAGGACCTGGGTGTCTGGGGGTCGTCGCGTCTCCTGCGCCCCCCCAACCCCTGGACCTTCCGCGTCCGCCCCACCTGGACCAGGGCACAGCCCCTAGGATCTGCAGCCAGTGCGCGCGAAGGCCCCTCTGGAGGATGGGAGGCAGTCGCCAGCGTCCAGCTGCCAAGAAAAACAAGAAGACAGCAGAGCTCGCTTCCACGGCTCTGCCCCCGGTGCCCCCGCCCCCCGAGGGCTGGGCGCACAGGAGACAGGAGGCCGTGCATCCGATCGCCGGACTGCTCACCCACGACCCGCCAGCCGCTCTCTCCCCGGCAAACGCCCGCCAAACCCCTCATTTCAATTCCAACCTCTTCTGCACGCGTGGAGGCAGAAGCCCAGCTCCTGGGAGCCCGGGCCCTGGAAGAGCGCCCCCACCTGCGGACTGGAAGGAGGGGCCGGCCAAGGGCTCCCCTGACCCCTCCTCCCGCCCTGGGCTCACGCTGCGCAGTTTTGTAAGCTCACACCCCAAAGACGCTAATGGCTCACACGTGTGCAGTCCGCACGCGTCCTGCCTTTTCTCCTTGACCCCACGCCAAATGCGAATCTAGGTGGGTATTTGGTCGCCGGGAGCTGGAGAGGGACAGCTGTCCCCTCTCACACCTAGTGGGGGTGGGGGGCAGAGGTCACGGGGCTTTCCTTACAGACGGTTCCTTTGCGTGGCCTCAGAGAGGTCTGCTGCCCTGAGGACAGCCTGGGGGAAGGCGTGGGACCTTCCCCTGTTTTCTTTCGCAAAGGCTGCCCTCCCAGACCCCCAGAAACCAGCCCTCCTGGGACAGCCAGAGGGCAAACAGGAGAGACTGCCTGGGACCCAAGTGACCAGTGCTGATCCCAGGTCCTGCCCCCAGAAAGCAGGGAGACTGAGGCACAGATGGGCGGGGCTTCCTGGGCCGTGAACAGCACCAAGGGCAGGGCCTCCCCTCCCCAGGTACCAGCCTCCCTCCGGCGTGGCCACTGCTGGGCTGCAGTTGGGATCCTTCAGGAGAGGCCGGGGTGGCCGAAGGAGCTCCTGGGGGGCTCCTGGGGGGCACAGCCCTGAGGAGACGCCTAGCCCCACTGGAGGCAGCCAGTCTGGGCTCCCTCCACGGCCTGAGGAGGGACCCGCCACAGCTGAACCCACCAGGACCCGTGGAGCCTGGGTCCTGCTCTGGACTTGGCATCTGTAGGTGGCCCCCAGGCCCACGAGAGACCCCTGCCTAGGCTGCAGGGGCAGCACGTGCCTGGGCTCCCCTGAAGCTGGGCGCACGGCCATGTTGGAAAGGGGACCGTGCCGTTCTCAGGGAGCCACAGGTGCGGGACCTTGCAGGCCGTCCAGCAGCCCAGACCCTCCCCGGTGGGCCTCCCGGGCTCCCTGGTGCTCCCATGGCACATCAGTGACCTTCGGTCCAGAGCCACACCCAGGCCACCCCCAGCAGGGACGCTCCTCTTATGTCACAGCCCCGGGCCCTCCCCAACACTGCCCACAGCGTCACGGACAGAAGCCACACCACATGCCCTTCATGTCATGCCACCTGCTTTGGGGGCTGTGGCTGGCATTGCCCAGGGGAGGGCTGTCACACCAATGACCACTGTCTGCTCGCCCTGCAAGTCCCCTTCTCTCACTCTGGCTGCTCCGGCTGGGTGGGCGCCGTTGCTGGAGCCCCTCGAGCCGGCCAGGCCCGGAGACTGGATCTGAGCCGCCTGTCACACGAGAAAACCTCTGCAGAAACCAGCTCGTACTGGAGACACGCGGCTACAGACAACGTTGGAGCAGGAAAATGGCACCCCACTGGGGTCCGCGTCCTTGGCGGCCACGGCGTCTGCAGGGGAAGGACGCCCACCCCACACCTCTCCCCTCCGCATGGGGGTTTCTCCAGTTCTTTGTTATCCACACGAAGGTATAAGTGACTAGGGAAAGTTTAAACCACAGACCGTTCTCAGGGCCTCCTGAGGGCCTTGGGGCCCCTCCTACCGCAGGGGGCGGGGTCTGCCCAGAGACCCCTAAGTGTGAGGCTGGTGGACAGGCTCCTCTGGCAGCTGTCCTGAGGCCAGTGCGGCCTCACCCAGCCCTCACCTTGGCCGGCAGGAACTAGCCCACCCCTAACTGAGCGGGTCCAGACCACCCTCACCCCACCAAGGCTGCACCACCACAGACCTGCCCCTTACCTGGGCCTCACGGGATCACACTGCCAGGCACTGGAGGACACAGGCACACTGATCCTGTGGGGAACCAGCTGGGGAGGCGGGGTAGGGGAAGAGAGAGAACAGCAGGCCCCCAGGGAAGGCCGTGGGGTCCCGGGATGAAGTGGAACGCCAGCTAGACCTCCTCTCCTTCCAGCCAACCCCTCTTTCCGAGCTCCTGGGCCTAGAGCAGGCCACAGGGAGGGTTTTTGTCGGGGCGCTTCACCTCTGACGGGCACCGCAAGAGGGCACTCCTCGGCCCCCACCCCCCACTGGAGACCCCTCCAAGGGCCAGGCACCGACCAGCAGCCCCAGGACCCTCGCCCAGCAGCAAGGCAAAGGAGCAGGACTGAGGACTGCGGACCACTGGTTTGGACGAGACCTTCCGAGAGCCGGGACCAGGGCCCCCCCACCCCGGCCACCACACACCCTGCAGGGCATGAGACCAGACGGAGGAGGCCGGCCCAGGATCAGGGGGAGCAGAACCAGGGTGGGCTTGACTGAGCCGCAGTGGGGGCCAAATGGGCACGGAGGGGGCCGTCCTGGAGGCGTGGGGTCCCCAACCTAACCCCTGTGGGCGGAGCCTCGCAGACAAGGAGCCCTCGGAAGCCGGGAGTAGTGGGGACAGCGGGTGCTGGCCTGGGACGGTTTCCTCCCACCTGCGTGGGAGTCCCTGAGGTTGGGTGACGGAGGTGATGCTGGTGGATGGCGGGGGGCAGGTGGCCCTCCCGCTTCATGAGCGCCTCCTCAGGGGGTCCTCCAAGCCCCCCGCCCACCCCAGATGCAACAGCCCTTGCCAGTCTTCCTGCCCCGACCTACCTCAGACCCCGGTCACTGTCCCGGGGACCGTGGGGGCCTCGGGCAGAGGAGCCACGCAGCCCGCAGGTGGACACGCTGACCCGCGACCAGATACCAGGTCTCTTGCCTATTTTTATACCATCTGTGTTTGCATTTCCCTCTGTTTTCAATAGAGCTCCTTTTTGGACCTTTTAGTCCACTCAGCAGAGCTAAAAGGGGAAAGCAAGGGGCCTTTGCTCTTTCCGAACTAGAGCTGGGCAGAGGGCCCCGTGCTCTGTGCCAGGGTTGGGAGGGGTTGGGGGCCACGAGGACCCCTCTCTCCCACTGCCCCCAGCCCTTGACAGGAGCCTGGAGGCCCCTGGGGCGTGGGGTGCGGGGGACGACGCAGACATGCTCAGAATCACAGACAGGCGCGGCCTCCTTGATGCCCGCCGCCCTTCTGGCACAGAGACCCCACTTCTCTGCCTCCCCCTCCCTCCCCTCATGCAGAGCCCTCACTGGCGTTTTGTGTTCTGTTTTTTTTAAGCATTTTTTCTTCTTGCCCCTGACCGAATTGATGACTAGGAAGTATGCGGCTTGGTAAGCAAAATGCTTCTGAAGACGGAATTCCAAAGCCCCGGCATTCGTGACCTCACCGCAGGGATATGCACTAAACCTCGGCTGTTTTTGTAAATCGCCACCCGCCCGGGGGCAGCGCACAATGGCCAGTGTTGACACTGAATTCCGCACGTTCTCGACACCACCCCCTCTCCTGTGGCTCCTTCAAGGCGGGCTGGTTTCCACCTCTCGCAGCCCCTCACAGCCCTGTGTGGTTCCGGGTCTGTCCCCCACCCAGACCTGATCTGCTCCCCTCCCTCACCTGTGACTGAGCAGTGGCCCCCGGCACAGGTGGTCCTTCTGTGGGGAACGGGACCTGAGCATCTACTTTGTGCCAGGACCCCTGCTGCCCTGGGAACAGAGGCCCTGCCCTCCTCCCAAGACCCAAAGCACCCACGCCCCACATCTGGGGTTGACATGGTCCCAGTGGGAAGGGGACGGTACCTGGGGGGAGGGGGAGGGGTGTTTGAGGATCTCCCTCCCCAGGAGGACTCCTGGCACCCCTCGGGCCTGCTTCCCTTGGCCTGTGCTCAGGGCCGACCCCAGAGGTCACACTCTTCCCGGCACTTCAGCGCCTGCGAGCCGGAGCGGAGTCTGCAAGCAGGCAGGGCCCCAGGGTGCAGCACACAGTAGGCCCTCACCAAGCGCATCCAAGGGGACGTCAGCTCAGAACCCAGGGTCTCCAGGTTCCCCTGGGTTCTCCCCAATTGTGACCACACAAAGCAGCTGGAGAAGGAGCAGCATGACTGATCTCCCTGATTAACGTGGTTCCCAGCCACGTGACGCCTAGAACGGCTGCCTACGCAGAGAGCTGCCCCACATTTTACCCTGATGGCCTCGCCGGCCAGTTCCCACCACACAGGCCTGAACTGAACCCTTTAATCAATTAGTAAGATGGACGCCTCATGTCAGCTGCAGCTCTAATGAAGGGGTCCCAGCCCCCACCCGTGGGACACACGGGCCTTCTCCCTGGGCCCCTCACCAGGGCCAGACTTGGCCCCTGTCTTCCCCGGGGGCATCTGGGAACCTGGCCCGCAGCCCCCGCTGGACACTCAGCCATGGGGCGCCAGGCCCTCCCTGCAGCCAGCTTTCCTTCCAGAACCCAAGTGGCAGAGCCAGCAAGGGCTGCAGGGCTTGTGGAACAGTCTCTGCTTAGGGGCGAGGACAAGGACACAGCACTCATGAGGACACTGGACGTGACCTGGCGGGAGTGAGGTCACAGGGACCCTGGGTTGGTGAGCCAGGCCTCCATCCCCTGGCCAACTTCCTCGGCCTTGCACGAACATGCAAGATATACACACAGACCCCACTCTTCAGACTCTGTCTGGGGTGGGGGAGCGTTTACTCCCAAAGCATGGGCACAGGGGGGCACAGCTCGGGCCAGGCCCGTCCTGCAGAGACTCAGGTCTGGGGCCTCCCCCTACTCTGTCCAGGTGGAGGGCAGGGTCAGGGTCAGTGTGAGTGTGTGTGCACCAACACATGTGTGTTTGCACGAGCACATGTGTATGCAAGCATATGTGTGCAGGCACATGTACGTTTGAGTGTGGGTGTGTGAAAGTGTGTGCAGATGTGTGTAAGTACATGTGCAAGCACAAGTGTGTGTGAGCAGTGTGCACATGTGCAAGCAAGCCCATGTATGTGTGTGAGTGTGAGCCAGTACATGTGCACATGTGAGCATGTGTGTGAGCACATGTACATTCAAGTGTCCATGTGTGAAAGTGTGTGCGTGTGCAAGCGTGTGTGTGTGCGTGAGTGTGGCACGTGCGCGTGCCTCTCTCCGGGCTCCACCGTCTCTGCCCCCGTTTTGCCGCCTTCCCAGGGTCCGAAGCGTGAATGACCCACGCCCTCTCGGCCACGGCTTACTTGCGTGGCTGCGGGCACGCCCACGTCCACTACGTGTGTCCTGACGATTGCCGCCTGCTGAGCAAAGGCCTCTGCACAGCACGAGGAGACCCCCTGCCCTCGCCCCGAGGATGACCGGAAAGCTGCTCACACGTGGACCGCCGGGAGCCTGGACAGTTCAAAGCCTGGCGAGTGCGAAGACCGGCCGAGAGAAAGCCAACCTTAGCCTGGCCTGACGTCCTCTGACTTTCCTCCTGAGGGCGCCTGGGGCTGCAGGCCGCCGGCTTCAGACGCGGATCCCGGCAATAATCTGGTCTGTCTTCTCGGTCGCGCATGTTCTGCGGTGAGAACCTGGGCTTCTGGGCCCAGGCAGCGTGCTCACCCGGTGAGCCCCGGCATCCCCTGACCCTGAGGGCAGACCCGCGGCGCATCGCGGCCCACAGCGCCCAGGCCCTGGGGTGTGTGAAGGACGGGCTCCGGGACGTAGACCACTGTCCCCAGCACGCACCCAACCCCGCACGCGGTCCTTTATCCATGGAGGGCCTGTCTGCTCGGGCGGACCGTGGCCCCGACCGCGGGTCTGAGCAAACCAGGACTGTGGCACTGACACGTCCACCTCGACCTCAAAAGCACAGGGAGCCACGGGGACACAGGGAGCTGGGGACAGACCCGCTGGGGAACCCTCGCCCGGCCTCCCGGGCCCTGAGCACACTGCCGTGTGGAGGGGCGGGTGGTGGGGACGAAGGCCTGAGGGGTGGCCCGAGGGGCCCTGTCCTGGCAGAGTCTCGTCAGCACCGGGTGCACGTTGGGGAGGGTCCTGGGCAGAGCGCCCCGGCGGCCCTTCTGAGGAGAGCTCTGCGGGAGGGGGGCTCAGTCTGAGCCCCAGTGTCCTCAATGTGGGAGGGTCAGCCCCGCAGGAGCAAAACCAGCAGACCAAGCAAGGACCGCCCTGTGGGAGTGGTCCCTAACGGGCCAGCGAGGACCGAGGGGGCCCAGGCCCGGCCCCTCAGGGCTGTGTCCGCACCTGCCCCCATGTGGCTGCTCTGGCCCAGCCATCCCCCTCCGCCAGACGCCTCCTGACCGGTCTGTGCCAGGTGCCCACAAACAGAGCCTCGGCAGCCTGGGCGTGGCCGAAATGCAGGGCGAGGGGCCACCCGAGGGAGCCGGGCAAGGTCCTGCTGTCCAGCTACAGGTGAAGGGGATCCAGGGAAGGGGGGTCCGCAAATCTGGGGTGTGTCCTGCAGACCAGGGAGAGCAACAGGCAGGCCCGGGAGCCTCTCAGCACACGCGGGAGCCACGAGGGACCACCAGGAAGAAGGTCTCGGGCCCCAGAGGGGGAGGCCACAGGTGGGCTGGGGCGGGGCTGGTGGCCAGGGAGTGCCCGGGGACTCCGCCCGCACGTCCGGATGCAGAAGGCGACTTCAGACCGGTGAGCCTGGGTGCGGACTGGCGCAGCTCCCGGCAGAGCGGGCACCGGACCCGCAAGCAGGCAGCGCCCGGCAGGGGGGCAGCAGCTGAGCAAGGAGGAAGAAGGACCTGAGACGTGGGGAGGGGCGCCGAGAGAGAGAGAGACAAAGGGAAAGACGGGGAGACGGGCAGCGTGGGGAAAGGGCCGAGGGCCCCAGAGATCGGTCAGAGAAACCACGCCTGCTTCTCACTCTCCACCCACGTGCAGTCACGTTCACGACTCTGAGATTTTGATGAAAGCGAGGAGCCTGCTTCCTAAGAATGCACACAGACCTGCAACACCGCACCTCACACACAACCTTAGGGGGTCACGCACTCCCGGCGCCCACGGGGACCGCGGGAGAGAAGGTGCGCAGCTGTAACAAACCACAAACTTACCATGGCTTAAAACAAACCAAGTTTATCATCCCATGGCTCTGTAGGCTTCGGTCCCACAAGACTCACACGGGCCTGAGGTCCAGCCGTGGGCAGGTGGGTTCGCTCTGGAGGCCCCAGGAGGAAACCAGATTCCTCACAGCCGGCAGCTTGGGGCCGAGTCCGTCTCCTGGTTCTCTCTCTTCCGCGCCCCTCTCCCACTTCGAAGGACCCCTGATGATACTAGGGCCAGCAGATGATCCAGAATAACGTCCCCCTCTCACCAGCACCTTTAACTCTGTGACTTTGGTTCCACTTTGCCGTGTGAGGGAGCTTCGCTGTCGGTTGCGGGGACTAGGATGAGGGCCTCTTTGGAGGCCAGTGTTCTGCCGACCACCATGGCTAAAGACATAATCAGATGGCAGGAAAGACAGGAGCACATACACGGAAATAGGGCCCATCCAACGAGGAATCCAAGGAATACAAATCGCCAACCCAAGACCCCGTCCCTCAGTCCCGTGGGCTGAACAACAGGGGAAAGCACGAGAGATTTGCTGAAAACTTTGTGCACGTCACCTGGTGCTCTGGCCCTTCCCCGGCCCCCTGCCCCTCCCACCTGGGGCCACTGCAGGCACCTTTGCCCCCTCGGAGCCCTGCTTCCCGAGGGCGTCCGGCGACGACCAGGGCTGCCCGAGCCAGCCAGCTCTCTACCCCCCTGGCCCCGGCGGCCACCTCCCAGCAGTGTGACTCCCTGCCACCCACTCCGGAGGGCAGGGTCCCCGTGCGGGAGCTGGACGGGCAGCCCTGCGGAGCAGCCGACAGGGTGCGTCAGGCCGGTCAGCCTGGTGCGAGTGGTCTGCTGGGGGCCCTCGCCGGGAGGTCCAGCTCACACCAGAGGCCGGGGCAGGTGTGAGCTGTGGCTAGACCCCGACTGAGCACATGACCCCCACAGCTCCTCCAGACAGGTACCCCGGTGCCCGAAACGAGGCCCGGGACATGACCCCCCCAGCTGGAGGCCACAGGGTCAGCCTGACTCCCCAAGCAGCCGAGATGGGGGGGTGGCTCTCGAGCATCGGAGTGCCAGGGCCGGAGCCCTTGTGGAGCCCCAACCAGCAGGACGAGAGGTCTGAGGCCACCCTGCGTGTCCCATCTGGGACGGCAGAGGAGGGAAGGAAGGACACTCAGGCACAGTGGGTAGTCTATAAACGTAAGAGCCTGCTGCACACAGATCCCGCGGCCCACAGAGCAGCTCGGAAAGCATCTGTTTTTCTTGATCTCAGTGTCATTAGACAGGCCCAGACCTGGGCTCCTGCCAACAGCATGTTCGAGAGAAGTGCTAAGAAAGGGTGTCCAATGCCACTGGGGCCGAGAGAGTAAGGGTGTCCCTAGGGGCCTGCTAGGAGGAGGAGGCACGCACGGGGCCATGCCAGGGTCCTGGCTGACCTTGGGGGGGCGGCGGTGTCCTGGGACATGTGGCCCTCTGGGGAAACGCGCAAGGAGGCTCCCTACGAGTCTAGCAGTGGAAGGAAGAAGGAGCGGGCAGAGCCTTTGCTGTGCCGGGAGGCCCCAGCTTCTCCTTAGAGCAAGAGCACGTGACAGCAGGGGAGACTCCGGGGGGGCGAAGCTCGGCAGGGGGCAGGCGGGCCTGGGTCACACCTCCCCTTCAACCTCTGGACAGAGCCGAAGAAGGGTCCCCACGGCTCCGTCCCACACAGTGACCAGGGCCGACCACGGCCAAGACAGAGATACTGGGCAGCCAGGAGGACCCTCTGGAGACCCTCCCAGTGCCTCGCCTGGCCCCGCAGGGCCCCACAGTGTGGGACTCCCCGATGGTGGACGTGGGAGAACAGCAATCCCGGTGTCACAGAGCAGGCCGGGGCACGTGGTGGCCTCAGATGTCCACGGGAGGCTCTGAGCAGCAGGAGGGTGGGGCTCTCAGAAACGGCGACCCTGCCAGCCCCTCCGGCCACCAAGCAGCCTTGGACCAGGGGCTGCACCACTTGGCCAGCTCCCATGCCATGGAAAGCGAGGGTCGAGGGTGCTGGCCCAGGCACCCATCTACAGGGCTGGACCCTCGGCACCAAACCCCACCCTCTCTCCCCACACCTGTGCCGCCCTGAGCACAGAGGCAGACCCCGGGGGAGGGCACTCCCCCACCCGCTGGCCCTGCTCTCCCTCCACATGCCCACCAAGACCTCCCCCAGGCCAGCTCTCACCGGCCCCCGCGGCGCCTCCTCGTGAAGAGCTCAAGCCTCACGTGCAGTGGGAGCTGCGGTCCACCCCTGACGTCAGCCCAAGGGGCCAGGTCCGGGCTCCTCCCAGAGTCCCTGAACTGACAGAAGGAAGAGTGCCAGCCCTGAAACCGAAACCCAGACCCGAAATTCTGGTTCTGCAGCACCTGCGTCCCCCGCGGCGTCCTCCCGGGTCGGAGTCAACACCCAGAAAACCCCACACTGTGAACCCGGCGGCAGGGTCACTGCGGCCCTGGCGCACCTGCTCCCGGCATAAACCCGGCAATTACCAGCCACCGTAGGACGCGTTCCCATCACCACCCCTCTGCTTCAGGTGATCGCCCTGCTTCCTGCTGTGCAGGTGTGGAGCACCTGCTTCTTGTTGTGACCTGCAGGGGCCCACAGACCTGAGCCAGCACGTGCCTGAGCCGGGCCACACCTACTGGAGCCGGCCACGCCTACCTGACCAGACCACACCTACCGGAGCCGGCCACACCTACCGGAGCCGGCCACGCCTACCTGACCAGACCACACCTACCGGAGCCGGCCACACCTACCGGAGCCCGCCACACCTACCGGAGCCGGCCACACCTACCGGAGCCAGCTCCCGGCACCTACGTGTGCCCACACAGTGTGCCTGAGTCTTGGGCGCAGCTGGTATGATGCTCGCTGACCAGTGTCCTCTCCCAGAGCCCCCTTCAGTCTCAGCAGCTGCTTGGGAGAAGTCACCTGACTCACAGATGTGCATGCAGGCCTAGATCTGATTCCCTGACCCCCCAGTGACTCCTACAGGGGGGTGAGTACTGTCCTCCCAAATTCCCATCTTCTTAGACGCTGTGACTGTGAACTTATTTGGAAATAGGTGTAATCAGTTAAGATGAGGCTGCACTGGCCCTCCTCCTGGGACTGGGGCCCCTGTGAGAGGAGGAATTTGAACACAGACACACAGGTGGGAGAAGGAAGCAGAGCCTGGAATAATGCTTCCACAGGCCGAGGACTGTGGGCAGCCACCAGAGCTGGAAGAGATGGAGAACCTCCTCCCCTCGAGCCTTCAGAGGGAGCCTGGGCTGCCCACATCTTGATTTTGTATCTGGCCTCCGGAATGACGGACTGTGTGTTGTCTAAGCCTCAGGCCGTGGTCGTCCGTTACAGCAGCAGCTGGGGACTTGCTTGTCCTCGAGGGTGTGGAGGTCATGGGCCCAGTGCCGACCAGCCCCCCGCTGCCCACACTGGCCGTGGCCTGGGGCGTTTGGGGAAAGCTGCAGTCAAAGGGCAGGATCAGGGTTAACAGGAACGGGAGGGCAGATGCTGAAGGGGACAGAGGTGGAAGGAGGAGGTGAGGTGCAGTCCGGCTGAGGCTGAGTCGTGTTTTCTGAAGTGTGAGAGTAAGAGCCACACCTGGAGCCGGGCCCGCAGTGAAAGGCCCGGAGCAACAGGGCCGCGGGGCTCCCTCGGCTGTGCCGCCCCTGGGAGAGGCCCTGACCCCACAACAGACCCCACAACAGGGCCGCGGGGCTCCCTCGGCTGTGCCGCCCCCGGGAGAGGCCCTGACCCCACAACAGACCCCACAACAGGGCCGTGCACACCCGCCCGGGGCTGCGGACCATGCACCACTGCTCCGTCAGACGCTGGTCTTTATTCTCTGGAATGGAAACAGCCTGCAGCCCAAAAGCGACCACGGCCAGTAAAGCACATTCTTTGAAAAGCAAAAACAAATCGAGAAATACGTATTTGGCTCCGTCACTTTCCGGCACAAGAAATGACTCTGAAGGGGACCCAGGCTGCGAGCGACGCCCGGTGGTGACCTCCGTGGGCTCGGCCCCTCCCCACCCGTCGCCCAGCACACCTGCCGAGCGCAGGGACGTCAGGGCCCCTGAAAAACAGTACGAAATGGCACACAGGCATTGTAAGACACTGGAGTTTGTTTCCTACGGACTTTTCTTTTTTAAAAAAAAAATATAATAACTTAGTTTGCATTTTACATTTCCCGTCAGTCAGGGAGTCCCCGGCCGGGACCCGGTGGCGTGTGCCTCCGCGGCCTGAGCCCCGGGAGCCCCGTCACTCCGTGCCCATCTCGCAGGGGTTCAGGCCCCTCTCCTCGGCGTCCCGGTACATCCTCTGGAAGTCGCTGAAGCGCGGGGCGCAGCCGAGCCAGGCCTCCCCGAAGTGCATGTGGCCGGTGAAGAGGAAGTCACCGCGCCCGGGCCGCACGCCGCACTGCAGCAGCGTGAGGACGCGGCCCCGCCAGCCGCCGCCCTCCGGGGCCGGCCGGAAGACCCGGGTCTTCTGCCGGTAGAGCCGGCTCACGTGCAGGTGGATGGTGGACTCCTGCTGCTCCCGGGCGTGGGTGACGTTCTGGATGGCGCCTCGGACGACTGCGGGGGCAAGGACACGGGGTCAGCGGGGCCGCCGGGGGCATCTGCGCCAGGCCGACTGGGCTCTGCACTCCCGAAACCCCACTGAAAAGAAGAAGTCACAGGCCCTGCAGGGGCTGTCCCTGACGCTGTCGGGGTAAAGGTGTCTGTCCCTGGCCATGCAAGCGGGGAGAAACAGGCTAGAAAGCACGCCAGGCACCACCCTTTCAAGCACCAAGGACCTGCGGCGGCTCTGAATCCAGGTGGGGTAGACACGGGGGAGCTCGGGCGGGAGGAGGTGAGGGGAAGGGGCTGGCAGAGCAGGCCCTCACCCAGGACCCTGCCCAGCCCCCGACCCTCGCTCTGCAGGACCCTCTCGTCTGCGCCCTCGGAGCTGGGCCCGCTGGGCTGGCTTCCCGTCCGGCCCCAGCACCGCACACAGCAGACGGCTTCCATCCTCTGCCCGAGAGCGTTGGCGCCGCTGTCACAAGCGGGCAACGGAGTCCCTGACCTCAGCCCCAGCCTCCCGCCCCCGCCGGGCTCCCAGGACCCCCAGGGCCTGGGACTCCTGCTCCAGAATCCGCAGCAGACCCAGCGGAGAACAGGGCTCCGAGGCGAGGCTGGCATCCGCACTTGGAGGACAATGCTCGGTGACGACCTTACGTAGGACCCCTGACCCTCTCCCGGCCTTACGGATGGGTCCCTCCCCTGGGGTAGAGAGAGTCACTCTCTGGCACAGGAAGAGAAGCCCTCTCCTCTTACTACGCTTGGCGGCAGAAGGAGGCCCCACGCCCAGTGTCCTCAGCGGTCCCCTCCCCAAGCTCAGAGCTGGCCCTGGAAGGTCCTCCAGGCCGAGATGGGGCTCCCTCCACGTGGTGGGGACGTGAGGACACTTACCGAAGTCGCTGGTGCAGACGGCCAACAGTACCTCAGCGTCACCGCAAGGGCGGCACGGGGCTGTGGGCAGAGAACAGGGTCAGGAGTGGGGTCTGCGGGACAAAGGCCCCTGTCCGAGCTCACCAGGTCCTGCAAGAGCTCTGACCTCGGGGCAGGACAGAGAACCTGACCTCGGCCACGCGGGTGGGGGGCCGACCGACCCAGCGGCACCTCAAGCTCCAGATGTGGCTGTGAAGGGCACGTACCCGAGGGCGGACTGGCCGCGGTGCTTGTCCCTGCTGGCCTGCCTGTGCCCCATGGGAAACCAACCTGAGCTGGTCTGAAGCTGCCCCCTCCACCGGCCCAGCGGAGAGGCACCTTCACTCCAGCCTCCACACCCGCGCCCCAGACTTCTGTGACCGGCCACTCGCGCATCACCCGCTCCCCAGGTCCCCGTCCGCTGCCAAGACTGGAGGCTCAGGGCACTGCCCACGAAGACCGTCGAGGCTGCGGAAGGGGTCCGTGAACGTGAGCGGACGCCCCTACCTGCGGACGCCGTGGGACTCTGGTGCCAGCGAGCCACAGGCCTCAGCACAGCCCTCCCCCAGACCCCACCGGCCCTCCGACCATATCCCTGCCTGCGGACGCCACCCACGGCAGGTCTACCTCACAGAGGCCCCAAACCCCCGCAGCCCGGGTGCGGCTGGCTTCCTCCAGCCAAGCCGGGCCTCGCCCTGTGGACTTCTGCCCCCGCCCGGCCTGCACCCCGCCCTTCACCCTCACTTCCTCGGATGGGGTGAAGCTCCAGAAAGACCATGGGGGCCAATGCATCCGGCCCTGGCAACCCTCCCCGAGGCCACGGCCCCGCTCCTGACCCAGCGCTGGATTTGGGAGGACGTGACCTCTGGCCCTCACTGCCCCTTTCAAGGCCTCTGACTCTGGGATGCGGAGTCCCCAGGGTCTGGCACAAATTCTCCAGCTCAGGGAAGGGTTAGGCACGAGGTCTTGCTGGAACAAGGCCCTAGAACATCCATGGCTTTGGCACTTGCTGGGCCTGGCCAGCTAAGCCTGTCCACACACTGGCCGGCCACCCTCACGAAGCCAGACCTGGGCGAGCAGCCAGGGGCAGGGCCCGGCGCCGGGGAGCAGGAGCTCGGAGAGGCCCTCCGGGGCCCAGGGCGCGGAGCCAAGGAGGGTCTGCACCCCCCGGGGCAGCGCAGGGTCTCTGCGAGTCTCCGAGCACTGGCCCCCGCCGTCCTGCTCTGGGCAGGGGTGGATGCTGCGCCCCAGGCCCCTTGGAAGGGCCCGACTCACCGCCCTCCCGGCCCCTGGTGCTCCTGCCAGGCTGCCGGGACCCAGAAGCTGCAGGATGAGCACCGCCCATCAGACGCGTCCCATCCGGGAGGGCCGGGCGCCCACCCGCTTCCCAGTGCCAAAGACTGCTGCCCACCTGTGGCACCCCCAGCCTCACGCCTTTCTTCACAAAGAGGGTGGCCCACTGGGGGTCCCCGACCCTGCTCGCCCACCGGGCCTGACGGGCCGCACAGGCCAGGAGTGACGGGCCAGGGCTGCGCGGGGCGGGGGGGTCTCCAGTTCCAGAGGCAGCGTTTCAGTTCAGCCCCGACGGCAAGGGGTCCGTGGCAGAGGTGAGCCCTCCCATCCTAGCCGGCACCCCGAGCACCACCCTGGGCGCCCCTGCAGGTGGGAGAAGGCAGGTCAGCAGTCCCTCCCGACGTGGCGAGCCCACCCGCGGGGACCCCTCCCAGAGCAGTTGCCCAGGAGGGAGGGGCGACAGCAGGGCCCCCGGGGGCCGGCCACGCCGTGTGCCAAGCGAGGCCGGGCGAGGGCACGGGTCCACACAAGCGGTCCAGGGGCACATCTCAGTCAGGCCACGGAGGAGCCGTGGGCAGCGAGAGGCCCAGGCCACAGCCCGCGTTCAGACCCCCGGCCTGGCCGCACACGATTCACCTGGTCCAAGAGCCTCGCCCTCTCCGGGAACACAGGCGCTGGGACCCCCACAACGGCCCAGGAGCCCGTCCTGTGCGCCCACCCTGCGCACGCCCCCGGCGCTGCAGGCATGGTGATGCCGGCCCGAGGGGAGGGCGGCCGGCCGCCCGCAGGACCCCCCACCCCCGGAAGCCTCAGTGAGCCCGTGCCGCCCCAGCTGAGCCGACAGATGCCACCCTGCAGACTCCCCTCGTAACTCTGAGTTTTATGAAGTGTAGGTCACCTTCTTGGAAAATCCAGTCTGCGGACGCCAAGGGAAGCAATCTGGAAACAATTACTCATCAGAGCTGGGCCCCTAAAGGCTCTGGAATGCGCTGGTTTCGGACACATCGAGTCTCATTTCCTTGCCGGGGCACGTGAGGCCAGCTGGGCTCACGGTTCTTGGAGAGGGGGTGCCTGTGGCACAGACATCTTAGGGAGATTACCCCCGAATGCGCACACAATGAACTGAAGATGGGACACACAGGGTCGGGGAGACCGGCGGGAGCTACCGCGGGACCCAGGTGAGGGTTAGGGTGCAGGCAGGGAGGACAGTGAGGGGCCCTCGCCAGGCAGAGGATCACGGATGGCTGCCTACTGTTCTGGCGGGAAGGACGACCAGGTGGACACACGCAATTCCCAAAGCGAAAACTGCCGAGGACACCCGCCTGAGCCTTCGCGGCAGCCAGGGACGGGTGGGAGGGGACACACCCGGAACAGGGCCGGTGTGAGCTGAGGCCCACATAAGGTTCTGGGGCCTCCTTGGACCGTCACTGCAGCCCGTCGCAGGCTGGTGTCCCCCGAGAAGGCCCCACGGGGCCCCGGCCCGGGCTGGTCGGCTCCCAATCCCACCTGCTTCTCCTCCTTGCCTGTTCCCATCCCTCCCTCTTCCTGGGGAGGACGCAGGCGGAGGCCACACCCTTCCACCCCAAAAGGCCAGAGATGGGCAAGACACGAGAAATAATTATCCAGTAATTACAGTGGCCAGAGACGCCAGGCAGGAAACAAAGTGACCCGTAGTCAGTCCTCTCTCCTCTTCTGTCCCCAGGACATAGTGCGCCTTCTTTCACCTTTTCCGACCTTGGCTTCTCCTTCCCCACAGCCCATTCCAGCCCCTCAGAGCCACCACCAAGCTGAGCCGGGAAGGCCCCCAGTGGAGGGCTCCGTCCCCACCTGGCCCGCCCCTTGGCATCATTCACCCCTAGCTCATCAAACAGAGCAGGTCTTGACAGGGGAGGAGTGATGAAGCCCAGCGGAGCCGGGGACCCAGGCTGCCCGCACCTCACAAGGCTCCCCGCTTTCCGTGGGCGTAACTTCTGTGCCTTCCCAGCTGGCGCCGTCCCCTCTGGCTGTGGATCTAACACGCCATCGTCTTCCCACCCCGTCTGCTCAAGGATGCCTCCTCCGGGCAGGCAGCACATGGAGCCCCTGCCCTTCGGCTCCTTGAGAAGTCGCCCCACAGCCTGGAACCAGAAGCCCTCCCGGGCTGCGCCACGCCAACCAAGGAGAAGGAGGTCTATCTCTGCCCCCTAGACCCAGACAGAGCAACCCGCGGCCACCGTACCCAACCCTACTGCACACCGGGGGCTCCTGGCGGTCCCCGTTTTCCCAAGGAGGCCGGGACTCTGGGGAGGACGGCCCCCAGACCGCCGGGCTGGGTTCCCCGTGAGGCTGCAGCCCATGTCCCGGGCGTGGCCCCAGAGCGTCATCCATTAGTTCCCTGGATCTGGCCGCTTGCCCACCTTTCGTGTCCTGCCAGATTTCTTCAGCACCGGTGGAGCGCCGCGTGACTCGGGTGCCTGGTGAGGCCCCCGAGACGGAGGAGGGCCTGGGGCAGGGTGGGGGGAAGCGAGTCCCACCCGGCCTGCCACGTGCGCCTGGGTCCTGAGTCCCCCAGCCGCAGGCAGGGGTCTCCTCCCACCGCCCACCCCTCGGTCTGCGCCAGAGGAGCAGTCTGCCTGTGCCTGGCCTATTCCCGGCTCTCGGCACCGCTCGGTTCGTTCCAGGAAGCTCGAGTGTGCACTGGTGACCACGCTCACGACAAATGCTCCCGAGCGGAAACGTCCAGGGCTGCGAGGCTCACACACACGGCTCATCCAGGAACCTCTCTTTGCTCAAGTCGGCACAAACTGGAAGCTGTGACTCACCAGGGAGGGAGAGGGCGGGGTCCGCGGCCGCCTGGCCTGAGGGACGTGCACGCCACAGGTGCCACCGCCTCCCTGAAGTCCCCCGCAGCTGCAACCAGGGTCAGCGCCGGAGCGAGCGGGGAGCGGCGCGGCCATCGGAGAGCCCGCCGGGGCTGGCGGACGGGGCTGGCGGACGGGGCTGGCGGACGTCACCGCGGCCAGATGGCTGACATTCCACATTACGTACCCATTCCTCCGGCATTAAGGGCTTAGGGGCCCATCCCCTGATGAAAGGCAAGCGCCCCGGGGAGCAGGGACGCACCAGCATCCCCAGACCCCCGCTGCCCCTCGCGTCCCGCACGGTGCTAACAAGTTCCTAACACGTCCTCCCCTCAGCCAGGGATCACTAGTCAGAAACATCGAATTCGGTGACTGGTTTTTTCACATTTTGTTTTTATTGTGAGTTTATTCTAGGTCCCCCGAGAGTGAGGCTGGAGGCCCCTCCCCCAGCTCCCCCACCCACCCTATAGCTGCCCATCAAGATAAAGACTATTGTGGTTAAAATTTCATTCAGGTCCTGAGATTTACAGCAGCTTTCACCGTCACCTTCCTGAGCTTGAGCCCTAGTCGAGCATCTCGGGGGGGACGTGCAGCAGGGACCTACCAGGGCAGTCAGACATTGAAGTGGGGGGTGTCCTACCTGGGCAGTCAGACATTGAAGTGGGGAGGTCCTACCTGGGCAGTCAGACATTGAAGTGGGGGGGTCCTACCTGGGCAGTCAGGCATTGAAGTGGGGGGGTCCTACCTGGGCAGTCAGGCATTGAAGTGGGGGGGGTCCTACCTGGGCAGTCAGGCATTGAAGTGGGGGGTCCTACCTGGGCAGTCCTACACTGAAGTTCTCTAAGACACTAGTTTACTTTGAGAGAGACTGAAGTTTTGGAAAGTGGTCTGAGCCAAGAGTGCAGAACAATGAACTGTGGATTCACATTCAGGAGGAAAGTCTGCATTTCAAAACCTAGCAGATCTGTTTCTCCCCAGTCGAATCTTGTATTTACTAACATGCGGGGATTATACTCTTCTTGGGGATGGCCTAACCCCTCAAACCTGGTGTTCCTGCCTCAGCACTGCTGACACGTGCTGGGACTACCCCGCGCACTGTGGGTACCAGCAGCACCCCTGCCTGGCCATCATCCGGGCTGGCTGGTCTCCTGGGAAACGGCCTTCGTGGAACCCGCTCCCACCTCCCCACTGCTGGGAAGCACCTTGCTCCCAACCAGCTTCAGAATTGACACGGACGGTGTCCCCACGCGCTTGGGGCCCGTGAGATCACGTGAGCCTTGGAGCAACGGCGAGATGCTTGGCCTGGATGCCTCTAAAAAACAAGGACTTGTGCAGTCAGGCAGTTGAGGGGGGCAGGGCACGAGGGGCAAGACCTAGGCCATGTGAGAGCTCTGGGGGCCACTCACTTCTCCTTGGCCTCTGCCTCTGGGACTTTTCAGAGACCAACACTACATTCCACACAGGGCCCTGCAAAGCTGTCTGCCTGCCTCAAAGGGAAAAATGAAGGACAGTCTAAAGCCAGCTCACAGTCTCCCCGTGCAGAACCCCCCCTTGGCTGCTGACAGCCTCCGTCCAGAGCTACGCCCGGGGAGGGCCCGGCAGCGGGGCGGCGGCGGGGGGGGAGAGGGCTCCTGGAGGGCCAGCTTCACGGGACCCTCAGGGGAGTCCCTGCCCTGCCTGGTTCCTCTACCCACAGCCCCTCTCCCGGCACGCTGCTGGGGTCTCCACGCCACACGGGGATAACCCACAAAATGCCCCCAGAACCAGGGACCAGCCCCCCAGTTAAGGCCATCAAGGCCCTGCACGACTCTGGAGCATGAATCCGCCTTGGCTCCCGCCCAACACTCGCCACGTCAGAGGGCTGATGTCAAAAACACTCAGCTAACCCGTGCGTCAGGGGAAAGGCCGGGGCACCCCCTTCCAGCTACAGCCGCCGCGGCACAGGGAGCCACGACCGTGGTCCGACCGACCCGCGGCCATTCCCAGGGCACGTTGCGCCCTCTGCTCAGACGCGGTTCCTGCGAACTAACGGGGCACCGTGCACCCAGGGGGCCGGCGGCGGCGCCCCGCGGCTGTCCGGGAGCCCCCCACCCCCCGCCAGGGCACGCCACCCACCTGACAGAGCGTGCAGGTCCGCGCCCGCGCGCCGGCCGGTCAGCTCGTACTGGAAGCCCGTAGTCCTTCTGCTGATGTCCTGCTGGGGCGCCGCCTCCACGAAGAGGCCGCCGTGCTCGAAGCCAAAGCAGCTCACCTGGCCGGGCCCGCGGTCCCCGTCCCGGACCAGCAGCTTCAGTTCTCCAGTTCTTTCCAAATAAATATTGGCCCCCGAGGAGCCCCTGAGAGGCTTGATGCACAGCGTCAGCCGCGGAGCCGGCGGGAAGGTGTTGGGCCGCACGTTGACGATGAGCGCCCCCGTCGGGTACACCCACTCCACGGAGCCCGCGGAGCAGCGTAGGTACACCTGCTCCACCTCCTTCCTGTGGGCCTCGTGCGTCAGCCCGCTGCGGAGGGGACAGGCGTCAGCCGCGCCAGCACCCCACACGCGCCCCTGCCCGCGGCCACCCGGGGCCCCCCGGCCAACCCCCCCCCCCCGGCAGGCCCGCCCCAGACGGTCGCCGCCAGACGGGCCGCGGCCGCGCAGGCAACGTGTGTCTCAGACCCTCTCAACACCTCGACATTTGGATGTGCTGGTTTTCGGGGGGCCCCGGAGCCCGTGTCCCGGAGGCTCCCTGCATCGTGGAGGCAAGGACGGCGGGAAGGTAGAACTTGTGGAACATGACAAGGACACAGCCACAGGACCTACCGCCAACCCGAGTTCCAGGGAAGGACGGTAGGTTCCCTCCGAGTGCAAAAACAAGGGGCAGGTTCGCTTGGTCTAATTAGGCGCATAAGCAATTTGGGGGGTTGGAGATTGTGAGTTCCGTCTTTAGCACCTTCCAGATAGGCATGTTTGTGTTTTCCTTAAAGTGATGACTTGATGGCTTTTCCATCTGCAAACCTTGGGGCCCCTGGGTGGCTCCCTCAGTTGTTAAGTCTGCCCTTGGCTCAGGTCATGATCTCAGGGTCCTGGGATGGAGCCACCGCCCATTCCCCTGCTCTAACATTTTATTTATTTGAGAGAGAGAGTGAGCGAGAGAGAGAGAGAGAGTACAAGCAGGGGGAGCCGCAGAGGGAGAAGCAGGCTCCCCACTGAGCGGGGAGCCCGATGCGGGACTCGACCCCGAGTCCCCAGGATCGTGACCTGAGCCGAGGGCAAACACTTAACTGACTGAGTCCCCCAGGCGCCCTCAAATAAATAAATAAAATTTAAAAATAAACCCTGAAGACCCACACTGCCAACTCTATTTTTAAAAACAAACTCAAATATCATCAAAGCAAGATAGAAAGGTAAGGTAAAGGTCCTCCGAAGGGGAGGGACACCATAGGGAACGCGTGGAGAAGCCACAGGGAGAGAGACACAAACAGTAAGTAGGCAGTCTGTCTTCCCAAGGAGAAGTTTGAGAGTGCCACGTCCATCTCACTCCTAATAAATACTAAATAGGAAAACATGAAGTGTGCTACACTCTTGGTGAAAACAGGTCTGGAGTAAGGTCATTACGTTACATTTTCAAGAAACTGAAACCCTCAAAAATGTTAAAGCTTCCTCTACCCCAAATTTTAATGCGAATGTCAGCTCGTGCTAATGATTACGTCATAGCCACCAAGCAGCCTCGGAACTCAACCAGTGACTTCGACCAAGTGTTTTATTACACGAAATTTGGTTCTGATCAGATCTCAGACAGGTTCACCCACATTCTTAGGATTTTTGTGTATAATAAACAATGCTATATTCAGTGCTCTGGCCTGAGTGAGTTACCAGAAACCCTTTCTACAGAGGAGAAAACACGTAACATATGGTTTGCATTTACTGTTGGTGACTCACACTCTGGGCTCCAAAAAACCTCACTTTTCATACGACGGCCAGCTGCAGGCTGGGGCTGCACAGTCATCCTGCAGACCACATCAGAGGGAGGTGTCAAGGAGGTGACCCCCCTCCTAACCCCGCTCCCCACCCCCGCAAGGCCCCGGGTCACTAGCAGCCAGCTCAGCCTCAGACGCCTACCAGGGCCGCACACGCAGCACAGACTTACAAATTACAGTCACATAAAACTCATATAAGCTCATCTGACACATACGTGTGGACGAGCATAATTATAGTGCTGTGTGAAAAAATTAGACTAAATGGTGAGTGGTTGACACAGATGACTATAATCAGCTCTGCTCTTATGCAGCCAAAACAAACTTTATCATAGTGTCCCTCCTCTCCTGTCTCAGCCTCAAGGGGCAGCTGGACGCTTGCCCCATGCCTAGACACCAATCCTCAAAGCTCTCTCCCATAAAAACCATCCTGTCCGAGTCTTTGCTTCCCTCTCTGTGGGGGGAGGGTGCCCTGGGGCTCACGGGAAAGGAAAGTCCATACCAGAGGCTTTGGATCCCTCTCACCAAGTCACCTAATCCAAACAGTGGAGGGGGACACGGGGAGGTCCACCCCCCACCCACAGCTTGGGCAGGGGCAGAGGGAACACTTGTGGGGACAGGTGGCCAACCATGGCTCCCCAGGGAGAGGCGGACCCGAGTCTGGGGGCTGGGCTGCCGTCCCCAGCGGGCACACATCAGCCCGGACATCTCGTCTGGTACACCTGGCCCCATTTATTCCTAAGTCCCTCCACTAAAAGAGGGCCAGGAACAAATGCAGGTGGACAGAGAAGAAACAGTGCACCCGTTACTTCACCCTTCACCTAATGTCTTCACTGGCCCCCAGGAAGGGTCTTCACCCGCCCCAGGGTCCACGGCCAGCATGTGGCTCTGCTCCCTCTCCCGCGTGTGCTCCTGACACACGGAGACCACCAAGAGTCCGACCAGGCACTCGACACTGGTGTTCCCATGAAGGCGAGTAGCGTGTGCGATGCACGACCTCGACCCGGTCCTGCAGGCCCACCGGTCTCTCGGCCTGGGACCCCACTGGGTCCTGAATGAAGTCAGGGGTGCACAGTCTGTCCAGCTCTTACCAGAAAACCTGGCCAAATCTCTCGCCTCTAAGTTTCCAGCACCACAGCAAACCTGAAAAAACTGTTTCTGCAGAACTGCTGGAGGAACAAAAACTGTGCCACATGTGTGACGTCACCGATGGTGGCACCTGATTCCCACGGGGCATGCGAGCGTCTCACGGGGCATGCGAGCGTCTCACGGGGCACGCGAGCGTCTCACGGGGCACGCGAGCGTCTCACAGGGCATGCGAGCGACAGGCTTATCAGGCGAAAATAAAATGACTGGCTTCTGATGCGATGAAGCTAAAGCGTACGGGGAAAAACCCGGTGTGAGCCGGCCTCGGGGAGCTGAGGGCACCGGCTGCTCCTGGCATTACTTAAACTGGGTTCATGCACTGTTCCCAAAAAGGAGTCTGCAAGGGTCACTCCCCAGCTGGACACACCTAAGGGGCACCGTCATGGAAAGGACAGCAAATTCCAAATTGGTGCGGACTTTCTGGAGAGGCCAGTGTGGGGGCAGCGGGGCCACAGCCCTCGCACCCACGGCCTGGCCCACCGGAGGCACCAGGAGTGAGGGGTGGTCTCCTGTTTACTAAAGTCGGGAGGAGCGTTCAGATCGAGCGAGAAACCAAAAGGCTACGATAACTGGAGCTAGCTCTCATTTCCCCACCCAGCAGGAGAAGGAGGCCAGGTGTGAGGGACCCACAACGCTGCCGAGGGTGGTGGGAAGGTTCCTGGTCCATCTTTACGACCACAGCCTAATAACGATCAGGGTGCTGTCCTGCCCCTGCACACGGGACGGGGATTGCACAACCGCCGGCTTCATTGCCTGGAAACACCCAGACACGCATTTCAGCCTGTCAAGTGTGAGTAGCCTGGGTCATAAGCAGCGACTCTCTTCCTATCGGGGGATCAGCATCCACCCAGCCTATCGGGACCCGCACCACCCTGTGCTCGTAAGAAGTCACACACGTTCTGGGGGTCGGCAGGCAGAGCAGCACACCCGGGTTCCCACAGCGAGGACCCATCCGCTGGTCGGCGAGGCACACTGATAATGCAAACGGGGGCTTACGTTCCAGGAATGCGGCCTGGCCCTGTCTCCTCCGCAGCGCCGACTGCGGCAGCCCCTGCCAGCCTCCGCCTCCGGGCTGAGTGGAGGACAGCGGGAGGGAGTCCAGGACAGCGGTACGTTGGCCGTGATGAGACAGAAGGGGGGCAGGCAAGTGCCCCCGCTTCTCCAGGTGGGTAAGAGGATGTGGACACCTGCTTGGTCCAGGAGCCAGCTGGCCCTCTGACCAGCCCTCCCTCACAGACCCCTCCGATCCCCAGGACAGGCATCCCCGTCCAGCCACACAGTCCTCTGAGAGCCTGAGAGGATGTCAGCTGCTCTGGAAACCCAGGCTCCCAGGGTGGGACCGGGCCTGCTTCTGATCTGCGGAAGGAGGACACCCTAGACCTCAGTTTGGGGTGCACTGATTCATCCAGCAGAAGCTGCAAAGCAGGGAGCTTAATTCCCAGCGTGGGGGAAAGGGCAGCCCTGGAGGAGTGTGTCAGCGTCGGAGGCTCCCAGCCAGCTCAGGGCTGGCGCCAGCATTCTCCAGGCCGGCCCTCCCCCAGAGCTCCAAGCTCGTGCTCTGGCGTGTGCAGGGAGCTGGTGTGGCAGGCAGGAAGGCCACCACAGGCCCGGCCTCCACAGCCCAGGGCCCTGGCTCTAGGAGGGGCGGAAAGTGGGGAGCAGGGTAATTGCCAGTGTCCACAGAGAGCTGGGTCCCTAAGTACCCAAGATGACCGGCGGCTGCCCTGCTGACGCAGAGCCCAGCACACTGGCACAACCCCCGGCCTTCTCGGAAAAACTGTCTTCACTCAAAATAACCCCGTGATACCCCCAGCAGGAGGTGTGAGCCGGCGGGAGGCTTCCCATCAGACACCAAGGCCCAGGGGCTTGGGTAGAGCCCTGCTCCGTGGGACACCCCGACGCTGAGAGCCGCGGGCAGCCCCAGCCCACAGTTTCAGAGGAGATGCGTGTCGCCGTCCGCAAACTCCTTCACCCGCACAAACCCCGGTTTTCCAACGGCGAGCTGCCTGCGCGGGGCTGAGGGCGCCCTTGGCGGATGGCGGTTTCTCACCCCGAGGCGCTGTGCCCTCAGGCGCCCCGCCCGCGCACACTTGTGACTTGCCCTCCTTTCTGCTTGTCACACTTCAGTTTAAAAAAAAGTCCTCGGCTGCCGCAGCGGAGGGGCGTGGGGGGGTCGCCGAGCCCAGCGCGCGCGCTGCCAAGGGCGGCCTGACCTTCACCGGGTCCTGGCGGGCGCAGCACTCGGCCCGCGCGCAGGTGTCCGCCCGCGGGTCTCGGCGCGCACAGGCGTGGCCGCCGTCGCGGTCCGCCAGCTCCGTCCAGCGAGCCCCCGGCTCCCTCCCGCGGACCCGCCGGCCCTCCCCGCTCGGCCCCGAGCGCAGGCCCGGCTCCTCCCGCCCGGGGCGCGCAAGTGCTCGCCGCCCGCAGAGCCGGGAAGGGCCGGAGGTCCGACCCCCGCCCGCCGCCAGTGCGGGGTCGGCGCGCGGCCAGTGGGCTGCTGGGTCGGGACTGACCCCGCCGCGCGGCGCGCGCACCGCCCCCGGGGCGTCCTCCCGGCCAGGGCACCCGGACGCCGCGGGCTCTTTTGTTCTAGACCCGGGGGCGGGGGCGACCCGGACAGGACTCCGCCCGGAGAGCGGGCCCCCGAGTGCCCGCCCGGGGCCGCGCCCCCGCACGCTCGCGGGCCCGGGAGGGGAGGGCAGACCCCCGAGGGCCGGGGTCGCGCCGCGCGGACTCACCTCCCCTTCCAGCTGCACAGGTCGCTCGAGTACTGCGCGCCCGCGGCGCCCAGCAGTGCGGCCAGCAGCAGCAGCAGCGGCGGCGGCGGGCCCGGGCCCGGGGCGGGGGGCCGCGGCCACGGCTGCCCCGCGCGCCCCCTGGCCGCCCGCGCCGCGCCCCGCATGCTCCGGCTCCGGCTCCGGCTCGGCCGCCGACCCCGCGTCCGCGCCCACCGAGCAGACCCTCGGCCCCGCGCGGCCGGGCGGGCGGGGCTGCAAGTCCTGGCGAGTCACGTCGTGCGCCCCCCGCGCACCCGGCGCGGCCGCCCGCCCATCCCGGCCGCCGCCGGGGCCACCCGAGCCGCTGGAGCCGCCGGAGCCGCGCGGAGAGCTGCGCGCCCCGCCGCTGCGCCCGAGCCTCTGAAGTAGGCGAGGCCCCGCTCCGGCTCCCGGCTCAGCTGGGGGGCGGGCCCGCCGGCCGCTCCGCCCCCGCCCCGGGCCCGCCCCGCGCGCCGGAACTCCGCCCCGAGTGCGCGCTCAGGGCTCGGCGCCCCGCGTGCCCCGGCCGGGGTCGGGGGGCGGCTCCGCCGAGAGCGGGAGGCCGCTCGGGGGACCGGGAGAGGGTCCGAGAGAGACTCGCCAGCGGGAGGAGGACCCGGCGGCAGCACGTCCCGGCCGGTGCGATGCGGGACGGGGAAGACACCCGAGACCCCAAGGGCACGCAGGCCCGAGCCAGCGCCCGGCCCGCGGGGCCGTCCTCAGCGACGGTGCTGCGACCCCGTCGTGCAGACCGGGCTGTGGTGGGGGCTCCTGGCCGTGCCTCTACTGTGTGACCAGCCTGATTCCATCCCGGACGTCCCTGGCACCCAAACCCGCGCAGAATCCGAGTGTGCTTTAAAGAGGTTCCGACTCGGTCCCGCTCTGCGACCCGCGGGGCAGGGGAGGCCCAGCTGCGGCTGGTGATGGGGCCGACTCACTGTTGAGCGCACCGTGGACCCTGGAGTACCCGCTCCACAGAGGGCTCTGGGCCGCAGCTCCTGCGCGTCCCCACCGAGCTCTGCCTGCTGGTCCTAACCAGCCCCTCCCCGGAGCTGGTTAGTACCCACTTCGCCAACCTCTGGCTGGGTTCCTCCTGGGGACATCGGGTGCATTGTCGGACTGTAGCTGCATCCTGGCCCCTATGCTCTAGATGTCATCACCCCCCACACCAGGTTTGGCAACCCCCACCGTCTCCAGGTACTGCCCCCTGTGTGCAAAATCTCCCACTGAGACCCCTGTCCTAGCAGGCCCCAGCTGGTGAGCTGGTGAGTCCCGTGCGATAGAGCGGCTTCCTTCACCAGGTAGTCGCCGGGGCCGCCGCGTGCCTAACATCCAGTGGGGGAGACAAGAGGAGACCAGCAGCCCCAGCTCTGATGGGAAAGGTGTCCTCCTCCGGCTCAGGGGCCCGATGCCAGGACCCAGGGCTGGGTCTGGTTAGAGGATGGATGGAGGACCCCCAGATCTACCGTCCTACCGGGCCATCATCCTGGAAGGGTGAAGAGGGTCTACCGGGCAGGGGGAGGGACCCACGGAGCTCCACGTAGCCACCTCTGTGCTCACAAAAGCAGGCTTTTCTGCTTTCTCCAGCTCTCTGGTGCTGCTCTGAGCTCCAGAGCCTCAGACAGCATCAAGTGATGGAGAAAACGGACCTTGTTTTCGTATTTCTTTTCCAGCCCAGATACATTCCAGGAGGAATTTCAGGTGATGTGTGGGGAGGAGAGTGACCTCTTCCACATGCTGGTTTGTACGTTGTACCCTTCTCGTCTGGCCAAAGGGTTAGAAATGGCCACAGTTGTAGGGATGGTATTGTCACCCTGTGCAGAAGTCTCGTCTGCGGGACCCCAAACAGCTGGAACTGAGAGCGGCCGGGAGCCCTGGGCGGGGGATCAGACCCCTTGAAGGTGGTCCCAGTTGAAGGGTCTGTTTAGAGAAGCTGAGGACTGGGTAAGTCAAGCCCGCAGGTCCTGCCCGGGCATAAGACGGGATGTCACCCCAAGACCCACGGGCAGCTTTGAGGCTGAGGAGTCCATGTGTACATTCCAGCCTTGGGGGCCTCCTGCAGCCCTCGCCCCACCCCCCTTGGAGTGTGTGCCCGGCCCCTTCCCTGCAGGTACTTGGGTGCAGAAGTGCTGTGACAAGTGGGCAAAGTGAAACCAACCCCCCCGGGCCCCCGGGGAGAGGAACCAGCTGGTTGTGAATCTGGAAACTGCAACCACCTCGCCCACAGCCGCGTCCACGCAGCTCTGTAGCCCCTCGTACCCAGAGCTCGGCCCGCGGTCAAGCAGCTGCCCCCACAGGGTCGCCAGGGTCCAGGGCTCGGCTCCAGGCCGGGGGCGGGGGCAGGGGCCGCGTCAGGCCCCTCATGCTACAGGTGCTGAGACGGAGTGCTCCTGGCCTGAGGGACGTTTCAGAAGGCCTCACGGGACCAGCGGGCAGAGGCCATGTCTGGGGCAGTGTGGAGCGGGCTCCCACCCTAGTTCAGGGCTCTGTGAGCTGGAGGACTGCCAGACCACCTGTGCCCGGGGTCACCTCCCAAAAGCGAGGACAGTGGTGCCTACAGGACGTGCAGTGGTCAAGAGCCGCACAGCACACAAGACCGAACAGTGCAGCCTCTTGTCGGTAATGTGTCGATAGCAGCTGATTGATATAACAACCCCACAGGCTGATGTGAGATGTTAATAATGGGGGACGGAGGAAGTACATCGGAACTCCCGGCTCAGTTTTTCTGTAACCCTAAAGCAGTGACTCTGCTAGCTAACAACAAGAGCTTGGATGAGTCCAGCAGGATCTGGGAGGGCCTGGCCTTGCTGCCCTCAGACCTCAGGCTCTGTGGCAGGCCCCCCCTCTGGGGACACAGGTGCCTCCAGATTCCTGAGGGTCTCCGAAGCAGGAATTTCCAGATTTCCCTCCTGCTGACGAGCCACCCGTCAGCCGTGGGGTGGGGCCCTAGCAGCAGAACTGGTTCCTGGGGAGGGTTAGGGTTCAGCGACGCTCACGGCCTCCTGGGCACCTGCGTGCCTGGCAGAGTGGGGCTGCTGACCCCTCCTGACCTGCAGTGAAATGTCCCCATAAATGGGTCCCTGGTGCCTGTGGTGTCAGGCTCTCTGGGGGCATGTTATGTTTGGGCCTGGGGACAAAGGCTGAGGTGGGCCATGACCGTCTGAGGCCGCCCGGGGACCACCTGCCCCACTTCGCCCACTGGGGCCCGATCAGGAACAATGGAGTCTGAAGCAGAGGGTCCTCGCCCGCTGGACATGTGGGTCCTCCCTGCAGTCGGGGCATCTTGGAGCGAGCTCAGCCGCGGAGGGCTGGGGGCCCCCTCCCGGTGAGCACTTCTCCGGTTAAACCCAGCAAGAGGCCACAGAAGCACCTGAGCCCCGCCCACGGCGGGAAGGAAGTGGGCATCGCGGCGTCCAGGACAACGCACGGGGACATCCTGCCCTCTCTGTCCTCCAGACGCCAGAGGCAGTGTGGGCAGGTGGAGTCACAGAGGCAGAGCTGCCCCTCCGCACCTGCTCGTGAAGGGACACTGCCCCACCCCAGGTGATGGCCGTCAAGGAGGCCGGGCCCCCACTCTCCTGCCCAGGACCATCTGTGACCAGAGGAACAGGGCACGGGGCTCAGTCACGGGCTCAGTGGTGACAGCAGCCCCCAGCACAACTCGGCGTGCCCTGGGAGGGGACTATCATGAGGGAGGACAGGTGCAGGTCGCTGGCCCACGTAGCCACCCACCCCACCCCACGGGGCCCCTCAAAGCAGGCATGGGGTGGGGCAAGTCTGTGGCCCAAATTCAGGTTTGTACCAACATTCCCCTGGCACCTGTCTTTCACTCAAGAAATGTTTACCAGATGCCTCCCGGGCCTGTTTCTGTGATGAGTTCCAGGGCGATGGCCCCTGACCAGGGCCCGTCTCAGAAGGCAGGTTGTGGCCAGGCAGAGAGAGCCCCCCACACCCCACGGCAGCAGCGGTGGCCTCCAGTGTGACCAGGACCACGATTATGACTGTGTGCCTGACACTCGCTGGGGCTGGGGTCGGAGGGGCTGCACGCCCTCTCCCAGACTCCGCGTGTCAGAATGGGTGCGGGTGCTCTGGGGGTGGGGGGTGGGCTCAGACATGGCTCCTCCCTGGGCCGGTTCTCATGGGCTGTGTGGCCGGGGTCTCTTACTGAGTCTCAGTCACTTGCCAAGTGGGTGATGTCAGCGTCGTGATAGCGTCCCACGAAGCTCATACCAGGTGAGCGTCATGGGCCTGGCTCTGTAGATGGGACTCAGGGGTCGAGGTGCCACCCTGGCTCTCGGCAGGGCTCGGGCCTTCACGTGCGGGCCGCCTCTGAACGGCGCTAACACCATCGAACCATGTAAACACTTTTATTTTCTGCCCCGTCTCGAGGTTTTTGAGTGTGTATTGGTGGTCATTCTCTTATTCCAAATGACCTGTCACCTGACTCTGCCCACCGAAGAATCAGCCGCCTCCCCTAGAAGCGGGAAACTTCCAGAAACTTTCTCTGGTCACCCTCTCCACCTTGCCCTTTGTCATCCATATGAAAACCCCCAGCCCCCTACCTGCCTAGAGAGGGAGGATCAAGCACAACCCAGTGCCTTCCCCGCTCAGACCCCCGGCCTCCTGAGTCACTGCTGTCACACCGCTTCCCCTCTGAGGTCATTTTTGCTGACCTTCTCATAGGGACATAATTACTGTAATTGTGGTCAAACGCTTGTGATTTATGTTTAGCAACTGCAACGAGCAACATGTAATTAGACGTAAACCGAGCCAGCCAGCCTCAACCCGGTAACCCTCACCTAAATGCCTCCCTAACCTAATTTGCCGGCATGGTCTGCTGTCCGTGCAGAGAGGGAGGAGGGAGAGTGGGCAGCCAGCTGGGTGGGAACTGAGGGGCTCCACCCCCAGCCGTTGCCCATGGGGCCAGGCGCCGGGCGTGGGTGCGTCCAGGCCGACCGGCCAGGTGTGTGGTGACCGCCCTGGGCTGGTCTGGGGCTCAGCCGTGGGGCACGGTCATCCTTGCACCCCGCCATCACTGCTGTTGGCAACAGCCTCTTCGGGCCTTCAGATCTTGACAGCACCTCATTCTGCCGGCCCCGAACAGACCACTGGCCCCAGGGTGGTGACCCGTGCTGATCCCACGGCCGTCACACCAGTGGAAATGCCTCTGCATCCAGATTTCCTCAAGGCAGCACCCCACCGGGAAGGAGGGTCTCCTGGCCTCCACAAGGTGGACCCAGGAGGGACTAACTGCAGTAGAAGGTGAATTTGTGTGAGACACGGACACAATGGCTTGCCATCCCGGAGCACCTGGTATGGAGCCGGTCAGCTGTGTGCATCTTTATATGGTCCCTTTAGATGCTCCCCATGCCTCCCAGGAGGTGCTCCCCGAGCCTCCCTGCAGGTGCTCCCGAGCCTCCCGGTAGGTGTTCCCCAAGCCTCCCTGTAGAGCCCACGTGGGCTGCTCCCAGCTCTGTCACCTGGTTGAACCAGCCTCTGAGGAAAGGACTGGGATCCCACTGCCCTCAGGGCAGGGGAGTGTCTGACACAACAATTACCATTTCCTGTCCCTGCCGTGCCCGTGGCCAGTCTGAGGCTGCAGCACTGAGACCCACTGACTCAGCGGCTGATAGAGTTGGTGCTTCTCCGTGTGTCATGTGTATACACATTTGTACATTTTCTTTGTTTTTAATAATTTTTTTTAAAGATTTATTTTAGAGGGAGAAAGCACGTACGTGAGTAGGAAGAGGGGCAGAGGGAGAGAACCTTGAGCAGACCCCACACTGAGCACAGAGCCTGACTCGGGGCTCGATCTCACGACCCTGAGATCATGACCTGAGCCGAAACCAAGAGTCGGCCACTGAACCGACTGAGCCCCCCGGATGCCCCACATGTGTACATTTCCCATCCGACCGCTGGAAAGTCGCAGAGGCCGTGGCCCTTTGCCCCCGCATACCGGCGGAGTCACCAGCCACCAGGACAATGTGGAAGGGAGACGCTGTCCCGGTACCGTGAGCACCCCCTGGGGCTTCACGGGGAGACGGGACCCCTCAGCACCCTGAGGTGAGAGTTTGCATTTTCCCTATTGTCTCCAAAACATGCAGCGTAAGAAACCCGGCCCCCCGGGACTCCCTGGTGGTGCCAGAGACCATCGTCTCCGGCAGGGGGCCCTGGAGGGTGCGGAATTCCCAGCCAGTATCACTGGTGCCGGCAGGGCGGGGGACGGGGGATCCTCTCCGGCCCCCCTGCGCCTCTGTGTCCGCGCGCCATGGCCGGTCACACCCGTGAGTCCAGGAACCTGGACATCGGAGCAGAAGCAGGAATGGGGGTGCTCCGGGCCTAGGAGCCAGTGAGGAGTGATGTCCCCTTCCCTGCCCCAGCAAAAGGAGAGGCGGGTCCTGCTGAGGCTCCGGGCACGGCGGGGTCAGGCACACTGCGTGATGCCCACCCAGGCTCTCCCTTCTCGTGCCCCGCAGGTGTTGGCCATGCCTCAGCCCTGGGGGAAGCTGCACGCACCGGGGATGGTGGTGGGAGATGGAGTGGACAGGGCCCTCGCCGGTCAGTTCTGAGCCACACCTCACTGACAGCCCAGGCGAGCAGGCGGGGACAGCTGTTGAAAACCCGCGTTCTGGGCTCGTCGGGTGTGG
This sequence comes from Potos flavus, assembly GCA_028534135.1. Classification (NCBI taxonomy): domain Eukaryota; kingdom Metazoa; phylum Chordata; class Mammalia; order Carnivora; family Procyonidae; genus Potos; species Potos flavus. The sequence continues at coordinate 120,043 of CM052891.1, forward strand.
CCTGGCTCCCACCCGTGCAGTCAGCCTGCATCCCGGACGGCCAGCTCGGCAGAGAGGCCACCGTGGGCTGCTGCCTGCTGCAGGGGCTGAGAGCAGCCCCCAAGCCAGTGTCCCTTGGCCGCAGGGGCTCCATTTAGATGGGCAGTCCCACCCACCAGGGGATACAGGCAAAGCCAGCCTTGGAAGACAGGTGTCCTCCTGTCCCCTCGCTGAGTCTGCAGTCCATGTGGACATGGTGGTCAGAAGTCCAGGTTGAGCTCACCTTCTCTGGGCCTGAGGCTCAGGGAAGCATGGCTCACAGGCTGGAGAGGGAAGGGCACCCAGAGCCCCACATGGGATGGATATGGGGGGGAGTGGGGGTCCTGAGGACCCGGGGGAAGGTCCAAGGGGTTGATCACATGTGCTTAGCAGACCACAGAGACCATGGTGAGGGGACTCAGGCAGGGGCCAGGGGAGGGTCGGGTGCTGGGACCTGTGCAGGGTGAAGGCAGGGTCAGGTCAGGTCATGGGGGTGGCTTCCCGAGCTTTGCACCTAAGCTCACCAAATGCCATAGGCAAGGTCAGCCAGGAGGTGACCTGATTTCATTACGGACTCATTCTTCTGGCCTGAGTGTGATTTGTGTATCCTTACAGAACCTAGGAAACACTTATTCAAGAAGCCCTACCAGGGGGGCTCTGGGAGCAAGGCCGGGATGAAGAGCTTGATGCTGGGGGAGAGTCCTGTGCCCCCCTCCACTGCTCCCACCCAACACGACACCCCAACCCCGCATTGCCTGAGGGCCCTAGGGCCCCTCTGAGGCAGCTGTCCTGTGGACGATGTTCGTGACCCTTCCTACCGCCCCTCTGCTTCTAGATCTGTCATCAGAGGTCTCAGCAGACCCTGAGGATGGGGCCCGGAGTGTGTCCCATGAGGAAGGTGGCTACGTTCCCAAACAACTAGAGTTTTCTGGTTTATACACAGAAATGCGGAGGCTGTGGCATAACAGTGGAAGGAAGACAGCATTGGATCCGACCAGATCCAAAGATGCTGCCATGGGCTCACTAAGCAAAGGCTCTGTGTTAATGTTGCAGCTTGGGCTTGGGGACAGCTCTGACGGCCTGGGTGGTTGAAACGTGGACCAAAAGGTGGGTCCTGGCGAGCGGGTTAGAAATGGCTGAGCTGCCTTGGTCCGAAGCAGAGAAAGGGATTCCCAGGGTCGGGGATATCGGAGCGACTCTGCCATTCAGGACCCGTTCACCTACATACGCAGTGTCCACCGAGACTGGGGGGACCCTAGCACCCCGAAGAGCTCCGTGGTCCCTCTCTGCAGCTCAGACCCTACGGAAGGGACCACGGCAACTCACCCGGCAAACCTCGGTACAACGGAGTACTTGGACCTAGGGTGGCAGTGGCCAAGGCAGGGCGTGGCTCCGGGGGACCGCAGAGCCGAGCCGAGGCAGGGTCAGATCGTCTGACTCCCGGAGACCTGTGGTGTTGGCTGGGTGACCACGACTTTGAGGGTGTGAACACATAGGAAGCGCTATGAATTCTCACTTGGTCTGCGTCAGCAAAGATATTCTAGGTCAAGTGAGGAAAAGTCTGACCCGAATCATAAAGACAGAGTCCTGGGCCCTCCGTCAATTCCAGACCCGAGCCAGTTATAGACCCAGAACCCCTAAAGTGGGGGCAACAGAGTCCGATCAAGGAAGGACCTGGGACACCACCGAAAACTGATACTGTTGATCCTTCTCCCCGTCTTCCCCAAAGGAACCTGTGGGTTCCCGTCCGGGTAGTTGTGCACTGCAGAGAAGAGAAAAATCAGAGCTTTCGGGACAGCCAGTTACAGAGTTTGAATAGACACTGACCCCAAGAGACCCAAACCATCGTGGTGGTCCGGTCAGAGCGAGGGCTCTCGGAGGCCGGGTGGCCCACGGCTCTCAGCCCATGTCTGTCTCCCCACGGGTCTGGCGTGGCCCTGACCCCATGCTGTGTTTACCTCCCTAGTTCCAGAATGCTTGATTAGAACCAACACCCCAGCCACTGGCTGGGTCCCCACAGCGGTTCCCAGACCTGTGCAGAGGGCTCGTTGGGCAGGAAAGGCCAAGTAGGGCCACGAGAGCTGCCTCTGCTGGGACACAGGAAGCCCAAAGAGGCCCAGTTCTCCTGGCGGGATCGCAGACAGGAGCGCCGCCCTCAAGGACGTGGAAGGTGCGGGAGTGGCGACTCCCACCACACCCTGGCCGGCCCCCCTATTTGGCCTGAGCGGGTGGGCCGTGGGGAGCGACCGTGGGCCGTCCTCAGCCCAACCAGCTGGCGGTTCCAGCAGCAGCCACTGGCCCGGCTGTGGATTCATTGCTCGGGGAAATCACTCCAAGCCTGGTACCCGGAAGGCAGCTGGAGGGGCCTGGAAGGGGGCTGTCTGTGCACCCCTGTCCGGAAGGCCCCCAGGCAGCTTGCCCTCAGCTGCAAGGCCAGAGAGGCACCTTCACGGGCAGACTCTCCAGCCGCACATCATCATTGCTTCACGGAGACCTTGACCGCTGCCGCGCCCTTCCCCAAGACTTCATGCTTGTCCATGATCCGGACGACATCACCAGCAGCTCCCCTACACATACGAGTAAGACCTCGGCACGTCAGAGGCAGGAAGTAAATCCAGCACTAATTCAGAGACCTCCTTCCCGGTGAAGTTTCTAGGGCCCCATGGAGATCTTTCTCCTGAGGGGAAGGGGCACCACACCTCGCGGGTCTGTGAGTGTGTTACCGCAGCCGGTTTGCCGAATGACGTAGAACGCCGCTCGCAGTGAGCAGGGCCCAGAACGGGGAGGGCCCGGGGACAGGCCCAGGCTCCCGTGTGGGCTGCTCTGTCCCTCGGGCCGTGGGGTCCAGCAGGTCCAGGGAGCCTGGGTGCCAGGGGCAGAGGCAGAGGCGGCACCCGCCGTACCCTCCAGCATGCTCCAGCTCGTTCTCGGTGTGCAGTTTGAGGAAGACGGTCCTCGCTTCGATCCCCCTGTTCGCCATCTGTAAATGGACCTGACGACGGCACGGTATGGACCCCGCCGGGTGTGGGCAGCCCGGGTGGAGCATGCAGAGCCTCAGGGCCGGGCGAGGGTCCCACCTTCCTCGGTGACTTGGGCGCGCAGACCCTTCCCTCCCTCTGTCCCCGGGACTGACCGTCCACGCCCGTCGCCCCCAAGCGGCCGTGGCAGCCACAGGAACTGCTGGCGTCTGGCTACCTCGGGACGTGGAGGGTGCCTGGGCCCCCCAGGTCACGCCCGCGGCTGCATTACCTTCCCTCCACCCCTGACGCTGAGCAGCCGCCTGCCCGCCGGCCTTGTGCACGTCGTCGAGAAAGTGACGCTCACAAAAATATTGTCAGTCATAATCCTGAACCGTGAAAGGAAGAACACTTCCTGGAAAACAAGTCGATTCTGCCAAAGAACCGAGAGAAAAAAGAGAGATTTGCCCTTCCTCCTAGCCCTGCCCTGCAAGGCTGTGTCCCCCTGCTCTCCCGTTGGTGTTGTAGGTGCGTGTGTGCACGCGTGAGCACTGCGTGTGTGTGTGTGCGCGTGTGCATGAATGAACGTGTGTGGTGTGTGCGAGGTGTGTGCGCACGCGTGTGTGCCCGTGCGTGTGTGTGCACACGTGTGCCCGCGCGCGTGCGCCTGCGTGTGTGTGCACACGTGTGTGTGTATGGAGTGCTGTGGGGACCCGGTTCGCCAAGGAGGGCTGTCCGCAGCGTCCCCCTGTGGCCACAGCAGGAAGTCTGGAGGCCGCTTGCAGGGCCCTGCAGCCGGCACCGTGCCTGTGAGGCAGGATCTGGATTTCAAAGCCAGTTTTTATAAAAACAAATGGTAGGGTTGGGGGCCGGTGGGTCGACTCTCTTTCCGTGGTCTGGCTGTCCCCCCGGGGGTGCGGCACGGCCAAGGCGCCGGCACTGGGTGCAGAGGAGAAAGGAGCCCAAGTCTGCTGGTGTCGACAGGAAGCCCTTTTGTGGGCATCTTTGAAGTCCATCTGTTCTCACGTCTTTCAAGCCCAGCCGAGGGCGGGCGGAGCAGCTGCCATCTCCCTGGGTGACCAGCTCTGAATGTCCACAGTCCCCTGTCCTGGCAACTGCCCAGCCTGCCCACCCGCAGGCCTTCCTGACCCTCTCTAGGGTCTCGGGCCCCCAGAGCCCTGCAGCCACCGGCAGGGTGCGGGCAGGGGCATGAGGGCCCCTTTGTGCGCAGGACCTGCTGGGCCCTCCCCGTGCGAAGACCCCTCTTCTGTCCAGCCCGCCCCGTGAGGGAGGCCACCCTGCCGTCCTCAGGGTGGTGCTCAGGGAGGCACCGGCTGGCCGGGCTGCTGGGACCCGGGCAGCACCCGCCCTGCCCCAGGCTGCAGCTCCCAGAGGCAGGTGTGCCTTGCTCACCTTTGGGTCCCCCAAACCTGCTAAGCACGTGTACATAGTAGGGGTTCAGGCAGACTTTGAACCGACGAAGGGCTTTACCTCCCGCAGACAGATGCGTACAAGGCCACCCGGCGTGATCAGCGCTCCGAGACGTCCTCAGGGGAGGGCGTCCTGCCCGGCGGTGACAGCGGGGGTCTGCTCCTCACCGGTGACCTGGGGCCACGGCCTGTACCGCACGCATCCCCATATTCTGGGCACTGTCCCCTAGGAGGGTGGGCCCTTCCTGCAGCCTCAGTCACCCTCCCGGACTCGGACAAGAGGGGAGAAAACGCTGTACTGACGGGCGAAGTCCGGCATCCTGGGCTGGGAGCGGGGAAGAGGGACGGGCCTCTGCCGGGGTCCCAGCGCACAGTCCGTGCCCCGCGATGCAAGTCGGCACTCACGTTTGTTTTTCAGGAGGGAAAGGCTGCACGGCCAGCACGTGCTGTTTCCAGCACCTTCCAAGGAAGGGTCTTCGCCGGTTCTCAGGGGAGCCTGGGGCAGGGGCCCATCACCAGCGTCCTCTGCGGGGGCCTGCCGCAGACGGTGCGGTGGGCAAGCCAGGCTCGCCCCCGGCTCCCAACCCCTCCGTGGGGAATGAGGCCCGCGTCCTGGAGCCGATGATGACGGCCCCGGCTCTCCATCCCCCACGTGGAAAGGGCCATCCCCACAGGCACACTCCCCGTGGAAGGAGAAGGTTTGGAAGCCCTTCACCTTCTTTAGTTAAACCCCATGTGTTTCCTGTGCTTCCAAAAATGTCCAAGCAGGAAGTACAAAACCTCAAACAGCAAAAATAACTGTCCCCCAGATGGCCCCAGGGAGGCCACACTCCTAGGTCTTGGGTCCGTTTCTCGTAATTTTAAATCTGAACTGAGCTGACCTAACCTAACCCCCCCACTCCCAAAAGGACCAAAGTCACTCTTAGCTGCCTGGAGGCCTTTCTCGAGGCCTGTTTCACTGAGAAGGAGTCTGGGCAACGACGTGAGTGCCTTCGGGGCGACCAGACAAAATAGGACTTCGAACACGTGGAGCGGGGTGCCCCTGGCGGCTCAGTCCGCTGAGCATCTGACTTTCGTTCTGGCTCAGGTCGTGATCTCGGGTCCTGAGTTCAAGCTCAGGCCCCACCCTCTTAGCATTCTCTTCCCCCTGCCCCTCTCCCAACTCGAGCCCCCCTCCCCTCATATAAGTAGACACATCTTTCTCACGAAGGGGCCAGGTGGGGGATTAGGGCTGGCTGGCCTGTGGCGAGGGCGCTCTGAGGAATGCCCTCCATGCCTGGGGCCAGGGGCGGCCAGCGTGGTCAGCAGGGCTCACAGAGTCCACTGGGGGAAAGCAGCCGCCCTGGCAGACAGGGGCGATCCCGAGAGGGACCGGGGTCGGGAGTACCAGACCCCCGCGACCCCAGTCCAGCAGAAGTGGCCTTCTGCCCCCTTTTGTGACATTTCTCCAATGCGTCACTGGCAAGGGAGAACAGGTGACCACCCCGGGGCCCGGTGTCACCCCGTTGCGTCGGCCCCTGGGGCGCGTGCCCTCGCCACCACCGCCCTCCACGCACCGGGACACGGGGGAGCCGGCTGCAGGCGGCAGCTCCGGGGGTCCCCCGACCCGGTGTTCCCAGCTTGTCCGTCCGTCCGGGGAGCAGAAGAGCGGCGACGGAAGACAGCCAGCTCTGTCGATGACGCCCACGTCACAGGAGAACGCGTCTCGTTACAGATCTACAGATAACGCAGAGGAGGAACCCTCCCCACCGCAGGAAGGAGCAGTGTGGGGACATTTCAGGGCACCCTCACCAGGATGTGGGGTTGCTGAGACTGGGGGGGAAACGGCTGGGCCTGGGGGTCTGGGGGCTTCCCACGCTGGACACGGTTCAGGGTCCATTGGGATGAAGGTTGCATTTGTCCCTGATTCTGTGGTTGGCGAAGCCAGGCATCTACAGCCTGGGGTGCCCCAGGCAGGCCGGCCCCGCGGAGGTGACGACAGGCACAGCAGGGCTCTGAGCCTCGTGACTGCCCACAGTCACCCGCAGGCGGCCGAGCCAGGAAACTCCCCCGGGAGCCGACCAGCAGAGGCCAGGGCCCCCCGCACCCTGGGAGGTCAGAGCGTCCTCGCCCCCACCTGCCAGCGGCCTGTACGGGCTTAGTCCTGTCTGCCCAGCCCCCTCCCTCCCCATGGGGCCCCCTTGCTCTCTGTGATGCCATCACATCGTTGCACCTCCTGTCCCCCCACATCCACCCCAAGCCTTGGCCACTGGTTCTTGCTGGGACTGTGACCAACTGTCCTAGTTTTCTGGGACTGAGGGGCTTTCAGGAATCAAGACGTTTGGGGCTAAGACAGGGAGATCTCTGGCTGCACCATGATGAACAGGTTAAGGTGGGTTCCCCCGAGGCTGGATGGAGGAGGCCGCTGACCTCGGGCAGCCGTGCGGGCAGGAAGGCCACACGGCCAGGCCTCCAGGGCAAGGTGGGACCCCTGCCTGCCCAGAGCCTGGCACCAGCAAGGACGGCGCTCTGCTCCCTGACAACATCAGCGGGGCCACGGGCACCAGCGACGAGCCACTCTCTCTCAAACGAATAAATGAATATTAAATAAAATAAAATAAAATACTCTTGTATTTGAGTGCTTGATTAAAAAAAAAACAACCTTGTTCCCGTTTGCTCGGGGCTCTGCCCATTTCACTAGAATGCTAAAACCGTAGATGCACTGGGCGCGGCCGCAGGGGCCTCTGAGGAGCCAACGGCAAACCGCAGCCTCAGAGTCAGTGCGTTTGTTCGTCCGGGAGCCGGGGGGCCGCGGCAGGAGGGAACGGTCCTCGGCGAGCCCCAGAGAGGTCCCCAGGACGGCCCGGCGTGAGCTCACAGTCACCCTGCGAGGCCACACTCCGGTTCCACGAGAAGCCGGAATCCACGGACTCCGTGGAATCAGCGGACGTTTAAAGAGCCCGGGAGCCCCAGCGAGCGCGTGAGAGGCTGGATGTGGCCGGTGGGGCGCGGGGGGGGGGGGGGGGGCAGGGCTGGGGCGCGGGGCGTGGCCCCTCCCATGGGCCCCAGAACTCAACCACGTGATTCTGGGAAAGCCTGAATTATTACCTGACTTTACTGTCCGCACTCATCGAAATACCCAGATATTCCAAACCAACAGTCCATTTCAGACCTGCTGTTTGGCCATGTCTATGCCTACCAGGTGAAATGGAGTTGAAAGGCATTTTGAAACGTTTGAGTCATTTTGATAACATTATTAGGTCCCTAAGTAGATCTCTGCGTAGACACATAGACCACATGTGTGAGGCCGGCCGCCTGTGGGAACTCTCCCGTCTGACCGCGGGTTGTGGGCTAAGGGGTGGGAAGAGCCGGACCCCAAGCCCGGCCTGGACCCTGCCGGCCTGGAGAGCCAGCTCGGCCCTCATCCCCCAGCCTCCCCGTCCCAGCCTTGCATCGGCGGCCAGCTCACGTGGTCACGGGACTCTGCCAGCCGCCGGGAGTTGGCCGTGGACAAAAAGACCCTGTCCCTGCCCCCACGGAGGCAGCAACTCGGAGGAGAGCCGGTGCTGGGGGCAGAGCGGTGGGGTCTTGGGCCGTGAGCTGGGGGGCCGAGATGGGAAAAGATAAGCCCGTGTCAGTGTTTGGACACACCCTTCATGTGCTGGGAATTATATGCTGATTTTCCCTCTTGCTTTCCTGGCTTAGGTGTCCTCGAGCTCGACGGCTCCCCAGGCCAGGTCCCCGGACGGGGGGAGGCGGCCGGTAGCAGCCACAGCCTAGCAGTGGTGAGGGCAGGCCCCCTTCCCAATGGCGTCTGCAGGACCCCGTGCCGGACTCTGCAGGCTGGGAGGGCTCCCGGCGCGGGGGAGCTAGCCAGGTGGCCCGCCACGTTCTCATGGGGCTGACGGAAGACACAGGGCTCCGGGTCAAGATAAAGGAGCCGAGCTCTCACAACAAAAGCAGCGAGCCACAGGTCAGCGTGTGTGCACAGGTTCCCGGAGCCCCAATCCCCAGGGGCCCCGTGAGGAGGTCCAAGAGACACCGGTCCATGACAGTGGAGGGCCTCCCTCTACAGCGGACGGCAGGCCACCTGCTCCCCCTCCTGGACGGCGAGGCCACCTCAGCCTCCAGGCCGCCCGTGTAGGCGCAGGCAGCCAGCACCCGGGGCACTCTCCACGTGCCCTGCCAGGCAGAGACAAGCCCGCGAGATCCACCAGGACTGTCTCCCAACAAAACCCAGTTAAGGGAGGCAGCCCTGGGGGACCCGGTGACACCTGTCCCATTGGGGAAGTCGAATACAGGTCACTTACCGCTTGGCAGCGAGTCCTGGGGACCCGCGCGTGGGCAGCACCGCCGTGCGCGGCTGGCCTGGGGAGCAGGAGGCCTGGACGTGAGCTGACAGAATGGCAGCGCCTCCAGGTGCCGGCCAGGGCGCCCTCCCCACCTTCCGCAATTCTCCTCTGCCCCGTGAAAGGGGAGAGAGAGCATCGGAGCGGGACCCCGCGGCTAGCCACCCCTTCCCACGCACCCTGCTCCACCCCGGCCCCCGCACACCTGTCCTCAGGAGCCAGTGGCAAAAGGACTCATCACCCCCTTTCCCTCCGCGCTGGGGCTCGGTCACACCAAGTGAGGCGTCTGTGCCGAGCCTTTACCAGGGAAACGCGAGAATGGCAGCGAACCGACAAGCAGGTTGCTGGGGCCCTCCCAGTGGGACACTCGCTCTGCAGCGGTCAGCTCCTCGCATCGTCTCTGCCAGAGTGACGGGCTCCCTAACGGAAGGGCACGAGGGGCTCTCGTCTGCAGAGATGCGGCTGACTCCCAGCCCGTGGAAGAGGTCACCGCAAACACGGTCTGTGCCCAGGAGGGCGTCACTCCGCCTTCCTGCCTGCCTCTGCCTGTGTCCAGTCAGATTTTCCTTCTAATCAGGCTTCACATCTTACTGGCCTCCTGTTAATTAACAAGTTAAAATCTTTGACATGTGTTCATTTTATATTGGATGAGTCATAATATTACTTCCTTGGAAAGTATCTCTTAATACTTTTCTGTGCAGAAAGAACAGACTCTCACCTGGTAAACGCAGAAGAGATCACAAGTGCAGGCCCAGTCCTTGCTCGTATGGGTTGGGGAACATCTGGCCCTTCGATGTTGAAGAGCATCTGCGGGCTGCTGGCACAGGACACACTGGGGACTGGAAGCCAGAAACCTGTCCCCCTCCCCAGCAGCCTACGGGGCTCGGAAATGAAAGGAGGGCTCTGTGATGTGTTAGGACGGGGCTGTGCGTTCAGGGGCCACAGGGCACTGGAGAAGGACACACGGAGGAGGTACCAAGCTCGGCTTTGAAAGACGAGTAGGAATCGGCTTCGGGGTGGGAAGGAAGTGGATCGGGGTGGGAGCAGCTGGTGGTGGAGCTGGTGGGATGAGCTCACGCAAGGGCAGGGAAGGGGCCGCATGGCAGAGGGCCAGGAAGCAGGAGAGCCAGAGAAGGGTATGCCCCACGGCAGACAAGGCCATGAGCTGCGTCGGAGGAGGAGGGTTGTGCTGGGAAGCGGCAGGGTGCGCGGTAGGCCTGGGGCTCGGCAGGAGGTCCTGCAGGTGGGGGCCCACAGGTGGGGGTTCTGTGGCTGCCAGGGCTGGGAGTCTCCCGGGGCTGGCTCCCGCTGTGGGACCCCCAGGAGGCATGGCAGGTGTGCAGGGCAGACATCGGCTCCGTTGGCCACTCCAAGCCCGAGACCACGGCCTCCGCTGTGCCTCCCACGCAGCGTGGACTAGAGCAAGGCAATGAGAAGTGGAAGCTCGCACAGGTGCCGTGGCCAAGACGTGCCCAGGGCCACTCGGCCAGGAAGGAGCAGAGGCCAGAAAGAGCCCGGTGTGGCCCCAAACCGCTGGCTTCGCTCCACAAGCCTGGCCGCTGCGCGAGCACGCCCTCTCCCATGGGCCCGCGTGGCTGTGGTCGGAAGAACGTTGCAATAGTGCCCGAGTCTCGTTCTAGCTGTAAAGGGTTTGATGGGTGTCGGAGCCCGTGCAGCCCGCACCTCCATGGGCTGCCAGGGACCGGTGCCGAGGCGGGCCGGGGGAGGCTCCCGGCAGCCCCCGGCTCTGTCAGTGAGGCCTCGCTCGAAGCGCTGAAGTCACCCCGAGACCTCTGGCTTCCCTGCTGCTCCAAGTCCTACGAATGGAACTGGGCCCTTCCTCCCACAGGTGACATCCTCCTTTAAAACGCAGGAGGAAGATGTCTCACCAGCCCCTCCCAGCCTCTCGCCGGACGCTGAGTCGCGGCCTCAGGTGCTGGATCACTGACACTGCGCTGTGCACGCGTCCCCCACCGGCACCGGCCACCCACCTGCGAGTTCCCAGGGCCTGCAGAGCAGATGGCTGAGATCATCCAGAGCCATTGCTGGTGGCCGGCGGAGGCCCTGTTTTAAGTTTCCTTCGGCCTTTCCAACCTGGGTCACTTCCTCTTGCCTCTTCCTCAACCCTTGTCGTCCCCTGGGTCCTGCCTCTGGTTCCAGCCAGGCACACGGTTCTGGGCAGACCTCACCTGGCCTGCCGCGTGCTAGGCACCTCAGGGGACACCTGTGGGACCCTGCACCACTGTCCAGAAGTGCAGGGGAGTAAATGCCACTCAGGGCGCGACCCCAGATGACAAGATCAAGGGTAAAGTCTTCTCCCCTTCGTGCTCTGATGGACGCGTCCCTAGAGCTCTGGGAAGGTTCAGGGGTTCCAGCTGCCCGTGGTGGGGACCCCATCAACAGAGCACACTGGTCCTGGTGCCCTCTCCTTCCCTGCCTCACTCCCCTGCTCTCAGCTTCCTGGGAACAAAAACCCTCACTGCAAAGGCCCCGACTCAGGCTCTGCTTTCTGGGCACCCGGGCCAAGACAAACATTCTATGTGATACTCAAATGCTTGCATCAAATCCACTCCAGATGTTTGCTCAGCTGTGCGTTGAATGCAACCTCTAACGGGAACCTCATTACTTCCTGCGGCCAGTCCAGTGAATGAGTCCAGACTCTGGCTTCAGGTCAGTTGTGTGTGCCAGGCTGTCAGGAGAGTGCCTGGCGCTTGGGAGATGCTGAGCTAATGGGATTCTCCTCTCTCTCCAGAGTCCCCGACGACCCGGTCCGTCTTAGAACAACGCAGATTGGTAGAACGGCTTCCATGCGTTAGGTATTCCTCAGGAAACATTCATTGTGTGCTTTACGGGCACGGTGCTCAGCGGGGTCTTCATTCTGCCTGTGCACCTTTTAGGGCTATCGGATCCCTCCTTCACGGGGCACGGTTTCGGGTCTCCGCAGAACTCCAGCGATCCTCCGCGTGACGGCACTCTGCCCCTTCGCCCAGTAGAGGTGGGGTCACTGCAGAGGCTGAGCTGGGAGTCAGTGCTCCTTGGAGGAGAAGGGAAGGGTGGCACTACCGGGCTGTCCCCTCAGAGTGCTGTTCCGGATTCCTCAGTCACCCAGCGGCCAACTCCTGCTTGTGGCTGTGGGTTGAGCAATGGGGTCTGGGGCACCCGTGCCCTGTACCCAGTGGCCAGCCAGGTGGAGGGGCTGGAAGGAGCCGGAGTCCCTGCTGCGGCAACAGAACCTCGACAGCTCTGAACTCCAGGAACTTAGGCGGCGACGATGGAACTGACATGATCATGTCCCCACCAGGCCTATGACCCGTAGGCTACTTCGTTCAGAAAGTATGGGCTCCCGCTCCTTGGCGAGCCATTAAACCAACCCAATGAGTCCCAAGCCGCCTCAAAACGCAAGACCAGACCACACATCGTCAGGCAGCTGGCTGCTCCCCGAAAACATGCTGACCCTCCAGGGCTCTGGCCGCCGTGGCAGCCTGTCCCCCACAGGCTGAGCACACTGTCCTCCCAAGGGCCCGGCTGCTCCTGGCCTCCCGGCAGGCCCACTGTCCTGGCAGGTCCCGCCGGAGCTCTGTTGGGGCTCATCCCTCGGGGAACCCTGGAAAGCACGCCCGCAGCTCTTGCAGGGCCGGCTGTCGGGGATGCCCGGCTGTTGTCGGAGTGCGAACTCACCCCTCCCTGTCGCCCTCGAGGAAGACTCACTGTGGGTCTGGGGCCCAGCACCCACGCCTCACTGTATCCTGGCCCCGACACCAGAGTCTTAAGAGCCTGTCGGGCACTTTCTAAATCTGACGGCCCTGGACGCTGGCACCAGGTCTTCTGAATACAACTGGTGCCCATCCGTTAGTCTGCACAAGTCGCCACTGTAACAGAGGAAAGGGCCATTCGGTGCGCCCGAAGCTGGAGTTGTCTGTGCCTCCCCTCATGTGCCCTGTGACTTCGTTCCTATTTTCAATCCCCTTCAAGTCCTCCCTCTGTCCCTCTGGTGCGGGCTGGGGTCAGTCCCCAGGGCCTGGTCTCTCTGTTGGGAATCTTCTCACCTGTGAAGAAGGGACTCATCTCAGGCCCTCCCCCAGCCTCAACCCTGCATTTCTGAAGTGCCTCATGGCACTCTGTTTGCAAAAGGCAGGTAAGAGCCAAACTTTGATTAGGAGAAAGGTAGTAAAAGCCAAGTTTCTGGCAGCAAGAGATGTGCAGGAAGCAAGACGGGGCAGCCAAGTCGAGTTCAATACCACATTCTGTGGAGGCGCGAGGTGCTCCGTGTGCCCCCCCCTTTCTCCCACATGCATGGAGGTGGTGCTGGCCCTAAGCCCACGGGCATTCTGGTAGCCACCATGAGACTTCTTACCAACTTGTTTAAAATAAAGTATTCCCCATATGCCAACCTTTGGAGAACATTAGGTCCTTGGAAACAAATTCCCAGACTGCCTTTATCCCACTGTAAATAAGATGCCATCTTCACTCATCCAACCTAAGAGTTTCAACCTGTACGACAGGCTTTGTAAATACAGACACGGGTTCAGGAAAAATTACGTTTGAAGTGATGCTTAAAAAATCTACAGCAGAAGGCTGGCTTCGCTTTCATGGTTAGTCTGTAGGATGATTTGCATTTAATCCTAGTTCGGGGCAGGATGGCTCCAAACCTGGTCCTTGATTGACAGTGTGCTGGCCGTGGTCTACCAGCTCTAAGCAGGACTCAGTGGGCCCCCAGGGGCCGGTCCCACCAGGAGGGGCAGACGTTCTCAGGGGTCACACAGCTGACCGGACCCTGCTGGGTAAGGGTGTCGGGGCCTCTGCTGAGCAGAGCTGGAGAGGCACCTGTGGGAAGGTGTTCTAAGGCACCCGCACCGCAGCCCGGGCAGCCCTTCTCCTCCTGGGGATGGAGACACGAGGGCAGATGCCAGTGGGGCAGAATTTTCTCACCCTGCACCCCTTCCTTGCTGGGGACAGCTCAGGTGTCCTTGTCCACCCCCCCACCCCCCCACCCCCCCACCCCACCCCCACCCCCGCCAGGCTTCTCCTTGTCCTCTGTCGGGTCAATCGGACGGCATGTCACCTTGCTCTCTTTTAAAAACGGTTATGTGAAAGATCATCAGGTTTGCATTTTCAGTTGTAACCAACGGTAAAGCGTGGTCCTCGCTCGCAAACCCCACCTTCTCCACGACCACAGTATTTTTATAAATTTCATTCCACTGAGGCCCTCGGGGGTGAGAGCAGGAGGGCTGGAGGCCCAGGGACAGGGCGGAGAGGAGGACATGCGCGACGCACGGGCTGCCCAGGCCCCGGAGCATGAGATGCCGCCTTCAGGACCCCAGGCGCAGCGCGGCCCGCCCCGTCCCTCCATTCCCCTCCCCCAGCCCCCCTGCCCTTCCCCAGCCGTCCCCCTGCCCTCCCCACGGGCCCGCCCCCTGCCCTGCCGCCGCCCTCGTCCTCCTCCCTCCCTGTGCCCGCTCCCCTAACCCTTCCTGCCCCCCCCCCACCTACCCCCTCTACTCCTCCCTGAACCTTCCCCTACCCTCTCCCCTCCCGGAGCCCGCCCCTCTCCCCTGCCCTCCCCCGGCCTTCCCCCTTCCCACTGACCCACCCCTTTCCCCACCCCTCCCCCCGGGCCTGCCTCCGCCCTCCTCCTCCCGGAGCCCACCCCGCTCCGTGAACCCTAACCTTCCACGGCCCTCCCCCTCTCCACTGACCCGCCCCTTGCACCGCCCCTTCTCCCAGGCCCGCCCCCTTCACGCCACGCCACGGCCCCGCCCCTCCTCCTCCCGGAGCCCGCCCCTCTCCGTGCACCCGGCCCTCCCCCGGCCCTCCCCCGGCCCTCCCCCTCCCCACCGACCCGCCGCTTGCTCCACCCCTCCCCACGGGTTTGCCCCTCCCCATTCCCCCACTGACCGCCCCCCCGGGGCCCCCTAGCCCCCCTCCGCCTCCAGCCCGCGCCTCTCGGTGCACCCGGTCCTCCCCTGCCCCTCCTTCCCACCGGCCCGCCTCCTCCCACCCCCTCTCCCGGGTCCGCCCCTCTCCTCAGGCCCGCTCTGTCCCCCGGGCCGCGATGTGCTCCCCACCCACCTCGGGCTTCCGGCCTCTCTAGGCCGCTCCTCTCTACTCCCCGCCGCTCGATGGCTCTCCGCGCCAATAGGATGCGCCCGACCTCGGCCCCGCCTCTCGGGGAGCCGTCCGCGCACGCGCCGCAGGCCGACGGGGGCGGTGGAGCGCCGCGGGCTCGGAGGGCGGGGCGGCTGCAGGAGCGCGTGGCCATGCGGGCCCGGGGGGACCCCGCCGCAGCCGCGCCCCACGTGGTAGGTGCCGGGGCCGCGGGGCGCGGGGGCCGCTTCCGCCCCTCCCCTGCCCTCCTCCCCCCGCCCCCTCCCTCTCCTCCCCCCGCCCCCTCTCCCTCCCCTTCGTCTCCCCCGCCTCTCCCGGTCCTCCCCCCCCGCCCCCTCCCCGCGGCGGGTCAACCTTCCCGGGGGCCTGCTTAGGAGGGTCTCCGCCCGAAGCAACCCTAACCCAAGAAGTTAATCAAGGCCCACCTTGGAAATTCACGTTGTTTTATATTGTAGATCTGGAGAACAGTAAAAATATTCCTTCCTTTTTCCTTTTCCTTTAAAGAATAATGGTTCCTTTTAAAAATAAATATGTGAGTGAATTAGGTGACCACTATTTTGGGAAACATAAATTCGGGAAGGGTTATCACTGTTGAGTCAGATCCTCAGCGTAAAGAGCTGGACTGAATATTCTTTCAGTTTCTGAGCCTTTCCAAACCATATTCGAGCTTGGAGACATACTCTCCTGTCCACTCTCCGTGTAGGTGCTGAACGCACACGCGTGGACATGTGTGTGTGTCTGTGCGGTGCGTGTGGGCGTGCGCGTGTCCTGTGCACACCGGGATGGCCTGTCCCCTCCTCGGTAGGGCGTGAACTCCAGGTCGGGAGACACCGATGTGTGTCTCTGAGGGTTCTGGAATCGCTTCACGGGGTGTCAGGGCCTCTGGGGGTTTCCCTGCTGGCCCCCTCCCACACTCAGACGTGTTTGATCTGGGCCGCGGGAGAGAAGGGCCGCGGCACACTTCTCAGCTACGGGGTCACCCCCGTTGTCCCAGCGCCCACCCGCACTTCGCTAACGCATGTGTCCAGGGCCTTCGAAAGGCTTTTGCTGCAGTTTCTCTAACGTCGTAGTTTCCCGAAAAGGCTTATTCCACCGAGAAAAGGACCAATAGGTTATTTTCATGAGTGGGTTGGAAGACCTACAGATGCTTGTTTCCACCAAAATGATGTTTCCGACCAGTGATCCGAAAACAGGAGAATTTGCCATTGAACTGGGAAAAATTTGGGTGCCTCTCAGATTGTTTGCTTTTCAGAAGTATCCACAAGACCAGGGAAATCGGAGACATACTAAATCTTGGGGAGCAAGAGACCGCTGCGAGCTGGGCAGGAGCAGCGGGCACCTTCTTTCCCTGGAAGCCTTATTGCGGGTCCTCGGCCTCGGGAAACCAGCAGGGGCCCAGGCTCCGCGGTGCCGGCGGGGAAACCGAGAGCGCAGCGGACGGCAGGAGCTGCCCCGAGCGCGCTAACCCGGGTCCCTTGGCTTGCAGTCTGTCATCCTCCCAGTGCACAACGCCGAGCCCTGGCTGGATGAGTGCTTGCGGTCCGTCCTGCACCAGGACTTCGAAGGCGCCATGGAGCTCTCGGTTTTTAATGACGCCAGCAAGGTATCGGTGACCTTCCCGCTGGGGATTCGGCCTCGCGTGGGTCACATCGCGCTGTGCTGAGCACGTTCCTCGTGTTTTCAGGATCAGTCTGCGACTATCATTGAGAAATGGAAGGGGAAGCTGGAAGGTGCCGGGATCCCCGTGGTCCTTGGAGGGCACGATTCTCCTTCACCCCGAGGAGGTGAGTGACCCCGTTCGGGTTAGTAGCCAACTGTCAGGACTGGCTTCCCGTGACCTGTGTATTCACACACCGACAGCGAGTCTACCAGGAGAGGAGCGGTGCTCGGGGATGAGCAGAGCACCCCGCCCCAGGACACGGCTTCCACCGGAACCCCAGGCAGCTGGGGACGGGCAGCAGAGGAGGCTCTTTTTATAGGTGGGGTGGGGCGGGGCTGTTGTAAACAGAAAGTCCATTGGAGGAAACCGGGAGCTGGAAGTATAGTGGCTTCTCATTGGCTGGGCTGTGGCCACTTCCCACTGGCTGGGCTGTGGCTGTCTCCATTGGCTGGGCCGTGGCCACCTCCCACTGGCTGGGCTGTGGACATCCTCTGGCTGAGCTGTGACCGTCTCTCATTGGCTGAGCTGTGACCGCCTCTCATTGGCTGGGCTGTGATCGTCTCTCATTGGCTGGGCAGTGGCTGTCTCTCATTGGCTGGGCTGTGACCATCTCTCATTGGCTGGGCTGTGACCGTCTCTCATTGGCTGGGCTGTTGCCGGGGCAGCAGGAAACCTTCGTTCCAGGTGCTGGGTTGGTAAAGCAGTACCCACCTGCAAGGTGCCTCTCTTCCGGTTAGGTCTGTAATTGATAACCAGGGCTGGGCACAGAGCACCCCCTGTCGGCCTCCCGATCCTGCTCTTTTATTAACTTTCATAATAATTTCATTTTCAAATCCTGGTAAAGAGTATCCTGAATAAGAAAGTTTATCACTTAAAAAAAAAAAAAAGTTTATCACTTATTAAGAACCCAATAGGCCTAAATTTCTTATTCTTTGGTAAGGATTTGTATGAGACCACCACGCATACTTTATACTTATTCAGCCTTTTATTTTTAGTGTGATTGATCATATTATTGATCACCTCTGCGTCTTAAAATTCTTTTCTTGTGACATTAAATTTGCTTTTGATCAATTTTTTAAAAATCTTATTAAGAACTAACTTTTGGTTTCACTTATTTTCTATGTTGTTTTTCCTTTTTCTATTTTGTCTGTTTTCTGTTTCCACTCTGACCTGTATTTTCTTTCTTCTGCTTACTTTGGGTTTCATTTGTTCTTTTCCTAATTCTTTTTTCTAAGATCTTACTGATTTATTTATTTTAGAGGGAGAGTGCACACATGTGAGCACATTCAAGTGAGGGGTGAGGCAGTGGAGGGGGGACGGAGGGAGGGGGCAGAGGAAGAGAGAATCTCAAGCAGAGCCCCAGTGACCCCAGATCAGGACCTGAGCTGAAACTAAGAATCAACCGACTGAGCCACCCAGGCACACCTGTTCTTTTCCTCATTCTTAAGGTGGAAGCTGAAGTCATCAATTTGAGACCTTTCTTCTTGTCTAATATAGGCATTTCTTGATATAAATTCCCCTCTTCCCCTCTTACTGTTATTTTAGCAGCATTGATATGTTCTTTTCATTTTCATTCTGTTTCAAAACACCTTCTAATTTTCTTTTGACTTATTTATGGATTATTTAGAAGTATGTTATTTAGTTTCCAAATATTTGAGAGGTTTTCCAGATATTTTCTGTTACTGATTTCTCATGTAACTCCTCTGGAGTAGAAAACATACTTTGTCTTGAATGTGTGGCCTATCTTGGAAAATGTTCCATGTGCACTTGGGAACGTTGTGCAGCCCATGGTGTTGGATGGAGTTTTCCATAAATGTGAATCAGGTCAAGCCGAGGACAGTCTTGTTTAAATGTACCATATTGCTGATTTGGGGTCTACTTGTTCTGTCAGTTATTGAAAGGGGGCATTGAAATCTCTAACTCTGTCATTTGCCTATTCCTCTCTGTATTTTTGTCAGTTTGGGTTAACAATATTTTGAAACTTAACATTTGGGGTTGTTAGGAAGAATTGACCCTTCATCATTGTGGAATAATCCTCTTGATTTTGCTGATTTTCTTTGCTCTGAAATCTATATTGTTTGATATTAATTTAACTGCTCTGGCTCTATTTTGACTAGTGTTAACATAATATGTTTTCCATCTCTTTAAACTTTGAGCCCATTTGTCGAAGGGTACCCCCTTTAAAAGGTAGCCCCTCCCCGTAGATTCTCGTAGACAGCAAATCCCGTCTGACAATCTTCACCTTTTAACTGGGTGTTTACATTAGTTCCATTTAATGTAACAGCTTTATTCCTATGCCACACAGTTACCTGTCAAAGTATATAGTCCTGTGGTTTTTAATGTTCACAGATCTGTGCGGCATCCCCCCCACCGGCCCCCAGTCGGTGTTAGAACATTTCCATCCAGAGAGGGACCTGGTGTTCTGTAGTCATCGCCCCCCACACCCCTGCACCCCCGCTCATCTAAGCTTCGTGTATAGATTTGTCTGTTGTGGAGATTTCCGCATTTGTATTTGTAAGGGATGTTGGCGTGTGGTTTTCCTTTCCTGTGATGTGTTTGGCTATGCTGGCCTCACCAAATGAGTTAAGTGTTTCTTCCTTTTCTGTTTTTTTTGGAAGAGTGAGAAAGATTGGTGTCATTTTCTAAATGTTTGGTAGAATTCATCAGTGAAGCCATCTGGTCGGAAGGTTTTTTGTTGGAAGGTTTTTTTGATTTTGTTTTTTTGTTTTTTGTTTTTCCTAAAGATTGTATTTATTTATTTGACAGAGAGAGACAGCAAGAGAGGGAACACAAGCAGGGGGAGTGGGAGAGGGGGAAGCAGGCTCCCCGCCGAGCAAAGAGCCCTACACGGGGCTTGATCCCAGGACCCCGGGATCATGACCTGAGCCAAAGGCACACGCTTAACTGACTGAGCCCCCCCCCCCGCCCCCGGCGGTGGCCCTTTTGTTGGAAGGTTTTGATTAATGATTCAATCTATTTATTTGTTATTGGTATGTTCAGATTTCATATTTCTTCTTGAGTCAGATTTGGCAGTTTATGTATTTCTACAAATTGTCCCTTTCATGTAGGTTAATTAGTTGACACACAATTGTTTGTAGTATTTTCTTAGAATCCTTTTAAATTTCTGTTAGTCAGTAGTAAGGTACCCACTTTCATTTTGGATTTCAGTACTTCGAGTTCTCTCTTTTCTTGGTCTGGCCGAAGGTTTGCCAATTTTGTTGATCTTTTCAAAGGACCAATGTTTCGTTTCATTGATTTCTCTCTCCCTCTCTCTCTCTCTCTTTTTTACTTTCTATTTCATTTATTTATTTTCTGATCTTTATTACTTTCTTCCTTTGCTAGCTGTATGTTTAGTTTGCTCTTCTTTTTTAGCTTCTTATCATGTAAAATTAGGTTAGTGATTTGAGATTTCTTTTACGCAGGCATTCATAGCTATGAATTTCTCTCTGAACATTGCTGTTTTTGCATCCCGTAAGTTTTGGTGTGTTGTGCTTTCATCTTCACTGACCTCTAGAACTCCATCTCTGAGAACATCTAAGCGTACTCTGAGAATATGTCTAAGGGTAACCCACTGTTGCATAGAGCATCTGTATGTGTCTGTTAGGTCTGCTGGTTTATAATGTTCAGTTTTCCATTACTGCTCTTCTGTCTAGATGGGCCATCCATTACTGAAAGTGGGGTGTTGAAATCGTCAACTATTATAGTAAAACTGTCTTTCTTTTTCTTTTTTTTTTAGGAATTCATCCATTTGAGAAAGAGAGATAGTGAGAAAGAGCACAGCAGGGTGGGGAGAGAGAGAAGCAGACTCCTCACTAAGCGGGGAGCCCAGTGCAGGACTCGATCCCAGGACTCTGGGATTGTGACCTGTGCCGAAGGCAGATGCTTAACTGACTGAGCCACCCAGGCGCCCCAAAACTGTCTTTTTCTTTCTTTCATTCTGTCAGTTTTTGCTTTACTTATTTTGGGGCTCTCTTGTTAGATGTGTGTAGTTTTATAATTGTTATGTCTTCTTCATTGATCCTTCTATCAATATAGAATGTCCTTTGTTTCTAGTAACAGTTTTTGACTTAGGATTTATTTTGCCTGGTATCAGAATGATCAACCACTCCAGTACCCTTTGGGTCACTAGTTGAATGGAATATATTTTTCCATCCTTTCACTTTTAACTCCTTTCTACTTTGGATCTAAGGTGAATCTCTTATAGACAGTATTTAAATGGATCATGTGTTTTTAAAATCCATTCTCCCAATCTTTGTCTTTTAATTGGAGTATTTAATCCGTTTATGTTTGAAGTAACTAATGACAAAGAAGGCCTTTTACCATCTTGTTGTTTTTATCTGTACACCTTACATCTTTTTTTGTTCCATAGCCCTCCGTTAGTGCTTTCTTTTGTGCTTAGCTGATTATTTCTAATGTGCCATTTTTTTCCCTTTCTAGTTTCCTATTGCTTGTATTTGAAAGTCATGTTCTGAGTGCTTACTGTGGAGATTAAATTAATATCCTGTAACAGCCTGTGTGAATTAACACCGGCTTAGCTTCACTAGCGTATAGGGCTCTGTCACCACAGCTCTGTGCCTCCCAGTCCTGTCATCACAGTTTACATGGGTACCGTGCGCCCATTGACATAGATTTGTAATCATTGCTCAATGTATTTGTTTTTTAAGTCAGATAGGACAAAAATTCAAGGTAAAAATAGAACAACACTGGCTTTTATGTTTATTCGTGTAGTAAACTTCGTTAGTGTCTTTGGCTCCTTTGTGTGGTTTCGGGTTCCTGTGCACCTTTGTTCCAGCCTGAAGGACTCCCGGGAGCATTTCTTACAAGGGCAGGCCCGCTAGGGGAGAGCCCCCTCAGCACTCGTTTATCTGGGAATGCCTTACTTTCTCCTTATTTTTGAAAGATAGCTTTTCTGGATATAGGATTCTTGGTTAGAGCTCTTCTCTTTGAGTGCTTTGACTATGTTACCCCGCTGCTCCGTGGCCTTGACTGCACTGAGAAGCCATCCCCTCCAGCAGCCGCCTCCCACCAGAGCTGGAGAGTGCCCTCGCCCACGGACTTCCCCACAGCCTGCTGCACGGCCCGTGGGGAGTGGGCAGGAACCCCTTCTTGGTGACAGCACACGCAGGGTAGACAGTGCCCCTGTGCCAGTGTGGGGGCTGGGTAGAAGAAGGGGGCCCTACCTTTCAGTGTCACGTGCCTGGGCCTCAGCCTCAGCACCAGGTGCCTATGGGCAGGATGACAAGTGCTGCCGTCCTGTGGCTCCCAGGAGAGGGCGGGCACCCACACTGGGGGGAGGGGGAGGGGACCCTCCTTGGGGAGGGGGACGGACCAGGTCTCAGTTCAAGTGCCACAGACTCTCACTGTTCTTCTTGAGTTTTAGTCTTTTTCTTCAGCAAATATTTCTTCTGTGTATCTTCGGGGCCATTTCCAGAGATTGGAAGTGGTGTTTTTTTTTTTTGTGATGTCCACCAGCTTCCGTTTAGGCAGTTCAGGCAAACGGGGGGGGGTCTGTGCACTGTCATTCCGGAAGCTTAACTCCGGCCAAAATCCTTGCCGGTTCTGTTTTATCCCTTTTGGCTTAGTCGCTGGAATTCTCCATTTTGCTATTTCAGGGGTTGGTCTGAGGTCAGCTTATTACTGAGCTCAGCCTTCCGAATGTCCGCCTGTGTCCTCGCGTGTCGTGTGAGGGTCTTCCAGCGGGTTCCCCCCTCCGCTCTCGATGCTGCTCTCGTGCTGTGTTGTAAACCCCCCAGGACACCAGCCTTAACTTTAGAGACACGGGCGCAGTGAGAAGGAGAATCGCGTGTTCACCACGTGGCTGCTATTCCCAGTGCTCTTCGCTTCTTTGTCGGGATCCACATTTCCCTTTGCTGTCTTTTTCTCTCTGCCCGAAGGGCCGCGCACATTTCCGGGGTGGTGATGCGTTCCTTCAGCACGCGCGCGTCTGCATCTGGCACGTGCGGGCTGGCGGACCGTGCGATGAAGAAATGTCCTCACAAGATGCACAGCCTTCCCTTTAGTCCCGCCCGCTGCCCCTGGCCCCCTCGCGGACGGGGGAGCTTGCCCCTCGGGTCACCTTCCTGCGCGGCTTCTGTCCTCCTGCTCTCTCTCTCGCTCTCCTCGC
The DNA here is from genome assembly GCA_028534135.1 of Potos flavus. Classification (NCBI taxonomy): domain Eukaryota; kingdom Metazoa; phylum Chordata; class Mammalia; order Carnivora; family Procyonidae; genus Potos; species Potos flavus. The sequence continues at coordinate 142,665 of CM052891.1, forward strand.
TCCCTTCTCTCCACCTTTCCATCGTCCTTGGTGCCTGCAGTCCCGTCCCCTTCTCAGAGGGGCGGGGGCGAAGAGAAGCGGAGGGCCCGAGACGGCGGCGCTTCTGCATCTGCGGGGACAGCCCCTCCCCCCCGACGGGGCCTCTGGGGTGTTCTTTCGCTTCCAGTAACGGAGGGAGGGGCGGGCAGTCAGCGCGCCTGAACCGTGGCGGCTGGAGGGGAGGACAGAAGCCCCGAGTGCTTCCCGGGGGAGCCCCCGGGCTGCGGTGTCTGGGTCTCCCCCCAGGCCAGCGTACGGCCGCCTGCCTCCCGTAGAGGCACCTGTACTTTTAGGTGTTCAGAGTCTTATGATTTTCTTCTGTTTCGAAGGCACTTCTAGTGCTGGGATTAGGTAGGCGGGTGGACTGCTGGTTTGTTCGTCCCCTCTCTTTTCCAACTCAGTTTCTTACCGGGTTGGATAGTTCTCTGAGTTTATATTTAAGAACCCTAATCCTGAATAGTTGTTATTGTTTTGTTCCTTTTTTCTAATTTATACTTTTCGTATATTTTTTAACTGGGATAAAAAGTCCAGAAGAACAATGGAATCCTATTACTGAATCCTTGTATTGTTCCTGACGTAGAGGAAATGTTCCTGGTGTTTCAGTGTCAAGTATATTTACTATTGTTTTCTGACAGGTACCTTTCTTGAGTTAACTTGTGGTTCCTAACTTAGTAAGCCTTCAGAAAATGAGGGTTCAGTGTAGAATTTTATTAAATGTCTCTTAGGTATCTTTTAAGGTGATTACTTTTTTTTTTCCTCCTCACATATTTATCATAGTAAGTGCTAGAACTATCAGCAATGACATGGTAGTATTTTTGTAGAATCCAGTTATTCGGTTTCCTCTAGGATTTTTGTGTCTCTGGACGTATGGAAAAGTGATCCGTAGCTTTTGGGCGCTGCTTTGGCGTCTGGCTCCGGGATGAGGGCGGAGGGCCCTGGGCTCCTGACCGAGCATGTCGTAAGCCGTGATTGTGTACAGCCCCTCAGCACCCTTTGTCTCAACCTCCCATATAAACGAGCCCTACAACCTGTGTACGTGACAGGAAATAACCATTTACTTATGCTCACAAATGTCTGCTTTGAGTAGTAACAATTTTTTTGAAAACCAGCGTGTGATAAGAAGAAATTCAGGCGCCAGAAGGGTCCACAGTGAAATACGAAGCCCCACAGCCTAGAAGCGCCGAGCGTTGTTTGGTTCTTAGTTGGTTTAACGCACGCAGCGCTGGCGGGCACGCACCGTGAACGAGGAAACGTTGAGCCCCGAAGCGTCGCGCACTGCACTTCTCGCTCCCCCTGCACGGGTTTTGTTTGGTAAAAGGTAGTCACGTTGTCAGGATGCATAACCTCCACTGTTGTGTAGCTTGTTGTTTTATGTGCTTTACTGAGAAGTCGATTCTGACGTTGCTGCTCGCTGCAGACCACGCGGTGGGTCCGACCCGGGAACTGCCACCCTCTGCTGCCGGCCGCGTGCTGCACCCGGGGGCTCCCAGGTGCCAGGATCCGGGGGCCTTGAAAGATCTCCTGCCTTACTTTCTTTCTACACACTTGCCTTTGTTTGGGTTTTTTCCCTTCTCTTTTTCCTTTATTTATTTTTCATTTTATACGTTCCTTTTTTGTGTTGCTGGAGTCCTCCTTAAAGTACATTTTCCATATGTGGTGTGTAGATGGTAAAAATATTTGGAGTTTTTACATGTCTGAAAAGGTCTTCATTTTGTACTTAAGCTCAATTGACAGTTTGGCTGGGTATAGAATTCTAGGCTCAAGATCATTTCCCTTAGAATTTTGAAGGGTTACCTCATTGTCGTCTGGTGTCCTCTGTTTGTGATAAGAAATCTTTTGTCAGTCTGACTCTTTAAAGGTTTCGTTTCTGAAAGTGATTAAGGTTTTTCTCTTTATGTTTTGAGTTTTTAAATGTTCTAATGCTGTAGCTGCTTTTCTTGCTCCCTCAGTTTTATCCTGAATGATTAGCTTTGCGTTCTTAGCTTCAGTTGTACTGTATTGGGCTTCCTTTAGCTTCACTCTTAAGTTTTTGTGCAAGACTTGAACTTAGCCTGCCTGCGTTCGCCGCTGGGCTGGAGGAGGAGGTAGGCCAGCGGCGAGGCTGGTGGACGGGCCCCTGCAGGTGAGAGGAGTCTGGCCTTCTTCACAGAGTGGGCCTCAGCTGTGGTTGCTTGTGAGAAGTGCCTGTGAAGCTTTGGGAGCCCTGCTGCCCGAGCCCGAGTCCCTCCCTCCGATGTGCTTGAGCAGTCGGTTAGGGTGCAGCCTCTGCCCCGGGATCGTGGATGTTTCTGGAGAGGTGCCGGCTGCACCCCCAGACGGAGGCACTGCTGTCAGACTAGCTCGGCAGGGCCGTGCCGCCAGCCCCGCTCCTTCACAGGCTTGGTCCTCGGGGAGTCCTGTAGTCTCCTCATATGACCCAAGGCCGGGCAGGGCGGCGGTCTGGGACCCCTCGGGGTCCCCTGCTGTCGAGCCAGGCTGTGCGGGCTCTGCTCGAGTCCTGTTCAGACTGGTGTGTGGCTTTCCTTTCGTGGGCGTAGGGTTTATGCTTCAGCAGGGCTCTCGGAGAGATGTCCACTCTTCCTAGATACCTCTCGCTCTTGAAGTCCTTCATTCTGTTTCCTCTCTCTGCTCTTTTCTAGTTTTGTTGGTTGGGGGGCTCCACGAACCTCACTTCTGATTCTCGCGAGCATGCCCCGAGCCTGACCTCACAGAGTTTGTACCTGGCCCTGTGGGGACTCACAGGTTTACTCAGAGCACACAGAGGGCATCTGAGCCCAGCTGTCTCCTGAGCTCTTGGGCCCCCCCGCAAACAGAGCTAACCTCCCTGCACACTGGCTCTCCACAAAGCATCTGTGAGGGCAGCTCAGGGGCCCGGCCTCCCAGCGCCCTTGCCCTCACCTTCCGCCACTTCCTGCCAGCACTCAGTCCCTGTCTCCGTGTCCCTGGGCCGAGGAGGTGGATGTTGGTGGCCGTGAGTTAAGTAGCCGAGCTCACAGAATGAAACAGACACTTCTCTCCCAGAGAGCACCCCCGACCCCACACCACATCCCTCACAAACAGCACCCCGTGTCCTATTTGGGAGAGCAGAAAACTGTAAACGTATTTTAGAAAAAATTTAAAACCAGAAATAGTTGTTAAAATTGGTCACTTAAAAGAAAGCTTTTTCTAAGTTTATATCGAAAGACCACACTCTTCGGCATTGCCTCTCGGTGGCCCTGCCTCCTGGGGCAGAGGACCGGGTGGCAGGGGGCCAGGCTGCGGCGGGCCCCGCCCTCCACCTCCCTGTGCCTCGGTTTCCTTTGTGGGCAGCAGGTGCCCGAGCCCAGTGTTGGGAAGGCGCTCGGTAGCTGCCCCATTCTGGGCATCCTGATCTTCGCTGTTGTCTCACGCATCTGGAAGATGCTCCGTTTTTTCCCAAATTATTTCTTGTTTTCATTGTTGGAAATAGAAACTTGAAAGAAATTGGTTGTTGTTGAACATCTATTTTAACTTGCTTCTGAGATATGTGTGAGCAAATTGTGGTTTCCGAAACTGGTTTGAATGTCGTTTTAAAATATTCTTTAATTTTAAGATGTTTTGTATCTTCTGTAGTTCATAAAGGAAGTCTAGGGCATTTTGGTGATGGTGTGTCTTTGCTTGACTAATCTCCATTTTAAACATAAGTTTTGTTTTTCATAAAATACTTTTTATAGACCAGCTATAACTTGAGTCCTATCACATTCGTATGTGTTTTGTCAATAACCAGAAAATCAGAGGTTGTGTGAAGAAACGAGGCCACCCCGCTGTCGTCCGAAGGGGGCCCTGGGTTATGATTACGGAGCAGAGTCGACGTGATGACATCCGAAAGACTGTGTTTTCCTGCAATGATATTTTCTGAAATAGAAAAAGTCATGTCAACTATAGGACCACATAAATCTACAGCATTTCCTTTTTCAGGCGTGCGGAGTTATTTAAATTGGATTAAGATTCATTTCTTCTTATTTCATATCATAACAGAGTAAAACATTTCTCAGAAATGCGGTCACTTGCTGAAATGAAAACACAATGCAGTCTGGCCTCTTGTGTGCAAGAGTGAGCGTGGCTGCGTTCTTCCTGCCGTGGCCGTGACAACCGTCCCCGTCACGAGGGGATGGCCTCCCCGGACATCGGGCCCTGGCACAAACATCCGACTTTCTTCAAGGCAGTAATAGTAAAGCAAATTCCTTGTCTTTGCCAAACATAGACTCATTGTGAGGAACTTCCAGCTTCCTTCGTGAGACAGGTTTTCCTTCATTATCCAAATTCTGGTTCGATTTTTCCCCTTCTGGAGTCTGACTCTACTAAGCAGCTTTTTAAACAGAACTGGTCATTTAAATGTGACCGTGGGCCTTCTCTTCCCATTTTCGTCTTCACGCACGCTTTGGTTCGGACCCTGTGAGGCCCTCACCCGCCCGGGCCTGGCGGTGGGGACGGGCTTCACCCACAGCGGTGTCCGTGCGGCCGCCAGTCCGTCCCCAGGCCCCCCTGCCTGGTACACCTGTGCTTCTCGGGGCCGCTCTGCTCGCTGATCTGGGCGGGCTGAGCTCTAGGGTTCGTGCTAGAGCCCCAGCTGCTACCTGGCGGGAAAACAGCCTGGACGAGGGCACGGGCCTGGGTCAGAGCCTGGCGACCTGTGCACGGTGCTGTCCCTGCTTCTCTGGCCCGGCGGGACTGGCAGTGGTGCTGGAGTTGGCGCCAAGCCGCTGACCGGAGCAGCAGACAGGTGTGTCCTTGGCCTGGAAAACCGGGGCGTGCTCCGGTGAGGCCCGAGGCAGTGCACTGCTGTGTCCCCGGCACCAACGGGACGTGCTTCACGGTGCCCGAGCTTGAGTACGAGAGGGATTTGTTGTTTGATGTCTGCGCACATCCGCTTCGCTTTGTGTGACTTTTCTCCGTGGCCCCAAGTCCGTAACTGGCTGGTTAAGTCGACGCAGGTGTTGGGGGGAGTGTATCTCGTGCCCCTCGCGGTCCCCTTGGCCCCCCCGCCACTGGCTGCAGCCCCCAGATCAGCTGGCTCAGCGTGAACTCCCGCAGCCGCTCCTTACTCAGCTGCCGGCCCAGCCTGCCCTCTGCCCGCCCCCACGGCCCACTGCTCCCCACACCGCTGGGCCTCTGCTCTCTCTCAGACTCGAGTGGCCCCAGGCCCCCTCTCGCCCCCTTTTCTTCATAAGCCTCCCGGTACTTCTCCCAGCACCGTTCATTTGGTGCATCGCCAGAGTCATCATTAACTTTTCCCAACGTAATCTCTTCGAAGGCAAAGTGTTCTTAAAACATTTGTTAAAACATAACATCATCCAGAAAAGCGCACTTACCATAAACACTGGTTCCATTAATTTTCTCGAACGGAGCACGCATGTAGCGAGCGCTGCAATGAAGAGCTGTCCCTCCCAGCCCTGCCCACTTCCCGGGGAGCCCCTGATTCCGGGTGAACTGGCTGTCCTTGAACGCCGTGTGGACGTCCCTCACGCGTGTGTGCAAACCAGGGCTGTTCACGCTCATCACCGTACATCCTCAGCTTTTCCATCCTGCGCTGGGGGCCGTCACAGCCTGGGGAATGTGTAGGGGTGTTCGGGGGGGCCTGCACCCGGCAAGGGAGCCGCGGGGTCATGGGGTGTTCAGACGTGTGCCGACACCGTGAATGCCGGCCGTGAGTGTAACAACCACCGGGAGACGCGGCCGGATAACTGCTCGCGGGGTCCAGTTCAGGGAGCTGTACTCACCGCTCACGCCCACGGTTACCCTCCCCCAGGAACCGTGCATCTTTCATCGGCATTCCCGCCAGCGTCCGCTCGAGCACTTCCGCTCAGGGACATTTCGATTTTTTCTTTTCTCAATATTCCCGCGGCTTAGCTTCGTGTTGTACTCCGTAAATGCTGCGGAATCTGGTTCCCTCTAGTGAGCGGTCCCTCCCTAGTACCCTGGTCCCGGGGGCTCTCGGCGTCTCAGCCCCTAAAGGGAGTGGTGTTTTCCATTTGCTTCCCTTTCACTCCGTCTAAAGCTGGCCTGGTTCTTACCTGGTCGTGTACGATGTTCTCGGCTCCCTTGTGGTACCATTGCCCTAAGTCCTAGGAAAGAGAAGGCCGCTGAAAATTGAATTATAAAAGAGCTTTTCTTTCTTTTTTCAAACAGTTGGATATTCTAAAAATCAAGCAATAGCACAGAGCTCAGGATCTTACCTTTGCTTTTTGGATTCGGTAAGTAACTCTGTTTTACTTAAAGTGTGTGTGTGTGTAGTGGTTGGATCATTAAATGACGTCTGAGTGTGATTCTTGAAAATCGTGATTCTAATGGGTAATGATCAGACTTTAAACTTAAAGTTCGTGGGCTCTTGCTGTTGAATTGCCACAGCACTTAATGAGTTGATTCGTTTTTAGTAACTAGGGTTATATAAAAATGCAGACTTGCGCAGCAGAGTCGCAGAAACTGGAACACGTGGACGAACACTTAGAGGGTGAGCAGCCTTAGCTGCAGTCGTGCAGGCGAGTGATGAGAAGGCCCAGAGAAGGGCCGGCGCTGGGTCTGTCGGGAAGGAGTGGGGGGCCCAGGACAGCCAACTGCTGGGGGGGTTAGCATACCTTTCAGTCACTTGTGACCGAGGAGACACAAGGTCCATTAGTGAGATAACCGAGTTTTTAAAAGCCGCGTTAGCAGGGTCTTCGGAAGTGCGGTTACTCCGTATTTGGAAAGCGTGAATTGGGGGTGTTGGCAGCATAGCTATGCATTTTGTGTCGAGAACTTAAGAAATGCTCATGCCCTCGACTCCTCGACTTCACCGGCAGGGCTCTCAGAAGCTCTGGAAACGACGTGTGCGCCGTTGGGGTGTGGGGATTGCTGCGGCGCTTCTAAAGCACCTTCAGTCACGCGACGGACGTTAGGACAAGTGCAAAAAGCTTAATTGCATAGATAGCATGTGTTCGGCCGTGGGTTTCTTTTCACTTTCAAACACGCTTTAGGCCCGTCTGTCCGTGTGCGGCCTCCCCTGGGGCCCCCTGGGTCCGGGCTGCAGGGCCCTGTCTTCTAGGCACTTTGGGCAGCTGCTTTTGGCCTTCGTGATGTCAGCGCGGCCCAGAGTTTCTGCTGAATTAATCCTCCTACGGACCTTCTTGTCATCTCGTTTTGGTGCGGGAACTTCTGTACGAGGTCTGTCCCCGGGCAGGTTTGGGGAGATTGCGTGTCTGCGAGCAGGTGGCGAAAAATTGCCTCTCAGACGGCCGTGCTCTTGGAGACAAATGCTGGGGCCGCGGCGTCTCCTGTCTCTTTTTCTGCCTCGTTTCTTAGACAAAACTCCCTCTCGTTCCCTCATCTCCTTGCAGACCTGGCTCTGGGGCCTGTTCTCACTCTCAGATGGTCTATCCAGCATTTTCCTAAACAAAAGTTTTTCCACTGAAGACAGTAAAGTGTGCTTCTTATGGTCTTTAGGTGAAGGCAGGTGGCGATTTTCTGTGTCTCCTTTAGGGCTGCCCTTTCTGAAGCACTGTACGCAGGAAGCTCCCCCCGGCGGGACTCGGGCTGAAGCCGCCCTCTCCTCTCCGGTGTCCTCCGAGGCTTCCTCTGTGTTCCTGGAGCGCAGGAAAGAGAGTGGAGGACGGCCGAGTTGGATCGGGTGGAGCCTGTTCAGAACGGCGGGAACCGCAGACGGGAGAGGCTCCCGATGAAGCTGCTGATGGACGTCCCAGGCCGGCGGAGGGCAGCGCGGACCAGGTCCCCCGGTGGTGGGCAGGGAGGAAAAGAGCAGGTCGGACGCCTGGCCCGGTCAGTCCCAGAAACCGCGGGGAGGGAGGTGCGCGGGGGTCAGAGCCGCGAGGGCTCTGCTGCCAAGAGAGGAAGGCGGCCGGCTTGGGTATCACTGTGTCTCCGTTCTGGGCGTGGGCATCAGGGGAAGACGGTGTTGCCCAAGTCTGACCAAGGAAGACGTGCCCCCGCTCGAGAAATGTGGCTTGTTCTTGGGGTTTAGTTGGAGTAAATCAGGGAGGTGAATTTTGGTGAGTTTTGCCTGGGATTGGCACGACCGTCTGGCCATACTCACCAGGGCAGGGGTGGCACCGTCCGTCGCCTTCCCGGTGGCTGACGGCACAGGTGGGCACGTGCGTCTGGCTCATCTACGACCCGGTGGCTCCCGGCCATGGGGCGGAGGAAGATAAGCAAACAAAATGTCTGGCCTTTGGAGAAGGTTAGCCTTCCACGTGTGCGTCCTGACAGGGACTTGAGTTCCTGGGCCCTTGAGGGGAGCAGATGCGGCGTCTGTGGGAAGGAGGGCTTAGAACGGGGTCTTGTCTGGTCCCGGCTGTCCTGAGGGTGCTTCTTCCGAGGGGTACCCCCACCACGTGCCGCCACAACAGAGAACCTCCGTCTGCACTCGCTTCTCTTGGGACCCTGGCCGCCCGGTCTCTGCAGCAGGAGCCCCGTTAGCCACTCCGGAGCCGTCTGTCCTGACGGCCACAGCACCTGGCAGGGGCTGCAGGCCCCGAGGTTCATGAGGGGACCGCCGGGAGGGAGTCTGGGCCCGCGGCCCACACGGGGACGGCCAAGGGGACCTCCGGGAGGATGCCCCGTCATGCAGGAGGGGGTTGGCATCCTCAGTAAAGGACAGAGACAGGCTGCGCCCTGTGCTGCCCTCGGCTGGGGCCGCGCCCTCATCTGACCGCTGCCTGTGGCGACTTTCTCTGTGCACCTTTGTTTTGTTCAGTTTCTGATCCTTGTGGTTTTGGTTCATTTCTATGCTCACTCATTCCTTTTCAGCCTTTCTGTTTACTTTCTCAAGTAAGGTTTAGGAAGATCTCTTCTCTTCTAGGGACCGCGTGGGTGTCCCTAAGTCCTGAATATAGTGACTCAGGTGTTGTCACCTGTCCCAGCTCCCAACCCGGTTTCTTCATCTTCTTTTCAGATGTATCCCTCAGGGTTTCGGGGGCAGGGAGCAGAGTCCTGAGCCTCGGTTCAGGACGCTTGCTCACGCGTTGACCAGGCTCTGTTTGGTCTGTGTCGTGTCCTGACGGAGGCGTGGCGTGTGTGCCGGTGAGCCTGCCATCCAGCATGAGAGCTGGCCCGTCTGCCGCTGCCACACGCCGTGTGTCCTGACCCTGCCGAACTCTGGTATTGGCACAGAGCTGAGACGTCACCTAAGAATTCCAGTGTTTTTATCTTTGTGCAAAGAGTATCAGGCTATGTGATATTTTAAAACTTGTGTTAAGATCCATCCATTTTGTTGTTATATATCTTTATAGATCAGTTTTTAAAAACAGAGGTAAAATTTACATACAGTGAAATGTAAGATTTCAGTGTGAAAATTACACACGAAGTGAACAATTTGGTGAGTTTTGACAGCTGCGTCTGCCCGCACACCTCACACCCGCTCTGAGTCCGTCCCTCGGACCGTCCGCGGGCTTCTGCGGGATGGCTCTCGCGGCCCCAGACCCGCAGGGGACACCACACAGGACGCCCTCGGCCCGCGGCCTCTTTCCGCGTGGATGTCCGCGGTGCCGTGTGTGTCGGTGGCTTGTTGTGGTTCATCATCTGCTGTGTGACTCAGCCTCGGTCTGTCTGCACACGACGTGTTTATCGACACCGGGGCAGCTTCCAGTCCCGGTTATTTTAGTGAAGGCAACACAGACGCTCTTACGTACGTCCTTTTGTGGATGTGTATTTCCATTTCTCTTGTATTTCCATTTCTCCAGGGGTGGAGTTAACTGGTCCCAGGGTAGAGGGATGCTTCGCCTGAGACGAACCTGCCGAACCCCAAGGTTGCTCTGTGGAAGGGGGAGGGCACCTTCTCGCCAACGCCGACACCGTGGGGCTCGGTCCTGACCTTTCATCAGGCGTGGACTGTGCTCCTTGCAGCTTTGGTTTGCATTTCTCTGGTGCCTGATGATGTTGAGCACCTTCACGGGTTTAACGGCCATTCATTTTTTTGTGAAATGTCTGTTCAAATCTTTTGCCTGTTTTTGTTTAATCAGACTGTTCGTCTCATCAGTGAGTTATGGAAGTTCTGTATTCTGGGTGCAAGTCCGCTGTCAGTCTGTGAATACTTTCTCCCATCTGTGACTTGCCTTCACGTGCAATGATGTCTTTTGATGGATGAAAGTTCTAAATTTTGTCGAACTCCAATGTATTTTTTTCTTTTATAGTTATTTTATTTTCCTTTTCCCCAGAGGAGAAGTTGTTCTCTTATGTTTTCTTCTAGCAGCTTATGGTTTTTCCTAGACAGTTGTGTCCTCTGCAAAGAGGGCAGTTCTAGCCCTTCCTGTCCGATCTCGGTGCCCCGAGCAGAGCTCATGCTTCCCTGGGTGGGGGCAGCGGCCTCGCCTCGCCGGGTCCCGCGGGGTCCGCTCCGTCCTCGCTGGCTGACGGCTTTCCTCGTGGGAAGGTGCTGGGTTCTGTCCGATGTGCTTTCTTTGTCAGTTGAGATTTATTGGTTTTTAAAATATGGTTGTTACTGAAGACTTATGAGATTTTTTTCCCATAGTTTTGGAATTTAGAATTTTTCTGATTGTCAAGAATCATTCCTGGAATTTGGTGAGCTCTTTCAAAGCGTAGCCCCAAGGTTTTTTCAACTAAGATGAGTTTTTCAATGTTAGCTCATAATTTTTTTTCCATCTTGTTTTTCCCTCTTGGGTCTCTTGTGTGTGAATAGCCCTACAGTCTGCTCACTTCTCTGTGATTTCTGTGTCTTTGTAATTTTGTGTGTCGCAGTCCGGCCTTCCAGCTGGGGGGCTGTGACCACACATGATGCCAATTGCTTTTAGGGGCTGGAGCTCCGGCGTTCAGCTCCCGGGAGCCTTCCCTCCCACGTATTGGGGTACTCCTGGGGGACCCCCCATTTTGTTTGTTTCCCCAGCAGCTCCAGGGGCAGCTGCTTCTCTCTGCTTCCCAGGTCCTCTGAGATGCATTAATGGTTGATTTTGTCTGTTTGCAGCTTTCTGCACCCTGAGAGGGCAGGTCAAACTGGGGCCGAGGCAGCCCGTGTGCGAGGAGGTGTAGGGTCTGCACTCTGGGGCCCAGTCCTTGCGTCCACGCAGGGGTGGCCTCTGCTGGGCCCCAGGGCAGGCCTGTGTTGCAGGTGTCCTCAGTCTGTGGCCATTTCCCTCCCAGCCTCCCCCTCTCGTCCATCCTCGTGACAGAAGATCAGGGACCTTCCCGGTGTACACGCGGCAGGCCCCTGGAGCACGAGTCTGGCCCAGGCCTGCTGGCTGCTCTGTCCTCGAGACCCTGCATGGCCATGGCCTTCTGCTGCTTTCTGGATGGCCGGCACGGTCAGTAAGGTGCCGGCGGTGCCGGAGGGGACAGGCAGCTCCAACCCTGGGCCCGCGGGCCTTAGCGGGCTGGCATCTGCTGGTCTGGCTGCACAGAGGGTTAGTTCAGGCTCTGGCCGCCAGAGAGCAGCCCGGGGCCTTGCCTGAGTCCCCGGGGCACAGACCCACATCGAGGAGGAGACGTCTTCTGCCAACACACTTCGACTTCTCCAGGGTCGTGCTCGTTTCACAGGGGGCTGCTCCCTGGGCTGTCGCCACCCTTTTCCTGCACCCAGGTCCCCCCGTCTGTACCCACCGAGCAGACGTTTACCCAGTGGTTCCGTCATCCCGTGAGGCCCACCAGCTCAGGGACGGGAGGGAGGGGGTCGTGGGGGCTCTGCCCACGCCCAGCCCACGGCTCGGGTGTCCTGCCCCCACGGGCGGGTCCCTGTGCTTCTGCTCCTGTTCAGAAACATGCCTCCTCCGACGGGCTCCGTGTGGGAGTGGAGAGCGGGGATGGTGGGGCTTTGCATCAGCCGGTCCTCTCGGAGCGAAGTTCCCAAGGGCGAGAGCGGAAGCGTCTGGACCCCTGCCTTGGAGCCGTTGGGAAGCACAGAGGGCTTGGGGCGGCCGTTGCTGGAGTGCCCGTGGGCCGCCTGCCTGGGGCCACCGCGAGGCCTCCCTGCGCAGAGACCCCACGGGCTCCCTCCCCACAACCCGGCCATGCCGGAGCTCTCACTTCGGGGCTGGAGGGTCTGTGCTCACCCCCCTTTCACCGTGGAGTCACCAGCGGGGCCCTGGGGGGCCTCATGGTGCTGCCCACCCTCCAGCTTCTCCAGGGCCTGACGCACCGCCTGGCTTTTCTCCGGCAGAGAGGAGGGTCCTGTAAGCGGCCTGTTTGCAAGTGACTGAGAAGTGATTTCAGCCACTGTTCCACTAAGTGTTTTGTCCAAGCTGCTAGAAAGGAGGCATCCAGACTGATTTAGATACTTGCAGCTGAGGTTTCTCTGTCCCCGCCAGCTCTCTCCGGTGCGTGTGGGGAGGCCGGGAGGTTGGACGGAAGGAAGGGGACTGAGTCCCTCCCGGGACTGGGACACAGGAGGCTTTGAGAGCATGGCCCTGAGCCCAGGTGTGGCGGATCCCGGGAGGCCGCCGGGGGGGTGGTGGTTCGCTCTGTGCGGAGAGGCCTGCGGCCCGTGGCGGCGGACACACCCCTGCTGCCAGCAGGGGAGGTAGGGAGGGTTGCCTTTCTCCTCTCCACATCCCATGCCCACTGATTTTTCTGGCTTGCGAGTCGCATGCGGGTCATTCAGAAAAGGGTGTTGGCATCTGCTGCGTGGAACCCGTGAAACGTCGGGACGCAGCCGAGCCGCGTCGTGGGTTCGGGTCCCCGTGCGCCGAGCCAGCTCTCCGCGGGGCCTGCAGACGCCTGCTGTTCCGGTTTGGGCTCCACAGGCCAGGCAGGCAGGAAGCCTCAGGGGAGGGGGAGCAGGGCCGACGCCCCCGTGCAGGGAGCCACACGGCCCACGGCCCTCGTGAGACTCCCCGCATAACTGGGCTGAACTCCAGCGGCTAGCAAATCAGAAAGAGGTCTGCCGAGTCTTACAAACTCACGCTTTTTGTTCTGACTTCAACCACGTATCAGGGTAAATAAACACCCGCCTCCGTTAAAATAAACGAGTGACAGAAAACCCGAAGCTTTGTTTAGAAATGGTTTTGCACTTCATCAACCCTTGTGAGTGTGCTCACGAGTGTGAGCGCGCTCGGGGTGCTCGCTGGGACCCGCGCGGGGACAGCGCTGGGGGCAGTCAGGGTGGCCTCCCCCCGCCCCGGCTCCTCCGGACGCACCACAGCCTCCCCTCGTCTTTCCTGAGGTGAATTACGGGCTCGGTGTTCGGGCGAGAGCCGGGTCGGGCGCAGGGCCCGTGGCCGCGGCGGTGCCCGTCCCCAGACAAGGCTCACGTGGCTCCAGCAAGAAGCAGACGACGCCCTGCCGGTCTGCGCGTGTGGGCAGGAGGGGAAGGGAGGAGAGTCCTTGTCAGCGCCCCCGGGAGGCTTCTCTGGAGCAGAGAGCAGCCGAGCGAGGTCTCCGCACGAGGCCGCTCACGCCGTTCGTTTCTGGCGGCTCTGGGCGTTTGTTCTTGGCAGGCCCTAGCTCCTGCCGAGCGCCGCGAACCTTCGTTTCTTTACGGAGACGAATGCCCCAGACAGCAGTGCGCTGTTGAAGGATTTTCTGTTTGTGCAGAGTGTTTTCATTTTAAGGCCTAGGAAAGGGGAATGAGCTGGGTGTTTATCCAGCTGCTCCCCCCAAGAGCTGGTCCCAAAACCCGCTGGCCGGGGAGAGAGCTCGCTGCAAACATGGATTTGGGCCAGGGTGGACGGACAGACTCCAGACCCCACAGGCAGGCTCTGCTCTCACGAGCTTCAAAGCAGACCCTTTGTACCTCCCGAGAAGGGGAAGGTGGCGCACCTCCCGCCCCTCCTCCAGCAGCGGTGACCTCTGCTCGTCCCCCTGCCCTCTGTGTCCCTCTGTGTCCCTCTGTGCCCCGGGCCACTGCTGTTGCCTATACTCATGCTGGGTCCTGGCAGGCAAGAGGGGCCGCTGTGCCCCAGCGGGCAGGAGCGCACACGCTGACCTGCCCTGGGAACAGGAGGGCTGGAGGTGGAAGGCAAGGGGTGTGCTCTGGGCTGTGTGAGCCCCGGGCAGCCCCCATCCTGCCCCTGCAGCCCGGATCCCCTGTGCTCCACCTCCTTCCTGCCGAATCTCTTGCCGATCCGAGGAATTCTTGTCTTCTGTCCCAGCGACAGGGATCTCCTCTCAGAGGAGCTGGCGGCTGGGGGTGGGCGTTGGCGGTTCAGTCTCAGTGTCGTCAGCAGAGGGACTGCACAGCCTGAGCGCGTGTGCATTTAGTGCATCCACGTGTTTGATCCCAGATCACGTCCGTGTGCGTCTGCTGGAATCGTGGCCTCAGAGAAGTTGTGCGTGCGTAGGGACGGGGACTGGGGAGACAAGGGCAAACGCGTGCGTCCGAGCTGCCACTGCGTCCTCCTGAGCAGCTGGGCTATAAACCCAGAGTCTGGCGGGATTTTTAAAGCAGCACGGAGTGAACTCAGAGGAAACTTTCTCCCTAAATACGAGGCGTGCTTCACTGGAGACAGATTTACGAATCAGCCACATGATAAAAGACACCGGCTGAATGTGCACAAACGCACGCGCCCACGCGAGGCCCCAGCAGCCCCGGCTGGCGTGGCCTCACCCCCCCGCACTCACCCTGCTCCTCGAAGCAACTGCCGGCGAGATTTCTTCAGAGGAGTCGCAGAATTACCCGGTCGTCCTTTCCCTTCCTCGGGGTTTCCTCCTGCCCCAGAACTTCCTATGAACGGAGCCTTGCGGTGTGTGCCCTCGTGGTCGGCCTCTTTAGCTCAGCATGCCGGTGTGGGGATGGACCCGTGTCGCCGCCGACATCCGTACGGCGGTCGTCGACAATCACCGCCTCGCCCCCGGGGTCCAGCGGCCGTGCGGACAGACGCGCCGTGGGAGGGCGGTCATTCTCCGGTAAATCTCGAGGGACAGAGCTGTGGGGGGAGACACGCTCGTTTGCCTTCGCAAGAGGCTTCACAACGAGTTTCCAAAGGGATGAACCGGTTTACAGTCTCTGAGTCCCTCCCAGCACTGGGACTTGTCTGCCTTTGAGCCTCAGGGCTGGCTGGGGGCTGGCTCCCGTGGCTTCGACGGCATTGCCTTGCGTCTTCGTTCGGGCGCTCCCTGGCCACGCGCATCCTCCTGTGTCTTTCGACTTTCTTGCTGAGATACAGGTCCTTCTCCCAGTCCGTGAGTTGCCTTTGTTTTCAGTTCTCAGAAGCGTCTTAATGAACAGAAGTTACGGATTATGATTAAGCCCATCCTCTGAGTTTTTCTCAAGATTTGTGCTTTGGGGTCCTAAAAACCTAGGAAATCTTCGTCTGCCCCAGGACTTTGTCCCTGTTTCTCCCTAGAGGTTTTCTGGTTTTGTCTTTCCTGGTTCATCTGAGCGCGGTGTGCAGGGGCTGTGGGGGACGGTCTCCCTCCGCGGGCCCGGCTCCTGCATCTGAGCTCGCGTGGCACCTCTGCTGAAGGTCGGGGGCCCACAGTGCAGACCCCGTCTCCGCCCTCAAGCCGCTTCCGTGCGCCCTTGTTCCCATGGCCGCAGCAGGAGCGAAGCGACAGTGTAGATGAACTGAAAGAATCAGGGGTGGTTATTTAGGTCCTCTGGCTGTGTTCTTCCTTTGCAAAATGGCTTTGGTTTTTTTAGGTCTTTTGAATCAAATTTCTGCAGACATTTAGATTGAGCTGTCGCATCTGCTTGGGTTTTTATTGGAATTGCTTTGAATCTATAGACACATTTGGGGGTCTCACCAACGCTGAATGTTCTCACCTATAAACACGGCACGTCGCTTCTTTTATTTAGGCTTCTTGGATTTCTCTCAGAAATGTTTTATGGTTTTCAGTATATAGATGTTGCATAAATTTAACAACATACATCACTGAGTATTTTATGGGTTTTGGCGCTATCAAAAACTGGTATTAAAAGTTAATGCCCTGTTTTATTGCTGTAAATCTGCTAAATGACCTTATTGGTTATAGTAGGGTTTTTGTTTATTTTAAGTGAAGAATTCACTGTGAAGGGATGAATAGACTTTTACGTGTTTCTGACCGAGAGCTCGTATCCCCTGGTCTTGGTCACCGTGTGGACCAGGCTCCGGGCCAGAGTCCCCCAGAAGTGGATCTGCCAGACCCTCGTCGCGCTCAGAGTTGTGTCTGTGTCATCACCTACTCCGTGAAGGAGAACGCGCCTAGAAAAGGGGCCCGCAGCCTCGTGAAGCACACGTGTGAGGCCACCCCAGCCCCTCTCTTGCTCCTCCCGAAGTTAGGTGTTGTCTGTTTGCTGGCGTGACAGTCCTGCCTGGGTTTGGACTCTCTCTAACCCTTGTGTCCTGCTCCTCCCTCTGCGGCTTGCCTCTTCCCCCTCCGAAAGCTACCAGCGGGTGAATAGGGTTCGGAATTGTAAGGCGGGTCGATGTCATAATCTTTTCCTTTACAGTCTGCGCATTGCACCTTCTTCTTGAGACTTTTTTCCTACTTTTAGGCCCTGAAGTTGTTCTCTCAGTTCCAGATGCTTTATGTCTTTTTTACCTTTTATATTTTGATCTAAACTCCACTTGGAATTGTTTTCGTTCATTTTTCTTTACGTTTGACGTGGCATAGATCAGGGCGCGGGTCAGAAGCGTGCCGTCCATGGAGGCGTGGGAACCCAGCTCGTCCCGTGTCGTCCTCCGTCGGTGCAGGACCGCAGCCCTGCCGGCATCCCGCGTGCCCTCCCGTCCCTCCCCAGAGACCCCGTTCTCGCCTCTACAGCACGACTGGAATGCAAGCACCCAGAGTTATTTTCGTCTTGTTTTGTCCTTTATGTGATTCCTTACCTGTTTTTTCCCTTAAATTCCACATATGAGTGAAATCATATGCTATTTGTCTTTCTCTGACTTATTTTACTTAGCATAATACACTCTGGCTCCATGCACATCGTTGCAGATGGATTTTACTCTTTCTGATGGCTGAGTCATACTCCTTCGTATATGTATCTACGACATCTTCTTTATCCATTCATCTGTCCATGGACATTTGGGCTCTCTCCACAGTTTGGCTACTGTAGATAATTCTGCTATAAACATTGGGCGCATGGACTCCTTCAGGTGTGTGTTTGGTATCCTTCGGGTAAGTACCCAGTAGTGCAATGGCCGGGTTGTCAGGTAGCTCTGTTTTTAGCTGAGGACCCCACACTGTTCTCCAGAGCGGCTGCACCAGCTTGCATTCCCACCAGCAGTGGAGGAGGGTTCCCCTTTCTCCACAACAGATGTCTGTTCATTGATTTTATATCCTGCATGTATCAGTTCTAGCAATTTTTTGGTAGATTCTTTCAGGTTTTCTACATGGAGTATCATGTCATCTGCAAATAGTGAAAGTTTGACTTCTTCCTTGCCTAGTTGGATGCCTTTTTCTTTTTGTTGTCTGATTGCTGAGGCTAAGACTTCCAGTACTACGTTAAATAGTAAAGGTGAGAGCGGACATCCCTGTATGTTCCTGACCTTAGGGAGAAAGCTCTCAGTTTTCCCCATTGAGAATGATATTAGTTGTGGGTCTTTCATCTATAGCTTTTATGATGTTGAGCTGTGTGCCCTCTATCCCTACTTTGTTGAGGGTTTTTATTAAGAATGGACACTGTACTTTGTCAAATGCTTTTTCTGTATCTATTGAGAGTATCATACGGTTTTTGTCCTTTCTTTTATTAACGTAGTGCATCACACTGATTGATTTGCAAATGTTGCCCCACCCCTGCAGCCCAGGAATAAATCCCACCTGGTTGTGGCGAATACATTTAAGGTACTGTTGAATTTGATTTGCTGGTATTTTATTGAGAACTTTTTCATCCGTGTTCATCAGGGATATTGGTCTGTAAGTCTCCTTTTTGGTGGGGTTTTGGAATCTCCTTTTTCTGGTTTTGGAATCAGGGCAGCGTTGGCCTCATAGAGTTTGGGAGTTTTCTTTCCATTTCTATTTTTTAGAACAGTCTGAGAAGAATAGGTATTAATTCTTCTTTAAATGTCTGGTAGAATTCCCCTGGGAATCCGTTTGGCCCTGGGCTCTTGTGTGTTGGGAGATTCTTGATGACTCCTTCAGTTTCTTTGCTGGTTATGGGTCTGTCCAAGTTCTCTATTTCTTCCTGTTTCAGTTTAGGTAGTTTGTATGTTTCTAGGAAGGTATCTGTTTCTTCCAGATTGCCCAGTTTGTTGGCATATAGTTGCTCATAATATTCTCTTATAATTATACTTCTGCCGTGTTGGTTGTGATGTCTTCTCTTTCATTTGTGATTTTATTTATTTGGGTCCTTTTTCTTTTTGTTGAATCTGGCCAGTGGTTTATCAATCTTACTAATTCTTTCAAAGAACCAGCTCCTAGTTTTGTTGATCTGTTCTATAGTTTTTTGTTTTTATTTCAATATCATTTATTTGTGCTCTAATCTCTATTTCCTTTCTTCTGCTGGCTTCAGGCTTTATCTGCTGTTCCTTTTCCAGCTCCTTTAGGTGTAAAGTTAGGTTGTGTATTAGAGACTTTTCTTGCTTCTTGAGGAAGGTATGTATTGCTGTATACTTTCCTCTTAAGACCTGCTGCATCCCAAAGGGTTTAAATTGTCATGCTTCCATTTTCATTTGTTTGCATGAATTTTTTAATTTCTTCTTTAATTTTCTGGTTGGCCTGTTCATTCTTTGTAGGATGTTCTTTAACCTCCATGTATTTGTGGTCTTCCCTAATTTTTTCTTGTGGTTGACTCAAGTTTCATAGCATTGTGGTCTGAAGATATGCATGGTGTGATCTCAATCTTTTTGTATTTATTGAGGGCTGATTAGTGACCCAGTATGTGATCTATCCTGGAGAATGTTCCATGTGCACTTGAAAGGAGTGTGTGTTCTGCTGCTTTAGAATAAAATGTTCTGAATATACCTGTAAAGTCCATCTGGTCCACTGCGTCAAACAAAGCCATTGTCTCCTTGTTGATCTTCTGCTTCAGCGATCTGTCCATTGCTGTGAGTGGGGCATTAAAGTCCCCTACTATTGTTGTATTATCATCAATGAGTTTCTTTATGTTTGTTATTATGTGATTCATATATTTGGGTGCTCCCAGGTTAGGGGCATAAATATTTACAATTGTTAGGTCTTCTTGATGGCTAAACCCCTTAATTATGATATAGAACCCTTCTTCATCTCTTGTTACAATCTTTGGCTTAAAATCTAGTTCGTCTGGTATAAGGATGGCTACCCCAGCTTTCGGTTGATTCTCATTAGCATGATGGATGGTTCTCCACCCCCTCACTTTCAATCTGCAGGGTCTTTAGGGTTACAGTGAGTCTCTTGTGGGCAACATATAGATGGGTCTTGTTTGTTTTTCAGCGCAGGTCTTGATCTCAGGGTCATGAGTTCAGGCCCTGCATTGGACTCCACACTGGGTATGGAGCCCACCTTTAAGAATTTTTTTTTTGTGGGGCACCTGGGTGGCTCAGTTGTTAAGTGTCTGCCTTCGACTCAGGTCATGGTCCCGGGGTCCTGGGATCAAGTCCCGCATCAGGCTCCCTGCTCAGCGGGGAGTCTGCTTCCCCCTCTACCTGCTGCTCCCCCCTGCTTGTGCATGCTCTCTCAAATAAATAAATAAAATCTTTTAAAAAAATCTTTTGTGTTTTTATATAAATGTCAGAGTCATTTGTTAATTTTCACAGAATCTCCAGTAAGATTTTGATTGGAATTATGTTGAATCAGATCAGTTATGGGAGGACTGACTTCTTTACAGTATTCAGTTTTCCTAACAGTGAGCGTGTGTCCTTTGTTTCTTTATCTCAGTAGCTATGTACGGTTTTCATACTAGAGGGCTTGCAACCCTTTAGTAAATTAATTCCTTGGTATTTGGTCTCAAAAAAACCCATTTTTTATCAGCTTTCTTACTAAGATATAATTCACATAAAACCCACCTGCTCGAAGTGTATGATTCGGTGGTTTTTAGTACGTTCACAATCTTGTACAGTCCTCACCACTGTCTAATTTGGGGACATTGCCACCACGAGATAAACCCTCCCCAGTTAGCTCTCGCTCCTGATCCCCCAGCTCTCAGCCAGGCCCCCTTTCTGTCTCTGTGGGCTTGTCCATTCTGGACATTTCTTGTAAGTGGTACCGCCGTGGTTGGGTCTCTGTGACCGGTTTCCTTTGCTTTTCCCTCCCACGGCAGCCGCGTCAGAGCTCCATTTCTTCCATCGCGGCGTCGTGGGCCCCCAGATGCAGGGACCACGTCTCGTTTATCCATTTACCGCTTGACGAGCGTTCGGGTTGTTTCTGCTTTTAGCTGCTCTGCACGTGTGGTCACGAACATTCCTGTGCAAGTTCCTGTGGTCACAGACCCAGGATAGGCGTTGCTGGGCTGTAAACTCCACGTTTAGCATTTTGAGGAATTGCCAGACCGTTTCCAAAGCAGCTGTACCACATTCTCACCAATAATTTAGGAGAATAATCTGATGTTTTTCAATATTATTGTAAGTAGCATCACATATAAATTTTGTCGGTATAAAGAAATTAACTTTATTAATCTTGTATTCAGGAACTCTGCTAAATTTACTCTTAATTCCAATATTTCTCTGTTGATTATTTTGGGTTGTTTATGTATACAATCATTTTTTCTCTTTCCAAGCCTTGTGCTTTTTATTTCTTTTTTTAAAGATTTTATTCATTTATTTGACACAGAGAGAGATCACAAGCAGGCAGAGAGGCAGGCAGAGAGAGAGGGGGAAGCAGGCTCCCCGCTGAGCAGAGAGCCCGATGAGGGGCTCGATCCCAGGACCCTGAGATCACGACCTGAGCCGAAGGCAGAGGCTTTAACCCACTGAGCCACCCAGGCGCCCCTATTTCTTTTTCTTGACTTGAGTTTCTAGTGGGTTGTTAACCAGACATCGCGAGAATGGGTGTCCTCATCTCCTTTCCAATCTCAAAGCGGGCACTGAGCTGTTCAGTGCACTGTTTGCTGTAGGTATTTGTCACATCTGCCCTAATGACGTCAGGGAAGTTCTCTTCCAAAGCTGAAGGAAGAGCGGATAACCCAGGCGGAGGAATTGCTCTTGTCACCGTGCCGCTGGGCGTGTCCCCCACGGCTGCTGGGGGCCCCTGCTCAGGGCCTGCCCCATGGGCGAGAACACGCCCAGCATCAGCATCAGCACGGTTGTGGCCTCTGCACCCATGTTCTCCCAGTCGGGGGTGCTCTGTTCACTACCTTGTTAAATCTGCACAAAAAATTTAAATTTTGATGAAGCCCCATTTGTCAAAATTTTCTTTGAGGATTGTTTGCTTCACTCAGGGTCACCAAGATTTTTCTAGGAGTTTCTAGTTTTAGCTCTGACATTTAGGTTCATGGTCTGCGTTGGATCCATTCCGTGTGTGGTGGGGTCTGTGTTCATTCTTCCCTTCTGGTCCCCGGGTCCCAGCCTCTGCCTTGCGGGTCCTCGGCCGGCGGTCTGCCGGTGGGCCTGTGCACGCCTCTCCCGCCCAGGCGCTAGCTTCCCAGAAAGCGTAAGCTCTCCACGGTATTTCTTCTTTTGCCAACACTGCTGTTCTGGGTCTTTATATCTCCATGGGAATTTCAGGGGCAGCTTTCCAGTTTCTGTAAAAACTCAAGTTTGATTTTTGGATTTGGATTGCAGTGAATCCATAGGTCAGTTTGGGGAGAATTGTTTTGTAATGTTGAGTCTTCTGATCCATGAATGTGGGATGTCTCTCTGTTCACTTAGATCTTTCACTTCTTCAGCAAGTTCCCTAATTTCCACCATACAAGTATAGCACTTCTTCTGTTAAATGTATATCTAACTGTTTTATTCTTTGATGTCATTGTGAATGTATTATTTTGTTAATTTTCTTTTCAGATTGTTTGATGCTAGCATATAGAAATACAACTGAATTTTTTAACTGTAATTTGTATTTTTCTTTTTTGTCATTGTATTTTATTTTATTTCATTACAAGTGCCCCCCTTAATCCCACCTGTCTCACCCATCCCCCACCTCTCCTCTGGGGACAGTCACTATGTTCTATAGTTCAGAGTGTGCTTCTCAGTTTGGTTCTCTCTCTCTTTTTACCCTTCTTTGTTTGCTTTGTTTCTTAAATTCCACTTACGAGTGAAATCATATGATGTCTGTCTTACTCTGACTGAGTTACTTCACCTGGCATTATATTCTCTAGCTTCACCCACACCACTGCAAATGGCAAGATTTCAGCTTTTTGATGGCTGAGTAATATTCCATTGTATATATGGACCACATTTTCTTTATCCATTCATCTGTTGAAGGGCATCTCGGCTCTTTCCATGGTTTGGCTATTGTGGGCATTGCTGCTATGAATGTTGGAGCGTAGGTGCCCCTTCTTTTCACTACATTTGTATCTTTGGGGTAAATACCCAGTAGTGCGATGGCTGGGTCGTAGGGTAGCTCTATTTTCAACTTTTTGAGGAACCTCCATACTGTTTTCCAGAGTGGCTGTACCAGCTCGCATTCCCACCAACAGTGTAGGAGGGCTCCCCTTTCTCCGCATCCTCACCAACACCTGTTGTTTCCTGACTAGTTAATTTTAGCCATTCTGACTGGTGTGAGGTGGTATCTCACTGTGGTTTTGATTTGTATTTCCCTGATGCCGAGTGATGTGGAGCATTTTTTCATGTGTCTGTTGGCCATTTGGATGTCTTCTTTGCAGAAGTGTCTGTTCATGTCTTCTGCCCATTTTTAATAAAATTATTCATTTTGGGTGTGTTCAGTTTTATAAGTTCTTTATGTATTTTGGATTCTAGCTCTTTATTGGACATACTGTTTGCAAATGTCTTCTCCCATTCCATAGGTTGCCTTTTTTTTTCATAGTGAAGCTTCTTCCATGCGGCCTCTTCTCTCTTTTTAGTTGTGTCAGTCTTCAGATCCATTTCTGGGGTATTTGGGATGCTCCGATCGTTGTCTAATTGTGCTCGTGGTGTCAGGTATGCCTGGAACCCTCCCGTTCTGCCACCAGCTTCCTGCCCCTAGTAGGCTGACTCTCAGTTTTGTGGAGGAAAGGCCTGAAAGTGAGACCATAAGGACCCTGGAGGAGAACACAGGGAGTAATATCTTTGATAGCAGGTGCAGCAACGTTTTTCTAGATGTGTCTCCTGAGACATGGGAAACAGGAACAAAAATAAACTATTGAGACTTCATCAGAATAACAAGTTTCTGCACAGTGAAGGAAACTATCATCAAAAATACAGTTGATTTTTGTGTTTTGATCTTGTATTCTGTGATCTTGCTGAACTTGTTTATTACCTTAGTATTTTTTGTGGATTCTTTAGGATTTTCTAAATACGAAAATCATGCCATCTGCAAATCAAGGCAGTTTCATGTCTTCCTTTCCACTCTGGATGCCTTTTATCCCCCTTTCTGGCCTGGTTACACGCCGAGAAGCTCCGTGCGGTGCTCCGTGTGCGAGGGCAGATGCGATCCCTCATTCCCAGGCTCAGGAAGCCCCTTCCATTGCTCGCCTTTGAGGTGCTAACTGCAGGGTTTTGTAGGTGCCTTTTATCAAGATGGGGAAGTTCCTTTCTATTCCTGTTTTGTGGAGACTTTTTATCCGAAATGACCATTAGATTTTGTGAAATCCTTTTTCTGCATTTATTGAGATTGTCATGTAGCAATTGTTCTTTTTTCTTTCATGTAACGTAGGACAGTAATTGGCTCTCAGATGGTGAAGCAACCTTCTGTCCTGGGGAAATCCCGCTCGGGCACGGACGAGTCCTTTGTGAAAGTTGCTGGTTGGTTTGCCAGCATTTGGTCACACGCTCCTTCTGTCTGTTTTCGTGTGCAGTATTGCTCTGCAGTTTTCTCGTGGGGGCTGTATCTAGTGCTGGTACCGGCTGCTTAGGGGAAAGTGGGACGTATTCCTACCGCCTCCATTTCTGGAGACTTTGTGAAGGCAACATACCATTTCTTCTCCTCTCCTTTTTTAAGATTTTATTTCTAAATAATCTACACCCAACGTGGGTCTCGAACTCACAACCCTGAGATCAAGGGTCGCATGTGACACCGACAGGTGCCCCCTTGTCTTCTTTAAAAGTCTGGTAGAATTCACTCTTCATGCCATCTGAACTTGGTCTTTTTTGTGGGGAGAGATTTTTAATTCCTAATTCAATATATATATATATTTTTACTTTTTATAGATCTCTTCAGATTTTGTATTTCTTTAGTCTATTTTGGAGACTTCTCTTACCTTCTCGGAGGCCAACCCTACTGCTTCCCTTTCATTCCGGAATCTCCTTGCCTGTGTCTTCTCTTTTTCCCTGTGTAGCTCAGGAGTCAGGAGATGACAGCTCGTGGGCCAAACCCCCTGGCAGCCTGTTTCTTATGGTCCCTAAGCTAAAAATGGTCTTTTTTTTTTCTTAAGTGCTGCAAAAACAAAACAAAACAAACAGAAAGAGAAGAATATTGGCAGAAACCACATATGGCCAGACTAAAATATCTAGTATCTGGCCCTTTACAGAAAAAGTTTGCTGGTTTCCGGCGTAGCTCAAGGTTTGTTCAATTTCTTGTCGTTTTCAAAGAACCAATCATTGTCTCAACTGATTTTCTCTAGTGTTTTCCTTTTCTCTATTTCTGCTCAGATCTTTATTATTTTCTTCTGTTTACTTTTCATGTAGTTTGCTCTGTTTCGTAAGAAACCCGTCTTAGCACAGGGTGGCCTCGGCCGTGTTGCTGTGTCACATTCTCACTTCTGTTCGGCCGGAAAACGTTGTGGTTTCTCCGGCTCGCCGGCTCTGCAGGTGCCTCGTCTGCGTGTTGGTGGTGGATTTCCCCCGCACTCTCCTGTGTTTGATTTCGGACTTCATGTCGTGTGGTCAGAGAACATACCTTCTCTGATCTCGGGGCCTGAGCGCTGTGGCCCCGCGTGTGACGCGCCTCGCCGGCGGCTGAGCCCGCGGTCCCGTCTGGCGTGCGCAGCGCGTGTCCCGCTCCCGCTCTTGCCGGCGACTCTCTTCAGCTCTGGGCGTTTCTCTTTGCTCCTCCTGCGTCGCGGGCTCGCAGGTGCGCTCACCGCGTCCGCTCCCTGCCGGGGTGGCCTTCTGTCCACCTCCCTCTTGTCCGCCGTGGCGCCCTGTTGCCTTCGGGCCGTCGTCGCCTGTGGCTGCAGTTGGCATGGGGGTCCCCGTGCTGCCACGGGCCGCCGTCCTGTCTTGGAGCCCGAGTCTGTCTCCTGCGAACAGTGTACGGGAGGATCTTGTTTGGTTTCTGTGTCTGTTTTTTAAAATGTGGTCTGACAGTCTTGACTTCTGGTTAAAGAATTGAGTTTATTCACATTTGTTGGTTTTTACTGGGCCGTGTGCACGCCGCTGTTCCCTGTTCATTTTCTATCTCATGCATTCATTCCCTCATTCGTTCCTCTGTTCTGCCCCTGCTGCCTCTGAATAGATATTCTCTATGGTCCTACTTACAAATATTCGTTTTTAACTCTTCTGAATTATTTCCTTAATGGTGGTTGTTCTGTACATTCTTCTCACGTGCCTGGTTATCCTCGTGCACCGGCCGCGGCGTCCCAACACCTCCCTGTGCAGTTTGAGGCCTCAGACGAGGGTCCACTTCTTCCAAGCTTCTCCCGGCTTCTTCCGGGCACCTGGGAGAGCTGCCATCCTGGGATGGCCGGGGCGGTGCCCCTCGGACCCCTCTCCCCAGGGGAGGTCGGGGCTGCAGCCTGAGCAGCAACCCCCCCCCCCCCCCCCCCCGCTGGCCTAGTCGTGAGCAGCCTGGGCTCTGACTCCCCTTCTCTCAGAACCAGGGTCAGTGAAGCCTTCAGGGCCGAAGGGGCTTGCGTTTCTGGGTTCACGCCTTCTCGTGGGTCTGGGCCCAGTGCCTGCCGGTGCTTCTCCTTCACTCTCTGTTACGCTCACCCTGACCCTGACCCTGAAACATTCGGTCAGCTCTTCACTGAGCAGAGAGCAGTGTAGTTAGTGTGTCACTTCTGCGGGTGGAATGGCGGCCCCTGACTTCGGGTCACGCCCCTGTCCCGGCAAGCCGGGTAGCAAAGCGTCTGGGCAAGAAACCCCTCCGCGACTCGCGGTTGGAGCAGAGACGTGCAGGAAGCTAACGTAGGCAGGTCCCTCGACCCCGTGCTTTGGAAGCAGGCTTTCCACTGTCTCCTCCCCATCCTCAGGGCCTCCCTTTGGGGTGCGGGTCCTGAGCGTGGAGGTCTGACCACGTAACTCTGTCTTCCAGTCCACGTGTCTGAAAGCCAAACATAAGGACACTTCACAACAAAACAAAACAAAATCGACGTTTCGTCCTGCCGTAGAGGGAGAGCTTCTAGTGGCTGAGGGTAACGTCCATCTGTGGGCAGCCGTCCCACACCCCGCGAGTCCCAGGCTTCTGTACGCCTCCAGCTCTTGTCTGGCGGTGCTGGTCCCCGCGAGCCCACAGCCACACTCTGCCCGGACCATTCTCACTCACAAGCTACGTAACTGGAAGCTCCAGGATTCTTTCAACCACAAAATTATTTGACTAGATGAGCTTTTTTCTACCCATTATTCTTGTGGCCAGAAAGGAAACAGCATTTCATTCCGAATTCATGTTATTTTTACAAAACGTAAAAATCCTTTGCCCTAGGCTGTCAAGAACGTCGTTTCTTAACTGGGCATCCCTGTGGAATTCCAGCCGGTCTGGCGACCTTGCAGGCTCTCGGGCAAACACGTGTGGAGTCCTTCTGAGCTGCGCGCCCCCCCCCCCGGGCTCCGTGGGGTCAGGACCAGACGACCACCCCGTGGGCTCCTCTCCTTCGCATTTGAATAATAGCAGCTGCCTTTGGTTAAAACCGGCTCCTGGTGTTTGGCACCAGCTGTGAGCCCCGTGGACCTGGACCGGGGCCGCCGCACCCAGGACGGGCGCTGGCACGAGCCGCGGTGCAGATCACGGCCCCGGCAGACACACGTCTGGGCTTCTTATTAAAATACCACGTGGTTTTCATGTGCGATAAAGACCTGTTCACCTTCCCATCTTTTCAGCCAGTTTTCCCCAAGGTGGTCTTGGAGAACAAGGAGCTTCTCTGTGACCCACGGGGCCCCTTGTGCCCTCCAGTCGTGTGTTTGGTTTCTGGCTTCCATGTCTGCTCACTGCGTTCCTCCTCGAATTCCTCAGCTACTGTCCGTGAGTGGGTCCGCCGCACCCAGGACGCTCGTGGGCCTCCGGGCTGGACGTGGGATGCCGGGAGCGCCTCTAGGTCAGGAGGTGC
This sequence comes from Potos flavus, assembly GCA_028534135.1. Lineage (NCBI taxonomy): Eukaryota > Metazoa > Chordata > Mammalia > Carnivora > Procyonidae > Potos > Potos flavus. Next base: position 169,795 of record CM052891.1, read on the forward strand.
TGGAAACTTATGCCGAAATGTTCTTGAGAGCTCGGCATTTCTGGGCAGTTTTGCTCTTACCATAGATTGGTTTCTCAGTCAATCTCACTTTCAAATTTTAACCCTGGCGTGTGATTGCTGTGAGATCTTGGAGAAGTATGTAGCCTTTCCAAGCCTTGTTTCTTTTGGCTACAAAACGGATAATTTTATCTCCTCTGTCTCCAACTGTAGACGATCATGATAAATATCCAAAACCAGGAGTGTGCGGGCGTGTCGCACAAGTGGCCGTGGACACTGCACGTGTCCCGCAGGTGTTCCGAGGGTTCCGAGGCGGCACAAGGTGGCCTGTCCCCGGGTCGTGGGGCCAGAAGATTGGGGTGCTGCCCTGTGTGGAGGTGCCCCGCACGGAGAACCCGGGCCACGGTCTGCAGCCCTGCGTGGGCCCCAGGGGCGGTCGTGCCGTGGGGCAGAGACCAGCTCTAACCCTAACCCTTCTTTTTCAAATACCCATATGGTTGTGCGCTGGCTTTCACCCCTTCCCACATGTAACCCAACACGGGCACCAAAGACTGGTTAGGAGACGGTCAGAAATTTGTAAAAATCTGCATGAAGCCACCAGACACAGGAGCCATTTTTCAAGAATTTGATCAGCAGACCTTCCCTTTAAGGGAAGTTGCCCCTTTGTCCCCTGCCTTGTCCCCTGTCTTGCTGTTCTCGTTATGAAAGCGGAGCAGGCTGACCCGGGGCGTGACCTCTCGGGCCCCCTCACAGCCCCACCTGCCGCTCTGTTCCACTGCAACTCCGCACTTCTCCACTTTCCCTCTCGAGGTTCCCGGCCTGGTCGGCCGCGCACGCGACCGGAAGTGTCAGCCAGGGAGGGATTCGGGGATTGGAACGGCCCAGAGTTGGCTCAAGGTTTCCTTCTCTGCTCCTGTTCTGACAGTCTTTCACCCTGGGTCCCTCCTGCTCTGTTTTCACGCCTGCACCCCCTCCCGCCTGCTCAGCGCGGACTCTGCTGGGGCTGGTGCGGGACCTAACCCTCCATCCCCGTCCCTTCCGCCCCTCCTGGGGCCTTCCTTCTCCTCCTCCTGTCCTTCCTCCTCCTCCCCCTTTTCCCCTTTCTCCTTCTCTTTCCTCCTCCTCCCTTCCTCTCCCATTTTCCTTCTCCTCATCATCTTCCTCCTCCTCCCTCTCCCTCCTCCTCCCTCCTCCTCCCTCTCCCTCTTCCTCCCTCCTCCTCCTCCTCCTTTCCTGCCTTAGCCACAGGCCCCCTCAGCTCCATTTGTCACAGGTGATTTGATGAGCACAATGTCCATGAGGCCCTTTTGCAGGAACATGAGTACAAATATAGGCCTTTTAGTTTATTGCTCAGTTTAAAGAGACTATCTTCCCAATGACAATATTTTTAGCTATTGTATTGGGTACATTTGTACCTTTAACTAAAACACTGAAGTGCTTTTTTATTGTGGAATAGAGTATACCTATAGAAGAATGCACAAAACATTCGCGTGCTTTGAGGATTGATTAGGAGGCAAACGCACATGTGAGCAGCTCCTGGTCAGGAAGGAGCCACGTGCCCAGTGCCCCAGAGGAGCCCTTGCCCCCCATCCCCGTGCAGAGTGACCGTTATTCCAACTTCGGGATTATTCTTGCTTTACTCTATAGTTTGCATCATTTGTGCATTTCTTAGACGATACAGGTAATTTTTAAGTAAGTGTATGAGGCGATGTGTCCTGTCTTGCGTCTCTGGCTCGGCGCGTGTCCCTGAGACTCCTCTGCGTGGGCGTCTCCGCGCCGCCGTCCCACTGGTCACGGGCTTGGCGCATGTCCCTAAGACTCCTCTGCGTGGGCGTCTCCGTGCCCACGTCCCGCTGGTCACGGGCGTGCGGACTTCTGGCTCTGGCAGCCCCGACAGCGGCAGGCTCCGCGTGTGAAGGCCGCTGCTCAGAGAGTTTCCGTAGGTCCTCTGATGCTCACACGCAGGACCCCTTTCCGTGGCGGGTGACGTGACTGTGTCCTCGGGCTGCGTGTCCTGGGGCTGCTGGATGACACCCAGGCCCTCTGGGTGCGGGGCTGGCGGCAGAGCGCGTGCCCTCGCGGGGATGGCCAGCATCTCCCCCCGACTCACGGGGGCCCCGTGTCTGTGCCGCCTCCTCCCATCTCTTGCCCATTTCCCTGTTAGGTGTTCTGTTTTCTTTCTTGTCTGTGGGAGTTGCTTTATGTGAGTTTAAACTGTGCTCTTCGCTTCAGGACGACGTGATGATGCCTCAGAGGGTGAGGCTCCAACTGGAGGCTGCTGCCCGGCACCCGACAAGCGTGAGTCCTGCGTCTGTCCCCGGACTGTCCCCAGATTGTCCCCAGACCGTCCCCAGAACGTCCCCCTAACCGTCTCCAGACCGTCCCCCGGGCCATCCCCAGACTGTCCCCAGGCTGTCGCCAGATCGTCCCCAGAATGTCCCCAGACTGTCCCCTTGACCGTACCCCAGGACGTCCCCGGGCCCGTGCGGGTCCCATTCCTGGGACAGGGTGGGGCTCCGCGGGCCACATTCTCGGGAACCTGCATGGCGTGAGGTGCTCGGGCGGGGAGGCTCAGAAGTACACGACACGACAGAATTCCCAAGGAGCTTCACGGACTTTTGTTCATGCAGATGAATTCATTCTCTTCCAATGTCCCTTTGTTTTGGGGCTTTGGATTTAGTGCCGTGACTTTCTGCTTCTTCCTCGCAGCCCCACACACGACCCTGTGCCTCGGGGTCTTTGGCTGCGGACCCCTGGTCAGCCCTGGACACACGTGCACACGCTCCTCCGCGAGGGGCTCCCGTCCTCGGGGGATGCGAGGGAGGCAGGCGAGGGTTAAGTTGGACACTCAAGGTTCCTCGTCCCTGAATTGTAACCACATTTATGTTGCTTCAAGTTACACACATTTTTAATGTAAGCATGTCCTTGAAATGTGCTTGTGAGAAGATAAAAAACGGCCTCTGAGCTGCATCTTGAGAAGCTACTACGCTGCTCTTGGGGCTGGAAGCTTCCGGAAGGTGGGACGTGTGGGTGGTTCAGAAGCGCCCGGCCGCAGTCCGTTGAGAAGTGGACCCTCGGCTGAGGTCGTCTTATGGGGCCAGTGCGTGTCCTGGGTCCCGACGTCGCCAGCTGCTGAAGCCTCAGGCCAGCTTCCTCATGAGCGCTCTGCTTGAGCGGGTCCGGCCGCGTCGTCCAGGAAGTCGGCGGGTCGCGGGCCTGAGTCGCGGCTGCAACCCCCCTTCTCGGCAGCAGGCAGCGGAGTGTCGAGGAACCGTAGCCACGGGCTCCCACAGGGGCCCAAAACTGACCGTGACGGTGGAAGGCAGCACGTGACCAGTGCTGCGGGGCCTGAGCCAGAGCCCAGACAGGGGTGGGAGACCGTGTGGCGTCTGAGGGTGTGAACGTGGGGACCCAGGGGGCGCCGGGGGGGGTGCCTCTGGTGGGAGCTGCGGGGCCTGCGTGCAGCTGTGGCATTCACCAGATCCTGACGCGATGGGAGCGGCCACGGTGGAGCAGCACAGACCCTCGCTCGGCCACCACGGAGTCCCGGAGATGCTTGCTAGACATCCACGGTTGTGTTAGACGTCCACGGTCGCGTTAGACGTCCACGGTCGCGTTAGACGTCCACGGTCGCGTTAGACGTCCACGGTCACGTTAGACGTGCACGTCGTAGACTCTGGAATCTCAAGCACTTTCTGGTTGGAAATGAGGAGATGTCAGGTGCTGTGGCATCTAGTGTCGGCCGGCCAGCAGCTCCGCCCGCAGCCACCAGGGAGGCTGTCCAGCCCTGGGCCGCCTCGCAGCAGGCCCCCCACCCTGGTGCCTTGCGGGGATTCCCACCGGCCTCCAGAGGGGCTGACGGGAGTGCTCGGCCACATGACCGGAGAGACGAGACGCACAGCGTCATTGGTCCTGTTTCCTTGTTGGGAAGAGAAAAGAGAATGGAAAGAAGTGCATCTGGGTGGGCTTCTGTTCACAGTTTATGTCTGCGAGGAAGGGGGAGAGACTGGGACTTCCAGAAGCTTCTTTCAGTGGCTTTGGCAGGCGCAATGGAAGACCCCACAGGAGCACCCGGTGTTCCCCACGAGGGGCCGCCTGGGCCAGCTCTCCCTGCGGGTCCACTGGGCACGGAGCCCGGGACCCCGTGAAGCGACCGCCGGTGCTCACGTCCTGGGGGCTGACAGCCGGGCCTGACTGCACCTTCCCGCGGAGCGAGGCTCATACCCCAGGCATTTGAAACGTGCGCTGCGGGGCAACTTCCGAAGTTTGTCACCAATGTTGACAGTTTAGAGAGAGAGATGTTCAGATACGTTGTTGCTCATACTGAAAAGAAACACAATTTGCCCTTTGATGGAATTGTTTTGGGTGGTTCTTTGTGCATAGATGCAAACGGACCGCCAAGTCGAGGGTTGCATAAACAATTTAGGAAAAATGCACTGTGTCATTTCATCTTAATCTTAATTGAAACAATGTTGGTTTGCAGTTTTATACGTTTTATAAAGTTCTAGGTTAGCGCTTTTCTTGCCCAGCGTGTAAGTAAATTCACCTGACGTTCTGCCCCCACCCTCGGGAGAAGCTCCTGCCGCGTGTTCGTCCCGCCGTGGAGAGAAGAGGGGGCCCCACGCCATTGCTCCTGCATTAAGCATAGACTAGGGATGTCAGGAGTCTTATTGACCCCGAGCAAAATCAGCAGGGTTGTTGCTGAGGGGCTGGGTTTTTGTCTTGTTTTGTTTTTTTAAATCATGACCTACCAAAATCTTAATTTGCAGTTGCTGGTTGGTTATGTCAGTTAGATTGTAGGTTGCTGGGAAAGAATGAGAGGAATGCTAAATGTATGCTTGTCCTTGGTCGTTAACTTTTTAGGTCGTTTACAAGGAAACCACATGGTCATGAAGGAAAGGCCCTCGGCGATGCTCCCATAAACTGGGCCATCGCCAATTTCCTGCAGAACTTTTGGGGAGCGTGATGTTGGGGGCCACGAGGCAGCTCCCAGCACAACGCGTATCCGGGCCCTGACTGACTTTGCCAAGCGGAGATCAGCTCTGGGACAGGCGTTGGGGTGACTCGGGAGCCACTGTCTCTGGCCCGGGCCTTCCCTCGGGGGGTCTCCGGTGCAGAGGCTCCAGGGGGGCTCGGGGGGGTTCGGCGGGGACCTGGCATCACTCTGTGTCAGCAACAAGCTCGTGAGCACCCTGCCTGGGGGGCACCTCCCCCTCCAGGCGAAGGGGCCGAGAGGGCCATCGCCTCTCTGTCCTTCCAGCACGTGTGCCCTGTGCTCAGCCTGCCCTCACCGCCCAGAAGGGGAGCTGGAGCCCCCAGGAACAGTTCACGAGCGGCCCCCCGTCTCAGCAGGGCTGACTCCGCCTGCATCCTGGGAGCAGCCCCCTCCCTCGAGGGGGACAGGGAGTTTACCCCGACGCGTGGGTCGAGACCCAGTGGACCCGCTGTTGGCGTCTGTGTGGCTCCTTCAGAGCCTGTGGGAGCCGCGTCCTTGCTTCTGGGTTGGCTCCTCGGGATGCCCAGTGGTGGCTGAGAGGAGGGATTGCTCAGGCTGGCCTCACGGTGCAAGGGACCGGCTGGGGACCCCTGGTCGGCTGGGCCCGGTGGGGCTGCAGGTGGTGTGAGGGCCCTGGCCTCTGCAGCTGGCCCGGCGCGATGTCCGTGGGGGAGGGTGTGCTGCTGGCCGGGACAGGCCGTCAGACTGCCGGTGTTCGGGGCCCCAGCAGAAGGTGACGGGAGGCCACGGGAGCCCCCTGACAGCCGAGCGGGAAGCCGGGGAGGTGAGGGAGCGGAGACCGGGGAGGAGCTGGCCTCTCACCGTTGGGGGCCTTGCAGGTTAGACGTCGCAGGACGGAGCTGCACGTCTGTGTGACCGTCATATGTGTGCCCTGTGAGTGTGGCCTCCGCACGCCCCCTGCCGATAGGTCAGTGCTCCTGAGGGCTCGGCACACGCGTGCGTGTGTGTGTGTGTGTGCGCGCGTGTGTGTGACTCAGCGGCCCCCAGCAGGGCTCTGCGTGTGCGTGAGCCCCACGGGTTTTAAGTGTGTTCGACGTGCCCAGTTTCCTAGTTGTGAGTGTTGACAGGTAATGAGAAGTCGATCTACAAGTAAATTTGATATTTTCGTTAACAGTCCAGGGGCCTGTATTTTGTTATGCCTGCCGTGCCGTTAGTTCCCAAGGTGAGGGTTAGACTTTGGGGTATAAAATAAAGAAAAGAGTCAACGGAACTGGAGTTGTTACAACATTGTTTCCACTCCTGAAAGCACCCGCTGCGAGGTCGGGACCCAAGCACGGGTGGAGGCTCTCGGTGGGACGTGGCTGTGGCCGCACAGCTGGGACACGGTGCCTCCTTCCTGTGGCCGTCGGTCACCCGTCGCTGCTGGGTGACAAAGCGTCCAGACCTGGGGCTGAGGAAGCCAGCCGTTTGTCACACACACAGATTCTGCGAGTCGGACGTCAGAAAGGGCGTAGGCCTCAGCCGGGTGGGGGGCTGGGGCACCTGGAGGCCCCATGGGTTCCTCACCACCCAGCAGCTGCTTCCAAACACGAGGTCCCAAGAGAATGGTCTGGTGGCCACGTCCCCTTATTTCCTGGTGTCAGGACCCCCGGGTTCAGGGAGTGGGGATGGAGACCCCAGCACTCGGGGGGACGCAGGGCAGACCGGCTGTAGGCAGAGCGGGCGGGGGACGACTGGGATGGCCGTCCCAGCTCCCGGACCTCCCTTCTGCCTCCAGTAGCCTTTTCTACCTTCTCACCTTTTTCCAGCCAAACTGCCGGGTCGCAAAGGCTCCCGTACAGACCGAGAGTTTCCACACTCAGGGACCTTAGTTTCCACACTCAGGGACCACACTTAGGGACCACACGCAGCCCGGGATCCCGAGCTTTCTGCTAACTGTTGGCCGCACGTGCTCTCGGGGAGCCAGCTAACCCTCTCGAGAGCCTTGCTCTCGGGGCTTCTCCCGGGATCGGGAAGGAATCCGTGCCTCCCGCTGGCAGCTTACGCCCTTCGCTTCCCCCCGCCCGAGCTCACTGGGCGCCGACTGTGTCCAGGACGCCCGGGGCCCCACAGCCTCTGCCCTTGAGCGTAGAGTAGGCGAGACAGTGAGTGTGCGGCCTGCGCCGTCACCGGAGAGGACGGGGGATGGGGGGCACGGTGGAGGCCGGGGCAGGGGGCACCGCACGCGCCTCCTGAGGAGAAAAAGCTGTCTCGTGGTTTCTGCCCTGTGGGCCAGGCCACTATCTTCTCAAAACACATTAAGGGACCCACAGATGCCCTCTCCTCCTTGATCTGTAGACCAGTGCCCCCCACAATCAGCAAAGGCACAAAGCAGTGCCTGCCCTAGGAGTTCCCACCTGCCCTGTTTCTTCTTGTGAGACCCCCCCCCCCAACACACACACACCACGTGGCTCTAGCTTTCATCAGAAGCCAGCAAGCCTGAGCGGGAGGGATGGGGGCCGGTGGGCAGGGTGCCCTGGGCACTCACCGTGGGAGCAGCATAAACAGCTCAGATCTGGGCAGGCAGGGGCGCCCCGGGTGGGGGTCTCGGGCGGAGGTGGGGGGTGCCGCGGGTAGGGGTCTCAGGCAGAGGTGGGGGGTGCCCCGGGCGGGGGTCCCGGGTGGAGGTGGGGGGTGCCCC
>CM052891.1:177928-200113 GCA_028534135.1 Potos flavus
GGGGTCTCGGGCAGAGGTGGGGGGCGCCCCGGGCGGGGGTCCCAGGCGGAGGTGGGGGGCGCCCCGGGCGGGGGTCTCGGGTGGAGGTGGGGGGTGCCCCGGGCAGGCGTCTCGGGCAGAGATGGGGGATGCCCCGGGCGGGGGTCCCGGGCGGAGGTGGGGGGCGCCCCGGGTGGGGGTCTCGGGCGGAGGTGGGGGGCACCCCGGGCGGGGGTCCCGGGCGGAGGTGGGGGGCGCCCCGGGCGGGGGTCTCGGGTGGAGGTGGGGGGCAGGCTGGGGTGGGGGCTGTTCAGCCCCTTGGTCCGCCTGTGGGGGGGCCGCTGACCCTGAAGCAGGAGTCCCACCTCCCGGCTCTTGGTCGTTTCCGTTTTCTCTCGGAAGGTTTTCTGTGCAACAAATGCCAGTTTGACGAGACCGGAGAACAAGGGCAGCAGACGGCCCGCGGAGGGTCCGGCGGGGGTGGCACAGGGAGGCCTGACCCCGGGCAGGGCGCCACCCCAGGGCTGCTCTCATCCACAGGCTCACCAAGGCCAAGTGTGCGTTTATCCCAGTCAGAAGACGAGACACGTCCCCGAGGAGGAGGGTCGGGGGCAGAGAAGCCCGTGGAAGGGGTTCGGCACCGCGAGCCGGCAGGGAACCCAAGTGAGACCCAAGTGAGGGGCGTCGGCACAGACCTGTCAGGAAGGCCCAAGTAGAAAACGTGGCCGTGCCCGAGGCTGGTGGTAGTGGGAACGGGTGTAGCCACTCTGGAAAACAGGGGGGCCGCTCTTGGAAGAGTCTGCGTGAAACCACCACGGGACCAGGGGCCGCACTCCTGGACCCTGGACGTGTGCGCCAGCGAGACGGGGACACGTGCCCGCGAAAGCCCGTGCGAGGAGGTCCACGGCGCAGTGCAGGGTCCGCGCTGGGCAGTATCTCTCAGCCCAACAAGGAGAACGTGTTGTAAGGCTCAGCAGCCTGGGCACGTCTGCAGGCAAGCGGAGAATGGAAAAGAAGCCCATCACAGGGGCCACGGCCTGTATGACCGTGGACCGCGTGTCCTCGAAAAGACAGGTGGGCAGTGCCGTCCAGGGGGGCTGGGTGTGGCTGCTGAGGCCACGAGGGAACCTCGGTTGGGGTGACTTGCATGGTTTTTCGAAATGTTACTATTGGAGAAACCGTGTAAAAGATACACGGGATCTCTGTGTGTGATTTGTGCCACACATGAATGTACTGTTTTCTCCAAAAAAAAAGTTTCATTAACAGAATGCAACACAAAAAAGTGCAAGCAAGCAAAAATTTTCTTAGCTCTTCGTTAGTGTTCCTGCATTAACATAAACTAATCACTACGCAGAAGTGCTATAGAGAGCAAGGTGTAAGAAATTCAGGGATCATTGTAGAGGTCTTGATAATTTCTTTTTATGTGTTTATTTCCTCACGTATCTATTTTAGAGAGAGGGCACGAGCGGGAGGGGCAGAAGGAGAGGGAGAGAGCACACACCTGCTTCGGCAGCCGCACGTCCCACACGGCTCGAACCCTGGGGACAGCCCCGCCCTCTGGCTGCAGTCTGTGCGGCTGTCTGGGATGTGTGTCTGAGACTGTGCCGAGGTGGAGGGTCCCGTCCTACAGAGTCTGCTGGGGCCGGTCGCTGCAGAAGGAGCCGCTCCCTCGGGGGGACACCCAGCAGCACAGGGACTGCCCCCCCCACCCCAGGTGAGGCTCACAGGGCTCCTGTAGGGGCCCGGGCCTGGCCAACAGCCAACCCTGCTCTGCACTCTCTCCTCCTCAGAGTGGTCGAGCTGTATCACCGAATCAATCTCCTTATTAAGAAATTATCGGGGGGGGACCTGGGGGGCTCAGTCATTGAGCGTCTGCCTTTTGCTCAGGTCATGATCCTAGAGTCCTGGGATCGAGCCCTGCGTCGGGCTCCCTGCTCAGCAGGAAGCCTGCTTCTCCCTCTCCCAGCCGTTCCCTCTGCTTGTGCTCTCTCTCTGTCAAATAAATAAATAAAATCGGAAGGGAGAGAGGGAGGGAGGGAGAAAGAAATGATCAGAGAGCCTGGGTGGTGCTCGGTAGCCCTCCGACGCTTGGTTTCGGCTCAGGTCGTGATCTCAGGGTCGAGGGATCGAGCCCCACGTTGGGCTCCGCACTCAGGAGGGAGCCTCCCTGACATCTCTGTCCCTCTCCCTCTGCTCCTCGTGTCTGCCTGAGTCACGGTTCAGGACGAGCGCTACTGAGGGGGCTGGATGTCGGACCTCCCCTACAGATCGTTGTAACTTGACTGCGCTAAGGGGGAAGCGTTATCCGCGACAGCTCTAACCCAGGGTAATTTCACGGGTGCTGCTGGGACCGGAAGGTCAGGACCCTGCACCGTGTGGCACCCTCCCTCTCCCCCTTTCGTCCCGGAAGTTTCCCCAGCCCGGTCAGACACAGGTCTCTGTTGGTTCCCCGCTGGGTGTGCCAGCTCACGCCAGGTGAGATGTCTGTGGACAGGTGTGTGCGCGTGTCAGCTCACGGGGACTCTCTTTTAAGTTCTGTTGTGTTGTTTCACAGATTATCGGCTGCCGAGTAAGGAGAGAGCCCCCCAACTCCACTGAGCGATACACACGGTGGATCAACCAGCTGACGCCGGACCAGCTTCTGACTCAGGTACCCCTGCCCCCGTCCGGGGGCCCCCAGGACGTCCTGAGAGCTGTTAGTGCCTGTGTTTGCCTGACCTCTGGGTCTGGCCTGGGAAGCAGCCAGAGCCAGCCGGCAGGTGCAGAAGGCCTGGCTGGAGGCCGCGGCAGGGAAGAGGCATCCAGGAAAGGCCCGGGTTTCCGGCAGGACGGGGGCCGTCCCCAGGGCAGGCTGCCTTGGAGCAGGGTCTGAGGGAGACGCGCCTTCTGGGTGGGGCTGGCCCAGAAACCAGTGTGAGGGCGGCGGGGCCCGGAGAGGAAGCGGGACGGCGTGCTCCGGTCCCAGCGTCAGGTCTGCCGAGGGGCTGGAGTCCCCGAGTTTGCTTCTGTGACAGCCTGGCCTCTCGCTGTAAACTCTGCTGCCACACACACACACACACAGTGCTTCTGCGTTTGGACGACGCGTCACATTTTGAGAAGAGGAAGCTTCCGTGAATGGCCTTTCGTAGATGCCAGCGGTTAAAGGCACAGGAGAGCAGATCTGTTTTCCAGCTGCCCTAAAGCCCAGCAGGCAGGGGAACAGCCAGCGTGTGGGCCCCACGCAGCACGGCGCAGGGCGGCTTCCAGGGGCCAAACCTGCCCCAGAGGCGCAGAGGCCGCGGAGGGCCTGCTTGTGAGCGTCCCTCGCGTGGAGCCGCAGCACGCGGTCCGTGGGCCCTTCCCTCCGGAGAGGGGCGGCCCTGTGGGGCTCACGCTTCTGGGATGTGTGCTTTCTGCAGACACTTGGTGAGACACCCACTCAGGTTTGCTTTTTACGTTTTTCTTAACCAAGATCACAGCTGACTCAGTGAAGAGCTAGTAAGAGCTCCATATTCCCAACTGGGGAATTCAGATTGCACATTCAGTGGGAAAGCTTCTGGCTGCAGGCAGCCCAGAGGTCCCCCCTGATTTGGGGCACCCAGCAGCTCCTTGGACAGGGACAGGCCCCGCCCGGCCCAGCCAGGGTCTGGAAACACGGCGCGCGCTGTGAGGGCTGGAGCGCTGGCAGCTGTGTGCGTCTGTGTGTCGGCCGTTGGCCTGTGTGCCTGGGTCTCTGATAGAACGTGAGTCGCGCAGGGGCTGTGTAGCCGAGCACCGAGGGTGGAAGTCACATGCCGTGGGCACGTCTGCGGCCAGAAATCCAAGTTCTGAGTTGAGGGCATGAAGCGTCATAGAAATAATTAAGGCAGGGTCCTCTTAAATACTGTTCCTCTTTATCAAGGTAGTTAGGGGAGAGTAAAGTCTGACTTTTTCAAAATAAGCGGAAAGAAGCTGGTGCTCTCTAAGTCCCTGGTCGGTGCCATGGGTGCAGAAGCCGCCAACACCTGAATGAGGGTGGCAGGTGAGGTCTGTGTTCATCCTCTAAGCTGATCTCATTTGTGAGGCGGGAGCAGCGTGACTCAGTGTCTGGTGCCCACTTTGTGCCTTCAGCGAGGTGCTGTTCCCAAGGGACCTGCATCTCCTGAATCAGGGAGACCAAAGGGGAGGCAAGGCCAGGCCCCTCCCCGCCCCCGCCCCGGGGTCTGGCAGCAGCGGCTGGAGAGGAGCAGAGGCGGCTGGCCCCTGAGGCCGAGGGCTCTGCCCACACCGCGGGTCAGCAGCAGGCCCGGTGAGCAGTGTGGGTGTCACGGTCCCGCCAGGGGCCCCCTCCTGGTCCACACGGCAGTGGGTGCCCAGGGCCCGTCACACTCCATCAGCTGCATTACCTCACTTCTGTTCGTAGAATTCAGGGGTTTAAGCACAACATCCAGACTCATTCTTTGACCCACTCATTTGAAGATATCTGGCAACACGAGTGAGGGTCACCTGTGGCCGATGTAGAAGACGGTGGGGGGGGCGGGCTCTGGGTGACAGAGCTGCTCTCCTGTCCGTGGGGGACGCTCAGGTCTTCCTGGTGTGAAAAGACTTAAGTTTCACACTCATCTACCTCCATGTGTCTTTCCCTTGAAAGTTCGTCCTTCATAGTACAATGATTTTATCTAATTCTAACCCACACTCATGACACTTAAAAACTTACATAATTTGAAACAGACTAAGCTGTACTGTTTTTCTTCATTTTTCCATTTAAAGGGAGCATCAGAAAGCATATCTGCAGTACAGATCCACAAAACTGACAACTTTCTCTAAAACATAGTATGGAAAGGGGAAACTTTTTATTAATGTCTGTTTCTCTATTAAACCCAGAAGCCACAGATGTTGGATCGAACATCAAAGTTTATTCTTGTTGCTATGTGGGTGTTAAAATGTCAGAATACTGGAACATTTGTTATCTGTCTAAAGATAGTCTTCCAACAAATTAGAAGTAAGGATAATAAACCACAGGAATCTGGAAATGAGTCACACCAACTGTGCTCTTCTCTGAGAATTCATGTCGCTTCCTGGTAAGATATCACTAATGAGGTCTGCAAACTTCATTAAATGCTTCCTTCTCTTCTAACTCCAAGGGTTTTCTGTTCTCAGTACAAACTGAACTCCTTTTAAGTCTACAATCCATAGTTTTGTCTTTTTTGAGTCCCAAAAGCATCTAAAAGGGTCCGTCTGTAAGCACGTCCGTCCGGGCCTTTCGTGAGGGCAGACTGCTCCGCCCGGCCAGCGAGGCCAGAGCCTGGGGCTTGTCTCCGTGTGTCTGTTCCCGCGGGCACTGGAAGGAGCTACGCTGAATTTATTTTTGCAAAGTGCACTTTCCGTTGGTGGCAAAACAAGGGGAGAGACAAAAGCAAAGCCGCAGGTCCCCAGAACAGCAGCACGGGCCCCCGAGCCTCGCCTGGAAACCCCTTCTTTTTGACAAACTTCTAAGAAACTGAATTATCTGATTTTTCAGTTGGTGACACATCAGAACCAGAAAGAGAAAATCAAAAGGGAATCAGGGAGAGCCAGGAGCGTCTGGGACTTCCTCACTGCAGCAGTGCCTCCCCCATGCACCACCCCTAAACCCTCCCCCGTGCGCGCCCCTCCCCCGTGCGCGCGCCCCCGCCCTGCGCGCGCGCCCCTCCCCGTGCGCGCGCCCCTCCTGTGGTCGTTCGTCATGGTCCCGGTGGGTTTGCGCGCCGAGCGGCCGGCCCCCGGCGAGGAGTCCGCGGGCGGGAGCGGTCGGGTGGGAAGCCCGGCTCCGCGGGGGGAAGGGGGCCTGCGTCGGGGCGAGGACTCCGCGTGGCGCGCCAGGTGCGCCCCCGGCGGCTCTGGCATCTCGGGGAGAAGGGCTCCCCGTGCGCGCTCCCCGTGCGCCCTCTGCCGGGTCCGAGCCTGAGCGTCCACACCCGGCCGGCGAGTGAAGAAATAGCAGCGAGAGTGGGTTAGGCTTCTTGGATCTGCTGCATTTGTGTCCAAGAATTGTAAGTGTGTTGGGGGCTGCTTCTGCCATTTTCTGTACCTCATTTAATCCTAGACCCTACGACTGGGGGAGAGATGACGGGGAGATACTAGCCTGTTCCTGGCATCGGTAATCAAAGAAACAGTTTTGATTAAATGGAAGCCAAGGCTGAGCTCCTTCCCAGTTAGACCCGGGATTGGCCAACTGTGGCCCCGCGGCGCCTCTTTTCGTCAGTGAAGTTTTATTGGCACACGGCCTTGCCCGTTTGCTGACGATGGTCGTGGCTGATCGTGCTCAGGGCCCGGGACGCGGCGGCTGCGGCCGGGAAGCCTGGCCCTTTGGAGGAGCGTCTGCTCTGAGTTCGGCAGCCGTGTGGGTGACTCGCCAGCACCTGGCCGTAAGGTCGGGGACATTTGTCTGCGTGCTGGCCCGTGTCACCAAGGAACCACCCAGACGCCGCGCTCGGGGAGGCGGGGGCTGCATCAGCACCACTTCCCCCAGGGGAGCCCGAGGCCTGGCAGCGGGCGGAGAGCTGGGCTTGTTTTCACCGTCTCGGCATCCGGCCCTTACACGGCTCTTCAGACAGTAAGAACTCCCCGCAGCGCTGTAGCCGCGTGCCCTTCTTGTGCGGCGTCCTCTCCTTCACAAGAAGCAGGGCTGGCGGCTTGGGCAGCGGGTCGATTCTGCCTTCCTCCTCTGGCTGTGTGGCCCCCGGAGCGTGGCTCTCGTCCCACAGAGCCCCGGTCAGCACGTGGGGTCAAGGGCATCCCATGTTCCCAGGGCCTGCACCTCGGAGCCAGAGAGAGGACAGGGCAGCAGTCACTGCCCCACGTGGCGGCCCCACAATCTCGCCGCTTGGGTGCCCGCCTTGGGAGCCCCGAGAGTCTGCTGCAGTGATCGGTGACTTGGGTTCAAGTTCCATGGCGGGGGTGGGTGGAAATATTTCCTAAGAAAACTCTTTTTCTCGAAATTCTAAGATTTCATTACCTCCTCCCACCCCTCACTTGGCCTTTAAAGAAAAACAAGTTCACTCAGCAAACCTGTTTCTCTTCTTCATGTGTTTGAACTTCAGCTGTTTGAATGATGTGGCCGGCCAGGTCTCCGTGGGGTCAGCAGATAAACGAGCTCACCTGCCCTCCTATTCTGGGCACCTGACCCCTCGGTAACTGTAGCTAAGGCCGGAGGAGTTAGTTGTTAGTCGTTACAGAATTGCAAAAAGGACGATCCCAGTGGAAGAGAAAAGCCACAGCAGGTGTCTGTTGTGAGTCACTTAAATGATTTAAGGAGAGGACCTGCAGGGAGCCAGCCTGTGCCTTCCTCCAGGGGGACGCCGGGGTGCAGGGGAAAGAGAAACGTGCCTGTTAGAAGATCCTAGTCCCGCGGGTTTGTGTCGTTCGTTCCTGCTCTGGGCCTCGTCCTCGTTACGAAGCTTCCTTGGCATCAGCGGTGTGTTGTGGGGCGGCCGTTTGCCGTTTGCAGTTCGTGGAGGTGAGGAATGAGCCGTTTCACGAGGAGTTAGGTGTGTGCAGTCTGGAGAATTCCGGCAGACAGGGGCCCTTGAACCAAATGGGGAGACTCTCCCAGTAGCTCGTTAGCTCGCCTCGGGGGGGAAAGCCCGCGTCCTGCGTTCTCTAGTATATCTGGGCGTTCATGGCGTCCGGAAGCCAAGAGAGAACGCAGTCTCTCGGGTGTGGGTTGCAGGCGACCCCGGAGTCCTTGACAAGTAAGGAATGGCTGTGGGAAGCGGGACCGAGGAAGAGCTCGCTGAGCCCATCTGTCCTTTGCATTTTGAAAACAAGTGGCTTGTTCTGATGGGACCAAAGGAAATGTGCCTTCTTTAGTCTTTGTGCCAGTTTTGTTGTTTTGTTCCATTGTCCTTTCAGAAGGGGACGAAAGGTTGGGGAGAAGAGCTTGTGTCAGGCTCGCCTGGTGTGGCCCCGAGCCCCGGCCACCCTCCGTGGACACCCACCTGAGGGCCCCCCCTCAGGCTCCTGGCGAGAACGGGACAGTTTCCCGCGGCTCCCCCGGCCCCCGGGGGTCGGCGCGTCCTGGGTGTGCAGCCCGCCCCCACCCGAGAGCCGCACGGAGCCGCCAGCCGGAGAGGCGGGTGCTGTGGCCGAGGCGGGCACTCGCTCTGTGAGCGTCCAGACTTGCTGCCCAGCGGCCAGCGGCTCGGGGCCCACGATTCGGGGACGCTTCCTGGCTCTGGCCGCACTGCTGTGGCTTGCTGGGTGGTGCGGTGTTCTCAGAACAACACAGACTTACTCACGGGCAGGTCCGGGGGTCAGAAGTCTGCTCTCAAGGTCTGGGCAGGGCGGCTCCTCCCGATAGCCCCCCCCCCCCCCCCCCAGCCCTGGAAACCCAGCCACTTCCCCTCTCTAGGAGTTTGCCTCTTCCAGGTACTGCCTACGGGAGCTGTCGTGGTGTGTCTGGCTTTTGTGACCATGTTTTCAGGTTCATCCGTGGTATAAAGTGTCAGATTCCTGTTGTTTTTGTAGCTAAACGGTATTCATTGTGGGAACATACTGGCTGCCCCACATTGTGCTTACCCGTTAGTATTGTGGCCGTCCCTCGGTCACTTCCACCTTCTGGCTGTTGTGCACGTTGCCCTGCTTTGTCTGAGTCCCTGTTTGGATTCCCGCGGGCAGACCCCGGAGGGGACTCGCAGGCTCGGATGACAGTTCTGTGTTTCACATTTAAGGAACTCCGAGCTGTTTTCCACAGCAGCTGCTCCATTTTGCGTTCCCACCGGCAGAGTATGAGGCTTGCCGTTCCGCCACTTCTCATCAACATTTGCTGTCTTCTGATTTTTCTAGTTGCCATGCGAATGGATGTGAAGTGCTGTCTCCTGGTTTGATTTGCATTTCTCTAACGACTAGTGACATGGAGCATCTTTTCATGTGCTTCTGGGCCGTCTGTGTATCTTCTGTGGGAAATGTGTTTTCAAGTCTTTTGCCCATTTTTTAAAGTTGGGTATTTGTCATTGAATTCCAGGCACTCTTTATATATTGTGGATGCTGGACCCTTATCAGATGTGTGATTTGCAGATATTTTCTTTCATACTGTGAGGCATCTTTTCATTCTCTCCATAGTGCCCTTTGAAGCAGAAAAGGTTTTAATTTTAGTGAAGTCCAATTTATGTAGATTTGGGGGAGGTTGTGTGTGCTTTTGGTGTCACATCGAGAGACCCTTGCCTAATCCAAGGTTACAAAATGTTTCTAAGAATGTTATAGTTTCAGTTCTTACATTTGGATCTTTATTCCATTTTGAGCTAATTTTTGTAGATGATATTAGGGGAAGGTTTAGCTTTACCCTTTGCATGTGAACGTCCAGCTCTCCCAACACTGCATGGCCTTGCTGAAGATCTGTGGTCCATTTCCAAGGATCTGTTTCTAGGCTCTGTTTTCTTCTGCTCATCTTCTGTCTGCGTGGCAACACCACACTGTTCGGATTCCTGTAGCTTTACGGTAAATTTTAAAGCTTACTCCATGGGCACTTACTTCGTGGGAAGTGTGAGTCCTCCAACCCTGTCCTTGCTTTTCAAGCTTGTTCTGGCTACTTTGGGTTCCTTTAAATTCCATGACTTTTACAATGGGTGTTTTCTTTCCTATGGAAAAGAAAAATGTTTAATGATTCACAGTAAGTTGATTAACTGAAAACAGTCGTGACTTAGAGCTGTGTCTTCTAGACTCTCTCATGTTAGGGAAGGCCTTCTGACCTGGCTTCTGTTTAAGTTCTGCCTTTAATTGATTTTTTAAAAACCTCCAGTCCTGGAGAGTTCATATAAAAAGTGCTCAGTGACGAATTGCACTTAGTCCCCTAGGACCTGGCATTGGGAGGGGAACTTGAGAGACAGCCCTCAGCCCCTACACCTGTGTGCGGGCACCAAGTCAGAGCCCCCTTCTTCAGGAGGGCACAGTCGGCCACAGCAAGGGGCACCCCGAGACTCCCCCAAAGTGCTGAAGACCGAACTCGGGCGGAGCTGTTTTTGGGCGGGATGCCAGTCCTGGGAGAGGTGACGGGGGGAGGGTGGAACCCCTTGGTCTACCTAGGCACCCCCCCAAAGCTTGTGAGGAGGGCCCAGGAGTGATGGGCAGGGTGAAGGGCATCTGTCCTTTGGTCCGTTTCAGAGTGAGATAAATACTACAGAACCCTTTAGAGACTGCCGTCTCGTTCAAATAGGATTGGGGCGTAAGGGGTCAGTGAGAGGGAGAAGGTGTGACGCTTTAAGAAATGCCTGGAGAGACACAGCCCTGAAAACTTGCAGGTGCTCCACCCCCCGCGGTTAACGGGGAGCCTGAAATGACCCGTGTCAGCGAGGCCTTAAGGAGATCCCGTTGTGTTGCTGGAGGTTGTGGGACTTTTGTTTGGCTGGGCTTTGCTGCAGGTTCAGAGAAGACGTTCCTTCCTCCCTCCCCCAAAGGGGAGTTGGAAAGGTGAATTTGAAGGTCAAACCACAGAGCAGAGGAAACCATTATGCAGAGGACAGGAGTGGGAGAGGGCGGGCAGGACCCTGAACCCCGCCTGCTGGCTTTCTCCTCGTCCTGGGTGCACGCAGCTGGCGAGACTCCCAGGGACCCCAGAGAGGGGTCGGAGGAGGCCCGTTCTTAGCACGAGCCCGGTGGGGTGGGGATGCAGACGCCTCTGCCTGTTTTCTCTGGTTCCCTTTGGGCGGTAATGACCCGAGAGCTTCGGCAACGCCGCGTTCCCGCTCCAGGGGCTCGGTGCTCACACCCCGCTGCTCGTGCCCGCGCGTGTGCACGTGTGGCCTGGGGCTTGGGCCTGCGTGTTTGTCACGTGCTCTGCGTGTGTGTCTGTGCACGCGTGCATGTGCGCCCTGCGGCTCGTGCCCGCGCGTGTGTGCCGAGCACTGGCAGGTTGTGTCTCTACCCAGGTCGGACCTACTGCACCTGCTCGGCCAACAGGGGCTGTTCCTGCCGCTTGTCTGCCCACTCGTCAGACATTCGTGGGACGCGGCGGTCCGCGCGGAGTGCGGGGTGGATGTGCCCTGCTGGCCGTGGGGCGCGTGCACGCCAGGACTGAACCACAGGGAGGCTCTGGGAGGCGCTGAGAAGGGCGAACAGAGCCCACTGCCCGCTTCCCAGGTGACCCGGGGGCGGGCGGGGGTCTGGGCAGGATGGGGGCTGCGCGGCTGGACCCCAGGGCAGCGCCGGGCTGCGGGAGGGCTGTGTACCCTCAGAAGTCTCTCCCTCGCCGGCCTGGGAGTTCCCTGCTTTGTCCTCCCGAGTAGCGCAGTCGCCAGTGCTCTGGGCTGGGGGGACGCCGACGAGCTCATCCCTGAGCGAAGACTCCCGTCAGTCCCCCGAGGCCGCCCTTCTTGTACTGACGGGGACTTGGGCTCTTACGGCCGGTCCGAGATTTCATAGATGTATGTTATCCCATTCACTTGGGAGCAAGATTTCAAACCCTGGTGCTCACCCTTTCATCCGTGGAGGAGTGTCGTGTTGAAACCTAAGCCGGCTGCCTGCCCGTTTCCCGGCTGTCTGGGGTGGCGGTCTTCCCCCCGGCCCTGCACGGCGGCCTGTCAGGGCAGAGCCGGACCCCAGCTGTGGCCGGCTTAGCCACACCTTCATCCGTCTCCTCGACAGCGTGCCTCGGCAGTGGGGCTCTGTGGGGCTCCCGGACTCCCCGGCTGGCCCGGCGACCAACAGTGCAGCCCGCAGCCCCACTCCGAGGCGACACCGACCCCCGAGGCCTCCCCACCCAGGTCACGCCGCACGCGAGCTCTGAGGAAAGGCCACCGCGTGCACGCGGGCTCCGGGCATGGACCACACACTCTCCGGGGAAGGCCCCCCCTTAATGGGTCCTTGGCGGACTGCTGCTCAGACCACCGCCTCGGGCAAGCTGCCCCCCTGAACCCCACCTCCTTGCCTTCAGAACCGCATAACCACAGCTGCCTCTCAAGGCTGCAGGCTCTCGGGCCGGCCGTCCATCCTGTCCTTGAGTCCCGGCACCTGGGTTCGGGCCTCCGGGAAGGGCCCTGGTTGGGGCAAGAAGCAGGCCAGCAGACACCCCAGAATTTCGAGAGATGTCTGGAGATTGGACCGCTGTGGGGTCTTCGGTATGATCCCCACACGGCCCCGCAGGAGAGACCTGAGACCGGCCCAAGAGGGCAGCCGTGCTCCGGGGGGACGCGGGAGCCCCACGGAGGTGAAGCCGGGAGCCCAGCCCCGCAGCCGCACTCGGACCTGTCTGAGGTGTGGGGAGCACAGCCCCGACGCGTCACCGGGTGGCTACGCCGGCGGCACACGGAGTGTCCACGTGTCACTCTCGCTGAGGGGAGGAAGCCGTCCGAGTGGGCACAGGTGATGGGCGCAGCGGATCCCAGGGCAGCCACCTTTCTGTAAATGTCGTCAACCGCCAAGGGGAACAGTGTTTCAGAATTTAAAGGGAAGGACGATGAGAATGACACACAGGGGTCATCTCCCCAAAGACAGAAATTATTTGAAAACAGAAGGAAACTGTAGAGTTGGGAAGTACATATTCGTAACTCAAACGGAAAGCCCATTGGAGGGGCCCAACCCCGCACGTGAGCTTGGAGGCGACCGCACGTAGAGCCGCGGGGGCTTTCTGGACAAACGGTGACGCGTCTGGGGTCCTCTCTCTCTAGGTGGGTGGGCGATTGAGGCTGCTGGCGCATCAGAACAGAGTTGGGAAATAATTGCTGGTTTCTCCATCTGAAAATGTCTGGGCTTTGTGGTTGAACACCAGACACCTGCCAGCCGGGCCTCCAGGGGAGTACGGCCCCGGGGGAGTGTGGCAGGGGTGAGGCACACGCGCAGCAGGGGTGGAGGCGCTCCCATGGCGGGGGTGAGGGGTGCACGCAGCAGGGGTGAGGCACCCGACCCCAACCCGGAGGCCGCCGCGGGAACGCGCTCTCCCCTCCCGACCCTGACCCTGACCCTGAGGCCGCCTTGCAGGCTTTCGCCCGCGAGCCAGATGGTGGCCCTTAGCAGGCTGAGTAAATTCTTTTCTGTTCTTGGTGTCCTGAGAGGTTGTACCTTGTACCTTGATTGGGTGTTGGATTTTGTCAAATGCTTTTCCTGTACCTATTAAAATGATCGTATGATTTTTTTCCTGATTTTTAGATGTTAAACTGAACTCGAATGTGTAGGATCAGCACCTCGTGGTCGAGGGGGTGTCTGGATTGGATTAATAATCTGTGGGGGACTCGCGCATCTCTGCCCACAAGGGACTGCGCCCTGTGGTTTACTTGCGGTATTTTTGTCTGGTTTTGGCATCAAGTTAATGCTGACCTTTTGAGACGGGTTGAAATGTTCTCCCTGATTCTATGAAGCAGTTTGTAAGATTGGTGTTCTTCCTACTTTAATGGTTGTTAGAATGCACCAGTGATAGTCTTAAGTTATGAATTCCGGTGTTTAACTGATACGGAGATGTTGGATTTCTGTTCTTAATGGGCATCTCTCGAAGGATTTGTCCATTTTATCCGAGTCATTGAACTTCCTGGTATAAACGTGCCAATAATCTCCTTTCTCCTTATTAACATTTCCGGCTGACATTCGGCCCATTCTGCTGGGGCCTGAGCTCTCTTCTCTCCCAAATGCCCTCCCTCTCTCCAGAGGTGACCGCCGTCCCAAGTCGGCCTTTGCTGTGTGTTTCCTTCTACTTCTGTCCCGGGTCTGCATCTCTCAAGAGCGGATTGGATTGCTTTGTAGGCTGACAGTTCTGGCCGATAGAAATATAACATGAGCCAAAATAGAGTGGGTGATGTTTTAGTAGTTATATTAAAAAGCTATAAAGAACTAGATGAATTTAATTATAATAATATATTTTATTTAATTAATATACACAAAATAATATTTCAACAGGTGTTCAACAGAAAAATATCAATGAGATGTTATAACGTTTTTTCATACCAAGTCTTCAGAATCGTGTGGTACGCTCGCCGCGTGTCCACCGGCGCCCACGCCCGTAGCCCGTGTGCTCGGGGACTGGGCGTCAGGTGTCCAGCCGCAGTCCACCTACCAGAAAGTGCCTGTGGATTTTTGCTAAGTAGGAGTTGAAAACCGGATGCCCAGGTTTTGCTTTGCAAAAGTTCCCAAATAGCATTATGAAACCAGTTTTTTCTGACAGTCAAGGAAGGAGTGGAGCACATTTGTGGGGACTGATGGGTTTGCTAGAAAATGCTGGTGTTCAGGGGCCCGTCTGTGGTGTCTAGGGATGGGGAGCCCCTGGCCCCTCCCGACGCACCGAAACCCTGACCCCGAGAGCCCAGCCCCCCGGGGAGTTGGTCCAGCCTCAGGCCCCGCTGATCCGATTTCTGTCTCTAGAGATTAGAAGCCCTGTCTTTAGGGTTTTGTGTGGATGAAGGCTGCCTTCCTTGACGCCGTGAAGGCCACGGGTGTCTGTGGCTGTGCCTGAGCCGCCGGGGGAGGCCCCCTGTGCTCTTTCCGCGGCGTCTGTCGCCCGTGTCGAGGGGCGTTTGGGTTGCTTCCAGTTTCGTCTGTTGTGCGTAAAGCTGCTTTGAAAGTCCGCAGACGGGTTTTGTGTGGGTGTAGCTTTTATTTTCCCGGGATGCCCGGGGAGGCGTGGCTGGTTTGCGGACGGTCTGGGCTCGCGCACTGCCGTCCCCTCCCCGGGTCCGGAGTGCGTCCGGGGGTGTCGGTCTTTGATTTTAGCGTCTGTGAGGCTGTCTCGTGTCTCATTACAGCCGGATTTCCCTGCCCCTGGACCCACTTCCCTCGACCCCAGTCGCGCCCACCCCGGGTGGAGGACTGCGGAGAGTGCCCGACCGTTTCCAGACACCGCTGGAGATGTTCCCGTGTGTGGGAAGGGGCTCCTCGTAGATGCGCCCGAGGGCCTCGCGATGGGAGACGATCCTGGACGGGGCAGGCAGGGCGCAGGTGTCGTGAAGATGACAGTCCACCCCGCCTGAACGTTAACACAGCCCCCGTCGGTGCCCAGCAGGCCTCGTCCTGGAAAGCGACCAACTCATTCCAAAATCTTTGGAAACGCGAAGGGTTAGAACAGCCAAAATCCAGGTGGACAAGAGCAGAGTTAGAGGCCGGCCAGCACTGCCAGACCCCAGGGCCACTGTGTCGGCACAAGGACAGACCCACAGACCACTGGTGTCTTACGGACGTGCTCAGTGATGTGCTGGGACAGCCACGCGCCCACTGCAGTGAAAGTGAACTTGGAAAACCTCACACCGTTTACAAAAAGTTAGCTCAGAATGGATCCTAGAACTAAATGTGAAACTTAAAACTATAAAACTTATGGAAGAGAACGGAAAAATCTCTGTGACCGTGGGTTAGGCAAGAAGCCGTGAGACGCGGCAGGCTCGGGGCCGTGGAGCCGGTGGTGCACATCGTGAAGGACGAGCCGGGAGACTGGGGGGCATGTTCGCAGACCACGTCCTACAAAGGCCTCGAGCCCCGAGCGGGAGAGTTCCGGGGAGCTTTGCTCTGATGAAACAGACTTCCCAGGAACACAGGGACCGGTGACTTGAACGGATCTCCATCGGGTTTGGTGTCTGGATGGCAAAGTAGCGCGGCAGGAAGTGTGGCATGAGACACACACCCGTTAGCACGTCTGAAATGAGAAAGGCCACGGAACCCAGGGTTCGTGGGACGTGGCCGGCCGGGGCAGAGAGGACCGTTTGGTAGGAGCGCTACCACACCCGCTCCCCCTGGGGTGCTCCGTCCGCACAGAGACCGCACAGCGGGCCCCCGCAGGCCGGTCAGCAGGCGTGTGGAAGAGCGCATGTGGTTTGCGGAGTGCGGGAAACCAGAAGGAGGAGCACAGGCGGTGGGACCCCGTCTGCGCAGAACCCGGGGATGCCGGCCGTTTGTGACAGCAAACCAGCGGTTGCCTGGGTTGGCGGCGGGGGGCGGCCAGGGCGCGAGGAAGCTTGCAGGGGCGGCCGGCTCAGAACCGGGAGCGCGGCGTGCAGCTCGGGTGCACACGTGGGTGGAGTTTCTCCGACTGGATACGTGTGTCGCTTGTCGCATACGTCAGTGAAACTGCAGAAGTCCCGTGACCAAGGCTGGAGCCCGGGGGCAGTTAGGGTCTGGGGGCGGCCCATGGAGCAGAGCTCCGAGCAACCCCACACTGGACACGAAGGGCGTGCCTGTCATGGCGGCGGGTTTGTGTCCCCCAGATTCAACGTGGCAGAGTTGGGGGACCTTTGGGAGGGTTGGGGTTAGAGGAGGTCATGGGGGCAAGGCCCCGGTGATGGGACCAGTGCCCTTGGCAGACAAGACAGCAGAGCTGGCGGAAGAAGGTGGCTCCCCGCAAGCAGGAGGCTCTCGGGGCTCAGACGCCGGCCTCCAGAGCGGGCACGTCTGCCGTCCCAGCCCCGTGTGCGGTGCTGACAGCAGCCCGCGCTCCCAGAGACGGTGCCGATGAGCAGGAGGGGACACCGGTGCCAGGGGAGTGGTCACTGGCCTTCCCTGGCCCCCACGGTCCCAGCTCACTGCCCGCTGGGCCCCCTCCCGCCTACACGCCACACAGCATCAGATTAAAACACGGGATTCGTTCAGTCTAAAGGGCGTCTAGAACTGAAGACAGGCGAACTTCTAAGAGGCCGTTGGACGCTCAGGCTCTGTCCTGCTGGCCTCTGGTCGCCCGCGGGCTGCAGGGTGGTCCGCAGTGCCGGGAACAGCGCCGGGAGCAGCGCCGGGAACAGCACCGGGAACAGCGTCCGTGTGCACAGACTCAGTCCCCCTCTGCCCTCGTTTCTTCACAAGTTGCCAAAGAGAAAATTCCACAAGTTGGTGTCTCCCGTCCGCTGTGGCCGGCATCGTCCCCCCAGAGAGACGCGAGGCTTCCCGGGGAGCAGGGGACCGCAGGCAGGTCTCCCCCGTTGCGTCTCCCGTCGGGCAGAGCGGTGGAAGTATGCGGGGACCGCGGCCACCCCACTTGGAGGTCGTGTGCGAGCCCCTCTGTGTCTCTGAGTTTATTTCGTAAGCAGATGCCTGGAAGAAACATTTAAAAGTGAGAACATTCAGTTGTCCCCAAATTAACACGGCATAAAACTAGCTGTTTTCCCCTTTTCGGGTTCAGCCGTTTGAGTCCTCCCGCACGTGCACGGGCTCGTGGGACCACCCCGACCCGGCTCGTTTTGTGTAAAATGGTGACAGAAGTGTGGATGTGTGTCCACTGCACCAGCGCTCTGGACGCCCCTCGTCCCCAGGAAAATGCAAATTATGAGACGGTCAGACCGGCCACGGGTGTTTCCCACGGAGGGGAAGCCCGGGACCTTCGCGGTGGGCACCGAGTTCCCGAGAACTGCTAGCAGCCCTCCCCGTGGAGTGGACGTGCGTGGGCGGACACAAGGGGTCGCGGAGCCGCGGGGGCTCCGGGCACACGGGCGGCGCCGTCCTCCCCGAGCCTCACGGAAGCCAGCTCAGGCGGCCGGGGGAGCTGCTGGCGACAGAGGGTCTCTGCCCTGTGGCCTGCGGGCCTGTCCTCGCCGGACGTGGAAACCGCATCCAGGTACAGCCGACGCTTGGACAGCATCAGGTTTGCCAGGAGCCGGCTTGGCAGGAAAATCCACGGATGACTTTCGACTCCCCAAAAACATGACTGCTGACAGCCTGCTGTTGACCAGAAGCCTTGTCGGGAAAGCGGCCGAGACTCTGGACCCAGCCTGGAACGGAGTCTCTGGCCTGTTCTCGGGGACGTCACGTGCCCACGCCCTGCCCGCGACCTGCCGCTGGCCCGAGTCCGGAGTTCATCGTTCAGAAGAAATGCCCACGAGTGGAGCCCCTGGGCCCCACCCTCCGCCAGCCGGGCTGGTTGACACGGGACGCCTTCCTGTCACCGCTCGTTTCCGTCAGGGACTCGGAGCTCCCTCGCCACCCTCCGGGCCTCGAGGGGCCAGCACAGCCTGCTGCCACCCACGGACGGGGCGACCCCGCTTGGGGGGGGACCGCTGCGGGCACAGCCACTGCCCCCGGTTGATCACTCTCTGCAACGACGGCAAACGGCTGGGGTTGTGATAGGAGTTGTGTGGATTTTGTAGATTAATTGGGAAGTATTGACATCTTAATATTTAATCTTTCAGTCCGTGAAAATGGGACGTCCTTCCACTTATTTAGGTCTTTAATTTGTTTCAAAGACGTTTCATGATTTTCAGTGTAAAGTCTTGCATTCTCGTTACATTAATTCCATGCTGTTGTAAATCAAGGTGTTTTCTTAATTTCGTTTTTGGATCGTTCATTACGAGTATATAGAGATACAGTTGAGTTTTGTATGTGAATCTCGTGTCCCAGAACTTTGCTGGACTCGTTGGTTAGTGCAAGGGTGTGTGTGTGTGTTTGTACACTTTGGGTTTTATACTTCCAGGATTGTGTCCTCTGCCAATGAGACCATTTCACTTCTTCATTCCCAAAGCAGTACAAAATGCCTTTTATTTTTCTCATTTCCTAGTTGTTCTGGCTAGAACTTCGAGCACAACGTTGACCACAAGTGGTGAGAGCATATGTTCTTCTCTTATTCCTGATCTTAGGAGAGAAGCGTTTAGCGTGTCACCATTTTAAGGATGACCTCAGCCGTGGGGTTTTGCAGATGTCCCTCCGCAGGTCACGAGGGGCCCGTCTGTCCCTGGGTGGACTAGCTTTGTCGTGAAAAGGTGTTGGTTTCGTCCAGTGCTTTTTCTGCATCTGCCGAGATGATCGTGTGGTTTCATCCTTTGTTCTGTGAATGTGACGTATCACATCACCTGTGTTTTCCTATGTTGAACCAACCTTGCAGTCTTGGGATAAATTCCACTTGGTCATGGTGTAGGATCCTTTTTATGTCATGATGGACTTAGTTCACCAGTTCTTTGTTGAAAAATTTTGCAACTATATTCATGGGGATCTTGATGTGCAGTTTTGTGGTATTTCTGACGGGCTTTGGTATCGGCAGTGCTGGTCTCACAGAACGAGTCCGACGTGCTCCCTGCCTTCGCCTGTCTTTGCGCGTGAACGGTTGATGTTAATTCGTTAAACGTTGGACAGAAGTCACTGACCCTCTGGCCCCGGGCTTTTCTTTGTGGGAAGCTGCAGGTTTTGTGGGTTTTTCTCTTTCAGCCTCTCGTCGTGGGTCTATTTGTAGTTTCCATTTCTAATTCAGTTTCAATGGTTTGTGGGTTAATTGGGAAGGATTAATGGAGGATTCCATCCATTTCATCCAAGCTAACTTTTTATGCCATTTCAGTTCTTTCTTGTCACAACTAAAACCAGCATGTTTATTTTTTGTTTTCATGTGAAACTTTACCTTCAGTCAAAGCAGGGGGGCTCCTTCTTGAACAGAGTCCATGAGCCTTCACCCGGGACCGGGACCCAGGTGCAGCCCTGACCCTTTTGGCCCCTCTCCCCCCATCCCCATGGGGGGGGGGTCTGGCTGCAAAGTCCCTCGAACTTACGTTCCTACAAAGAAGGGCAAATTCTTTTGTCACTTTCTGAATTATACTTCGTGGAAAATAAATTGTAGGTTGTTTGTGATGAGCTGCTATTTTCTGAAACTTATGTCAGTTCAATCGCTTCTAGGTTTTTACCGCCAACGGCCCGACAGTGATCATGCCCACCTGGTTCTGCTCTCGAGCATGGTTCTCCCACGTGGGCCCCTTTGACGAGGGCGGGCAGGTAAGTGTGGCCCCCGCGGGTCCCCTCCTCTGCGGTCGGGAGAGGCGCTGGGATCCCCCGGGTGTCGACCCCCCAGCCCTACCCGCTGTGGCTGCTGGGCTCCCTCTGGGGATCCAGGGGCTCAGAAACGTCTTCTATTTAGGCCTGACCCACTCTCCTGCTGCCGGCTGGGCCGAGCGTCCCCGAGAGCATCTGGAGCCCCGGCCCCCGCTTGGGATTCCCGTGTGAGGGCCCCAGGCTTCTCATCTGGTGTAAAAACCGCTCTTGGCAAAGTGCAGGGTGTGGACGGTGTCAGCCGTGCTGCCCCTGGGGTGACCGCAGGAGAGGGACAGGTGGCCCTGGGCATTCTGTCCCAACCAGGCTGGGCTCTTCCTCTAAATCCTCTCCCACCTGCGGGGCCCCCCCTGCAGAGCTCAGCCCACACTGGGCTCCAGTGTGCGCCCAGAAATGGGGGCCCAGCCTCTCGCCTGCTCTCTCTGCCCACCTCCCACCCCCCACACACTCTACAGTCAATGCTCCTACACCCAATTAAAAAGGAAAGTTTAGGGTCAGTTTGTTTATTTTCCCTTAAACTTCCCTCAGACGAGGCTCTGAGAGCGTGCGGTCTTGTCCCCACGGTGGGAGGAGGTGGACCTGGAGTGTGAAGGGCCCATCGGGCCATCACTGTTGGACTCGGATGAGGCCCCATACCCACCACCCCCACCAGCTGCTGGGCTGGGGCAGGAGGGAGCCCGGACACACACGGGCTGGGCCACAGGGTTCTGGGGGTCTGGAGACCCCAGGCTGGGGAGGCAGGGGCGGCGACTCGGGCCTGTGCCTGGAGCCGCGTCTCCCAGCGACGTCCGTGACCGGGCCCGGCACCGCCGGCTCTGCTCGCGGACGCACCGAGTGCCGTGGTGTGGACAGCCGGGGAGCTGAGCGACAGCAGACCCCTCGGCTCCCTGGACTCCACTCTCGACTGGAGGCAAGTCCGGGGAGCCGACGCGGCGTCCGGCGTCCTGTCTCCGGCGTCGGGGCCGAGTGCGGCCGCCCGCTGGGCTAGCAGGAGGGCGGGGGCCGAGTTCTCACAACAGGGAAACCCAGGAGAAAGCTCTCGGCCTGCAGAGCGGGACCCCGGCAGCGGGGAGGGCCGTGCCTCGGGCCGCACGCAAGGGCACCGCCGCTCCGGCCCCCGCTCCTCCCCGCGGCACCGCCTCGGCATCGACGTGAGCTCCACGTGTCGGCGGCCGGGCCTGTCGCCCCCTCTCCCGCCGCCGGAAGTAACGCACACGCGGGAAGCGTCAGCCACGGGGGGTCTTCTGTCCAAAACCCCAGCGATGGGTGACACTGCTTTTGTGCCCCGCAGGGTGTGCCCGAGGACCTGCTGTTCTTCTACGAGCACCTCAGGAAGGGCGGCGGGGTCGTCCGCGTGGACCAGAGCCTCCTCCTCTACCGTTACCACCCGGACGCTGCCACCCACTCTGTCCTCGAGTACGCGGGCGCCGCGGTGCGGTCAGGTCTCTAGCACAAGGCAGGAAACCTGGGAGCAGGGCTGGGGCGGGCCGGCGGCGCCTGAGGCCTTCGTGGGGGGGGGGGGGGCTGTCTCGGGGGCCGCGGACGAGGGTTCCCAGGACGGAGGCCGCGTGTCTGTCCGCTTCTCCGCGGTGAGGTAGAACCCGCGCGTGGGTGTCCTGTCTTGCTGTCCGCTGCTGGGCGACCGTGGGAGCCCGGAGTGTGCCGGGCTCGCGTCTCACTCGCGTACCGCTGGCTCAGTGTGCCGTCTGCCCCCACCGAGGGGGCCTGTCGCTCCCTCGGTCCCTCCTCCGCCCCCTGCCAGCCCCCGTGTCCCCGGCGGCCGGTGTGCGACAGGGAGGCAGGGGTGTGTCGTTTCTTCAGTCTGAACTCTGTGTGCATGTTGCGTGTTTCTCACCATCACAGCCGCGTCCCCTCGGCGCCTTGCTGTTGTGACACCGCTCGCCTTGGGGGACGGGGGGAAGGGTGCACCTTCATCCGGCGGTGGGGTTGGCAGTGCTTCCCCGGAGGGCGTGACCCCTCAGGAGTCTGTGGCTTCCCGGCGGGGCAGCCTCTGTCTGGGGAGCTCTGACGTCCGCCCACACGGGGCCGGGGGTGGGGTGCTGTTTTGTGCAGCAGCGTCTCAGGGCCCCAGACGGACTCAGGAGGGCCTCGGGCATCCGTACGAGTGTTGGAATTCGACTTCTTTGGGGTTTGTTGTCACGAAGTTGAGTGAGTGCGAGTGTGATTTGCGCCGTGGGGTCGAGGTCACAGCAGTCCCAGACGTGTGCCGTGTGTCTGCTCAGTCTCCAAGTGCGCGAACACACCAGACAGAAGTAGGCAAATTACAAATTACCTCCACAATTGCAGTTGGAGGTTTTTGGGCCCATCTCAGTGACTGAGAGAAGCAGGGAATTCTGCAAGGTGCACACGACTGGAATGAGCCCTCGGCCCGACTGGCATTTACAGAGCGTGACGCTTAGCTGCAGAATACGTTCCTATAAGGTGCAAGACCAACAGCTCTGAATACGTTTCAAATAATTAAAATCACACAGGGTATGTTTTATAACCACATAAAATTAAATTAAAAGTCATTAACGCATCTTTAAAAATCCAAAATATTTGGAAATTAAG
>CM052891.1:200613-343114 GCA_028534135.1 Potos flavus
ACACATGCCCTCGGGGCCTCGCCAGCTCCTGACGGGGCAGACACGGGCCAGGGTCCCAGATGCCGGGCATGGCAGCTGGGAGGCCCCTTGGGCGGGACTGTGGGCACAGGTGGCGCGCGGCCCGACCCCACAGTGACCGCATCGGGCGACCTCCACCCACACCGCAGGCCCGACCTCCGTGCTCCCTGCGAGGACGCGCATGCCCACAGCCTCCGTGATTCTGAACGTACGATTTCTGGATTTCACGAGCGCTATAAGGACTGGTTCAAAAACAAACAAAAAGACCCAATGTTAACATACGAGGAGCGGACAGAAGCAGACCCAGAGCTGCCACGGATCCCAGAACAAACACGCAGGGTCGTTAACCGACTGTGAACACGCTGGCGGAAAACAGGTGGAAAAATAAGTAACTGGAGACTTTCCACAGAGAGCGAGAGTCTCTGACAAAGGACTGGAGGGCGGTGGGCCACACCCACACCGCCCAGACGGGCCTCAGGAGGAACACTGCCGCCAACACCCGCTTCCTCCTCACGGGGCTCAGCCTCTGTGCCGCTGAGGGACCCAGGAAAACCCGCCGTCCTTCTGGCTTGAACCGTAAGGTGTTGGGACGACCAGGGCCCCCAAGAGCACGGGGGGACCCCACGCCCATGCAGGAGGGCTGCCCACCAAACAGAATGTGGGGGGCTGTCCACATCAGGCAAGGTGGCGGCCACGGGCAGCCACCGGCACCCTCCCGAGGAGGGAACCTGACCCCACAGCAAACCTCCCGGGGCCAGGATCCACTCCAAAACCACACACTCCACAAAGAACCAGGAAGAACGACGCACTGTCCAGGGCCCCCGACGGAGCCCAGGCCGGGCCCCGATCGTCACCACTGACGGACACAGACCGCGACGGGTGCAGCCCCCCGAGCCTGCGTCCCACGGGGACAGGGAAGCGCAGGGGTGGGGGCTGTGCTGTCGTAAGGGCTACAGGCTGTCAGGGCAGACTCTCCAAGGACTCGGGGGCGCCCCTCAAGGGCCCCCCACGCTCCCACTGAGGAGCGCTGCCCGTGTCCACAAGGACACACCAAGGCCGTCCGGGCCCCACGCGGCCGTGTCCCCAGCACCACCTGGGACTGAGCAGAAGGGAAGGAAAGCAAGCCAGTGAGGGGAGGGAACATCCTGACGGAGGAAAAGGCGGGAAGGCGGGCAGACACAGAACGTGGGGAAAAGTCCCCGATGGGAACTGTACTGGAACAAGAACATGAAATCAGAGCTTCCTCAGGAGACCCTGACGGCAGCGCAAAGGTAACACGGTGAATGCGAACGTAAACGAGAATTTACACGACTGAAGAAGAGGAAAAAAAATGAGTAGAGCCCCAGGGCTGGGGGGCAGGGGCGGGCCCCACGGGAGGACGGGGTGTCCAGGAGGAGGTGGGGCAGAGAAGATTTAAAGAAACGTGGCCAAAAACTTGCCACATGTGGAAGAACACGTGCATTTCTTTTGTTTCTCTTTTGAGGCTTCACATAAAGCTCAGCTTCTGTTTCCGTTGTAATAAAAGGACGAATCCACTCAATGTCAGTGACACTTTACCCCACGCAGCCTCTCGGCACAACGCCCATCACGGCGTGTTCAGAACAAGAGACAGAAGCTGTAAGACTAGCTCTCAGCTCCTCCAATAAAAGGGTAATTGGGTCTGCTATTTACAGTAAATTGAAATCTCGGAAAGACGACAGCTGCCGACATAAGAACAAAGGAATGACACACAAGCAAACCTGGCACCACGGGCACAGCCTCGTCGTGGCTCGGGCTACAGCGAACTGTCCGGGGCGTCCTCGCGAGAACGGTCAGGCCAAGGTTTCTCCCAAGACTGCGATCTGGGCACCGGGTTTCCCATCAGAAGCGGCCACAGTTCACTGTGCATCGAATCCCCAGAGAAGTACCCATTTCCTCCTCCTCCAAAGTGGCCTGGCCCCCTTCTTGCCCTAAACGGCTACATCGGGGCCTTTGTTTGCTTGAACTCTCTCAGAAGAACTAGAAAGCCAACCACGGGGGCTGGGACGAGGGAGTGATGAGTGTCTGTGTTTCAGAATTCAGTATTTTTCAGAGAAGAGTGGAACGCAACCACGAGCCAGGCCCAAGGATGCTCTGCTGTCCCGAGAACACAGGCCCAGGGAGGACAGCGCGGCTCAAGGACCAAGAGACCGCCTGCCACCTTACCACGCGCCCACGTCCCCACGGCTGTCGGTGGTGTAGTCGCGCAGACAGTCCAGCAGCGTGCGGTAAATCTGGGAGACGTTCTCTTCACACACGACCTCGTCTGGGGCCCCTCCTGCGCTCACGCCAACCGTCTGGCAAACCCTGAAATTATTCAAAATGAGTGAAATACGGCAAGTGTCTGTGAACCGCATCTTTCCCGTCACCTTGGCCAGACGGTTGGAACGCTGGACAGGCCAACGACCTCAGAGACAGACTGGGAATCCTGGAGTCCCTTCCACGCTGACACACGCTGAATGACGCTTTTCCCCAAAATCACACTTCCTAGAGTCTGAAGCTTAAAATGTGCGGAGGCCACCGGTGCTGGCCCTTCCCGCCCTCTGTCCCGGCAGAAAGGGGTGGTGTCACCACAGAGCAGAAGGGGGGCACGGGTAGGGGAGAGAAAAAGCGTGTCCTGGCGGGTGCTGTGTGGCCAACACCGCGGGCCGCTCCATGCGGCACTTCCAGACATGAGCGAAGGTTCACGCCCCGGTTCTCGGGGTGGGCTGCTGTTCCTAAAGCAAAGAAGTCTATAGTCGCTACAGTGACAATGAATAAAGGGCCAATGAACCTCTGAGTTGGAAATGTCCTTTGACAATCCTCTGAAAAGAGAAGAAAGGAGAAAATAAAAAGTTACACTTGCTTCAGAGTCGATTCCTCGCGTGAGCCTGGGCTCTGGCCAACAGCGCAGGGACCACCCTCGCTGCCTGGTCGCCAGCCCTGGGAGAGCAAGGCCTGGGGGGCAGCCCGGAGACCCACCTCGAGATCGCCTTCAAGGCATCCCGCCGGGACTCCGCAAAGCTCACGTCCTCAGGGCAGATGACAGTCACGGCTCCCAGCCCCGCCAGCACCTGGAAGGCGGGAACACGTCCTCAACGGAACACGCACCTGGCGGGCCCCACGCCCCGCTGCAGGCGGGAGGACACGTGGCCAGGGGCACCTGCTGCCCCCAGCTCATCTCTGCGGGGCATCCCCAGCAGCAGCTGCCCCTTTCTGTCCCGTGGCCCAGAGCTGCAAATTGTGACCAATCGCCAGCTGACCCCTGGTATCTCGACCCGCTACTCCCTCAAGGGTGAGAGTCGCACGTTCCAAATGGATAAGCCACAGACTTTAGTTCTCGGCAGTCTGCCCATTGCCACTGACCCCAGGATGTCCCGGGCAGGAGGAAGGGGACACGACACGGCTGTGTAAAGGCAGGAGTGTGTTTCCACAGAGGCAGCGACAGCTTCCCTCCGTCAGACTGGCACTCGGCCCCTCCAAGTCCCTCCTGTCACATGATGGTGTCCACCAGGCGCCCTCAGGAGCACCCGTTCCCTTCCTCATGGCCATGCGCCCGGACAGGCGTGGACTCGTGGTCTGACCCTTCCCGAGCCCTCCCCCAGCAGGCTCACGCGCAACAGGCCATTTCCACGGGGTGCGGGCACGTCACCTGCTGCAGCCTGCCTTTCAGGAGGAAGCGCGGGAGGGCGCCCAGGGCCAGCGAGAAGCCGCAGCGAGCCATCTCCTCCGGGCTCCGCAGGTCCGCGAGGTACTGCCGGATCAGCTCCTCTGAAAGGGTGTAAGAAAAGGGCCGCTGCCTTCCTTCCCGTAGGACGCGCACTCCTTACGCCTCAGAAACGCGCGAGCAGGCGGCGACAGAAAGGGAGGAAGCATGCCGGCTACTGAAGCAGGTGTATCTTCCAAGTGGCTCCCATCAAAACGGATTTCAGAATTTTTATTACGGGGCCTTGAGGTTTTCATAGGCAATTTGAATCCATGATTTCACCCGTGGGAGAACCAACCCCAGAGGGGTGAAGAATGCTTGCTGCGCTCCCCTTCACCAGCATCGGCGCGGGGGCCGCGCTGCCCCCCCCAGGGGGAGCACGAGGCGGCAGGAGCAGCCGGTCGGGCGGAGAGCGCACTGCACACGGACACACGCTCCCCGGAGATGGGAAGGCCGTCGTCAGGGATGAAACGGGGACAGGAACAGAGGGTGCAGGGCAGACTCGAGGGACAGTCGGTGGGGCAGGGCAGCGGGGCTGCTGTGCTGTCCTCGACCAACGCGGCCCGGGAGGCCAGGAGGCTGCACCCCGACCCGTCTGACCACCGTGACCGACTCTGGTCCTCACTGCTTGGGTGTCAGCACAGCACGACCGTGGCGACACGTGCACAGAAGCCTCAAGGGCCTACGTCAGGACAGCGAAGGCGTGCCTGCGCATCCCCTGGCGCAGCCACCGCTGCCGGCCAGGGTCTCCGAGGGGACACGGCACTCGCTCTGCCCGAGGGCACGGCGACGCCACCTTCTCTACTCGGACAGAAAATGAACCGTGACCTCACCGTCCCGATTTTCAAAAACAGACTAATTAAAATGATGTCACTACCTCTTTATGTAACACTGCCTATGGTCAAGGGAGAATTGTCAAAAATTTGGAAAGTCTGTCAGAAGATCACATTACAGAATATTTTCTTGTTTTTGAAATAAAATCACAGAAAGTAGATGTAGACTATTGCACTCATGATTTTTACCACTTAAAATAATTTAAAACTGGTTCATATGCTTCTGCAGTGACTGTCAGGCACGAGAACGCTGCAGGGCCCCAGAGTGGGTGGACACGAAGCTTCTCGGCACAGACTCGTCGTGGGTCAAACGAACCACCACGAGGGGGTTCCGGAAAACCCACCCGAGGCGATGCTGTGCAGCGAGGCTTCTGTGAACCAGAAAGGGCAAAGTGCACGCACACGCCAAGGACCCGCGCCAGGAAACTGTGGCACTGTGCGTATGGAAACCCTAAAAGCACATCTCCCTAAAGAAGTCACCGACCCACTGGAGACAGGGAAGCGGGACGTGCCTGGACAGAGAGAGACCCTCAGCCGATGGGACCACGGAATCGAGGACCAGAAAGAAGAGGAAGGAGCGAAGGAACAAACACCAGGAACCAGGAGGCCCCTCGGAGGCCAGATAAGGCAGGCACTCCGTCCACGCCCAGTGGGGACACTTCAAAGCACAGTGGGGGGAGTTGACTTGAAACGTCACTCAGGCGAGCGCCGCGGACAGAAGCGCGGGCATCACGCTTGTTCTCGTCCGCTCAGGGGAATAAGCACCCGTCTAGAGGCCAAGTGCAACGAACACCTCCGGCAGCTACACAAACCTGGCGGGTCCGAGAGCAGCAGGCCCGTGTCCCCCATCCCCATCTCTGCCCAACACCCAGCTCGGGCCCCTGCCCCCCACACCCTGTCCCCCTGTGGCAGGAGGCGGCGCTCTGAAACCCAGGCCCCGCGCGCCCACTCACCCTGCCTAGCGGGATCCGCCTCCCCGGACTCCAGGGCGTAGTACTCGCTGCAGAGAGCAGCCAAGGCCAGGACGGCCGCTTCCTGAAACAAAGCGGGTTGTGAGCGCGCCGGGCGGCCTCTCGGCGCCCCAGCCGTCGGCCGTTCTGCTGTCAGGCCAGTGATTGAGTGTGAAACAAACAGACTGAATCATGTAACCCTTTCCAGCACGTCTGCTGATCACCGTCAGATACAGTTACAACATCAGTATTCTCTGCAGCTAACAATCTGCATGGAAAGTAGTTCTTCCCTTCCATGTAAATGTCTTCTAATAAAACAGCTGAGAGGGAGAAAAAAAAAAAACAACAGCTGATAGGATGCCTGGGGGGCTCAGTCGGTTGAGCGACTGCCTTCGGCTCAGGTCATGATCCCGAAGTCCCGGGATCGAGTCCCGCATCGGACTCCCAGCTCTGCAGGGAGTCTGCTTCTCCCTCTGACCTTCTCTCCTCTCATGGCTCTCTCTCACTCTCTCTCAAATAAATAAATAAAATCTTTAAAAAAAAACAGCTGATAATAAAATGGGGCGTTTTTTTCTTTCCCAGCAGAATCCGTGAAGGGCAAAGTGTGTGTTGTACACACAGAAGTAGCACACAGGCCTCATTTAGAGAGGAGGTGCGGGGCCGGGGTCAGGGGGAGGAGAGTGGGAGCTGATGTGGCAGCGGCCGCGGGCCCCCCAGACCCCCCCCTGCCCCCAGAACATGTCCACTGCCGAGAGAAGGAGCCTGAGCTCAAGGTAAGCCTCTCGTGGCCAGACAGACAGCAAAGGGCAAATGCTGGATTCCTATGTTCTTTCCCCTGCTTCCCCAAATCAGGCTGCTGAGCCCAGCCCTGGAGAGAGGGGTCACAGGCTGCACAGGGAGGGGGCCACTGGCTCAGGGATGGGCCACACAACGCAGCATCACACCGAGATGTCACCTGTGCAAACCACCACAATCCCTGCTGCGGGGAATCAATCATGGGAATGTTCTCACAAGGAGATTTGGAGGCCTGACCGTGAAGCATTCAGATTCAACTAGTAAAACTGTACTTGGATTCTACAAAATGATAAAGTTCCTTTAAAAAAATAATAAACAGCATACGCAGGAGGCTGGAGAATTAATCATATGGGAAACCAACACGGACTTGCATCTCTCCACCCTCAACACCAAAGCCCGTCAACACCCGCACGAGGCCCTCCGTCACAGCTCCGCTAGGCCAGTCACCCGTCCTTGGACAAGGACAGGACAGCACATCGGCCACCGGACACACACACTGTGTCCTCGCGCAAGACAGCGCATGCTCCCGGGCAAGGACTCTGGACCGCGCTCCCACCTGCAGCCCAGCGCCGCAGCACAGTCTCCGACCCACCACTCTGCAGCGGGACAGCACACGGGACCCCCGGCTGAGGGAGTAATCACTACAGACATCAGGAGAGACGTTCCGAAGCAGAATCTAATTCAACCAGGAACTGTCCCATAAAATGTAAATAATATTCTGGTCATCACTGGCTGCATTAGTTTTCCTGATTATAAATTACATAGATAACACCATCTAGAATTCCTAATATAATTACGGCATTTACCAGTCATCACATTCCTGTATAAGAGGGACTCACGGGGGCGCCTGGGGGGCTCAGTGGGTTAAAGCCTCTGCCTTAGGCTCAGGTCATGATCTCAGGGTCCTGGGATCGAGCCCCGCATCGGGCTTTCTGCTCAGCAGGGAGCCTGCTTCCCCCTCTCTCTCTGCCTACCTGTGATCTCTCTCTCTCTCTGTCAAATAAATAAATAAAATCTTAAAAAAAAAAGGGGGGAGACTCATAACATACATAGTCCTTTGAAACAAACACTAAAAAAAAAAAATTAAAGTCACTTTTTTTTAGATTTTTTTATTTACTCACTTCAGAGAAAGAGAGAGCACGTGCATGAGCAGGGGAAGGGGCAGTGGGAGAGGAAGAGAGAAAGAATCCTGAGCAGACTCTGCACTGAGTGCGGAGCCCAGCCCGGGGCCTGGTCCCACGCCCCTGAGATCATGACCTGAGCTAAATCAAGAGTCGGACGCTCAACCAACTGAGCCACCCGGGCGCCCCAAATGTCACTTTCCATACAACGCAATAGCCAGAGAAACCTTGCTTACCATACCTTGATTTGTTGTCTAGAATGACTTGAAATAAGATGGAGATTTCTCAATGTGTCATTTATCAGCCACTGCCAACCATCTATCAAAGGAACAAAAGACATTCATTTACCCGATTAACATGGAGATGAAAGTAAAACAACAGATCTTCTGCCTCTTAAAGTGGGTAACCTTCAAGATGAAGCTGGAGAAAATCTAAGGTAAATGTTACGCAGGTTATACAAAAATCCAAGGGCCCTCTCCATTTGGAGAGAGAAAGCCTTCTTTTGGCTGCTGAAATCTTAAACTGTTACCAGGAGAAATTTTTGCTCCTTTGACACTACAAGCTTCAGGGCACCACTTCCAGAAGCTCCTCTCTCTCAAGCAATGCCCCTGGACCCCCACACCAATAAAATCCTAAATAATAACTCAATTAGATCCCACACTGAGCAAAGAATGCTGAATTTTTCCCTTTTTTTTTTTTTTGGTCTCCTGGCCCCAGAACTCCCCAGCCCACAAAAGCACAGAATAAAGTCGGCCGGGGGGCAGCATCCTGCCTCCCTGTGGCCACGTGCTGCAGGAGGCCGAGGGCTTTGGCCACTGCCCCACAGGAGCGGGTCCTCACCCGTCCTGCCCGCACCCCGAGTCCTGCAGGCCTGCACCACGCGTCTGTCGGGGTGACGGCCAGCCAATGCCGCCCGGCACGGGGGGTGGCTGCCGCCGGAGCTCTGAGGAAGGAGCCTGACCTCTCAGGAGACAAGGAAAGACTCTCTTGTTGAGGAGGAGTGTGGCGGGGAGGCTCAGTATTTACAACGGGTTATCTGTCCTACCCGGTTCATTTTTACTTTTTAATTTGATATAGTTCTGGGAGGGAATGCCACAATGTGAGTCTATAACGAAGAAGAAAAGCACTTACCGATTATGACGTCACCTCTAAAAGGCATCTTGGACAGGGACAAGTTTTCTATTAAAACGCACACTAGGAAGAAAAAAGACAAGTGCAGCGTCATTTCTCCAGAAACGCCCATCGCGGCGCCCGCCCTGCCTTGTCCGGGAGCCCAGCTACTGGCACCAAACCCCTCCCGCCACCTCGGGCGCGTCCGTGCGGCTGTGCGGCCAGCCCCGGAGCAGCCCCAGCCCCTCCTCGGCCTCCGAGAACCTGCTCCAGACCCGGCCCGGGCAGAGGCGGCCCCAGGGCCCCACGGAGCCACACAGCCCACAGCGACAGATGCGACCCCAACGCGAATCCCCAGGGACGACTCCATCGCCACCTACAAGTGACCACGAGCTGTGGCACCTGCCCGAAAGGAGGACCACAGAGAAGCTGCTAACGCAGGGGGAGCGAGGTCTCCGAAGACAGCAGCAGCAGTCCCGTCCCAGGTGTGCGCGCCCAGTCCACGCAGGTCGGGACAGGTGAGCACCCAGGAGCCCACCGAGGGGCAAAATGAGGACAGAGCAAGAGCACTGAGCTGCGTGCTGTCAACAGAGGAAGCAACGCTATTACCCCTGACGGGACGGCTCCTGGACAAGCCATGGCGTTAAAATTTTGGGTAAATTCCTGACCTCTGTGAATAGTTAAGTGTCAGTTTCTTAAGTTAAGAAACGATTACCACACCCATGGGCAGAAACTGGTCCAATAGTCAGCAGGCTGAAGACCCCGCCCACGGCACGGAAAACCACCGAAGCGCAGGGTGGAACCCACAAGCTGCGAGCGTTCATCTGGCGGCCCTCCTGCGGGCGGGCTGCTCTCCCCCACCGCACTGCCCGCCCACCCTCACCCCTCCAGCAGGCTGCCCTGCACCCCAGCATGCCCCACGCCCCCAACACGGCCACGCCGGAGCCGTCTCCCCGATCGCCCACGCGAGAGGGTGGCCTTGTACCCACCACGTCCATCACACTGAACTGGATACAGCTTTAGTGGGGTTTTGTTCTTGATGGTATAAATAATTTCTATTTGCTGAAAAAACTGTTAACGCCACAGAAAAACATCGGAGAAAAAACTGCCACCCGCATTTTGGTCACCACCCCGGGGCGTCTGGCACGGCCATGCCCATCCTCCTCATGCTTCTGCAGAAGGGTCTCTCTACGCCCGCCCTTTCTGTCCCTCGACTAGGCCCGAGCATGACAAGCAGGACAGCAGGACAAGCAGGACAAGCGCCTCCAGACCCCGGTGCTGACGACAGCTCCCCTTGAAGTTCAGGGTGTGCTGGGGCGCTTGCTGCCATCACGCAGGGACCCAAGGGCCGGACGGCTGGACGGCCGTGCCCTGAAGTGCTGACAGCCAGCACGGGGTGACCACGCCGCCCGCGTGCACCCTGGGTGCCGCCGACCCCCTCCACGCGGCTCCTGACTCCCAGTACCCTGGACCAGGAACGAGGTCCCACCAGCGCCGGCCACCACACTGCTCTCCCAACAACGGAACCGACTCCAGGAGCCCTCACGCCGTCGTGAGCACTCATGCGACACCCGTGCTCTGGGCACGGAACCACCCGTCCAGTATGTCCCCCGACGGGCCGAGTGTTCCCCCCCGGCTCTCGGTCACGGCAGTGGCTCCGCGTGCCGAGCCTCGGCAGTGGCAGCCGGCACGACCCGGGGCCGGAGCCGGGGCTGCCGAGCTCTGCCCACGGGGGAGGCTGACCGCCTGCCAGCACTGGCCGGCCTGCAGAGGCTCCCCGGCCTGCGCAGTATGATGATTTCCTCTAACTCTGGGTTGTGCCTCCGGGCTTTACATACGGTGTACGCCCCCATCCACAAGTTTTCGGTTCTTGTATAGACAAACACACTACTTTCTGCTGCTTCTGTCCAGTTCTGTTGGGTGGCTGTGTGCCGGAAGCCAGGAAGTCCTCGCCAGTCGGGACAAGTGTCGGGACAAGTGTCGGGACGCGGCGCCGACCTGCTTCACACAGGGAGAACAGCGGCAAACGACGAGGCCTCCTGGGCCGGGAGCACAGGTAATGCAGGGCTCCACAAGCTTTTTCTGTGCTGCCGTGTACATTTGAAGTTTTCCAAATTAAGATTTTTAGGAACCGATGCTATCCTACAATGCTTCCTAAAATTTCTTTGAAGCTTTTTAAGTTATATTTTTTGCATTTGAGTTTTTAATCAGAAATTTAGTTCTGGGTATGTATGAGATGGGGACATGATTTTTATTTTCTTTCACGGGTCCCTTCGTGACATCATTGTTCCTCAAGAAGCCACCTTCCACACCAACCTTGGAAGTACCCTGTGTGTTGTCACATATCACATACGGGTCATCACAGCAGCATCTTCTTCTGATCCTGCCTGCTGCCCTGCCTGTTTGCCTGCTCCCAAGAAAATGCCACTCTGCTCTGAATGGTTTTACAGCATGTTTTAAGGACTGGAAAACCCAAGTCCTCAATATTTTATTTTTTAAAAAAAAGATTTTATTTGAGAGAGAGAACACAGGAGCAGGGGGGAAGGACAGAGGGAGAGGAAGAAATAGGCTCCCTCCAGCACCCCTCCTGAGCAGGGAGCCCCCCCACCCCCCATGGGGCTCGATCTCAGGACCCTCGGATCATGACCTAAGCCAAAGCCGGATGCTTCACTGACCGAGCTACCCGGCACCCCGAAGCCCTCAATATTTTTAAAAAATAATTTTCTTGGAGATTTGCCCTGCACGTTAACTTTAAATGCATTCTATCAAGTTAAAAAGGCAGGGGGGGGGGGATGCCTGGCTGGCTCAGCTGGAAAAGAGAGTGTGTGACTCTTGATCTCAGGGTTGTGAGTTGAAGCCCCATGTTGAGTGTAAAGATTATTTAAAAATAAAATCTTTTAGAAACAAACAAACAAGGGCTCTATTACCTCCCTGTGAGTCTACAATCATTTCAAAATAAAAAGTAAAAAAAAAAGTTACAGGTCATTCGGATCAACCCACCAGCCAAGACAACCTTTTTAAAAAGCTGGACAAAAGTCAACCGTGTGCTTCCGTCCCCGGGGAGCTGCCAAGGAAACAGGGAGCCCAGGCAGAGACCGGGGCCACGGCTCTGAGATGAGCCGCTTCTGCCGAGCAGCTGGGGTGACCCCGGAGAAGGCAGGCACTGGGAAACCCAGGAGGACGGCCAGGGTGCCCGCGAGCCTCTACGGCCCCTGGGACAGAGCTCCTGACAGAATCCAGGAAACCGTCCCACGGGCTTTGAATCCAAAGGGCCACATGCTACACAAACCTAGACACAGGCCGGCTGGCTCCAGCCGGCACAGAACCGCTCGAGCCCTGACAGGGATGGAGGCGCCCCAGGCTGCTCGCAGCCCCGGGCTCCGGCCAGAGGCCGACGGGAAGACCGTCTGGGGGAGTAGAGTCCTCAGTCTCCAAGTCCTTCTCCGACTCTACACACACAGTGTCCAGGCCTACACAAGCACAACCACACGAGCTCTAGACAATGCCATTATT
Organism: Potos flavus; assembly: GCA_028534135.1. Classification (NCBI taxonomy): domain Eukaryota; kingdom Metazoa; phylum Chordata; class Mammalia; order Carnivora; family Procyonidae; genus Potos; species Potos flavus. Next base: position 212,657 of record CM052891.1, read on the forward strand.
AGACACCGATTTTAAATGCTCACTTTGTTCAAAACGGTAAAAGAAATCATTAAAAACTATGACAGTAATACAGAAACTATTAAAGAATAAAGAGATTCTGAAACACAGAATCACGAGAGTTAGAGGGCACACGGTGGCTCAGTCGGTTGAGCGTCCAACTCTTAGCTCAGCTCAGGTCTTGATCTCAGGGTCGTGAGCTCAAGCCCCATGCTGGGTGTGGAGCCTACTTACAAATAAATACACACACCCACACCCACACACACGAACTAGGAATTCAACGAACGGGTTTAATGACCAATAAGACGCAGCTGGAGAGAGAGCCCGTGACATGGACTATAAACACTGACACGGACGGGCCAGCGGAGAAGCAGGACAGACGTGAAGGCTGGACACGCAGGTCTACCTCGCGGAGCCCGGAGCGCCAGACAGTGCGGGAGAAAGAAGAGCAGAAGAGTGTAATTTGGAGAAATAACGGCTGAGTTCTTCCAAAAGCGACCCAAACAACCTTCCCACACACAGATTATGGAGCCCGTCACCGGCTCGCTCTCCGTGTGAGCCGTGAAAACCAGACACGAAGGGGCCAGAGAAAATTAACAGACTGCCTCCATCAGAGCAGCGAAGAACAGGTAAGTTCTCGGCAAAACAGGAAAGAAACTGAGAAAAGAATACAAAGTTATCTTTAAAGTACAAATCAATCAATCAATGTGGAACTTAAGTTCTACAACCAGCAACAATACCCTTTAGAAATGAAGGTGAAAAAAGACACTTTCAGACAAATCAGAGGGCTTCTTGCCAGCAGCCACAGGCCGTGGAAAACGCAAGAACATGGACCCCTTCGGAAGCTCAGAAATGCAGAAGGAATAAAGAGATTTCTTAAAAGGCAGCCATGTGGGCACATTGACAGGAATCTTAAGTACCTAAAACACGTATAAAACTGGAAGACAAGAGTTAATGTGTGTCAGGAACGCCATGTCTGGGTCCTCATCTCCCAGGAGGAAGCACATTAGTAATATGTGTTCAAGAAAAATGCCCCGGCTTGCTTCCTCTGGTGACTAAGTGACCATCTGCCCGCGCCCTGGCGGACCTCACCTTCCTCCGTCCCCCCGTACCGACCTGGCAGCGGCTCCCACTTACCCAAAAGCATGGAGGCCAGTGCCCCCGCCCGAGAGCAGCGACACCGCCCAGGATGTGCCCCCCACGAGCCCCCCAAGCTGCACCCCTTCCAGGCAGCCCCCTAGAACAGAGAGCAGGGTAGGAGAGCAGGAGGGGCAGATAGAGGGCACCCCCCCACACACAGCCTCCCCACCATGGACCACGAGCCACAGCAATCCTGGGGGGAGGGGGGTATAAAACCACCAAAGCAGAAGTAAGGGTTTTTTTTCCTTTCATCTTTGCACAAAACAAAGCAGTTTCTCTATGTCGTCATCACTCTGGCATGGATGGGTGGTGGGTGCGGCAGGTGAACGAGGAGGGGGGAGGCTGCCTCTCCTCGAGTCTTTCCAAATACCACCACCAGGAAGCAGCTGAGAACAGGCGGTGAGTCCCTGCTCCCCCAGTTATCACAGCCGGGCGGGCCTAGGGGACAGGCCGACACCACGCGCGGCCCGGGGGCAGGGGGGCAGGGGGGCAGGCAGGCCACGTGGTGCGGACTCCGGAGCGCACCGCGCCAGCAAGTGAGGAAGGGCCTGACCGTACCCGTGTTGCTTCTGCCGGTCACTTCCTGTCTTGAGCAGCTCTCTCTCCGGAGCTGCTGAGAGCGAGCTGGGACGGCGGGCGACACAGGCCCGAGAGCGCCCAGGGGCGTCCGGCAGCTGCCGTGGAGCTGAAGCCGCTCACCCGCTGGCCCGGGAAGCGGCGCTCACACACCGGCAGGCGCAGCACACACAGCACCCCAACTTCACGAGGCCTAACCCTGCGAGGGAAGAACAGCTACGCGATGGAAGAATAGGAGCCCCCTCGGTCGACGGGGCCCGCGCGGCCCCGCTCTGGCTGCGAGCCGGAGAGCGTGCGCCAGCCCACACAAGCGCAGCCCCAACGCCCAGGAGGGTGTGTGCATCGGGAGCCGCGGGCGGTGCGCAGGGGAGCCTTGCCGCTCGGCACCCGAGGGCAGCGGCCAAGCGCTCGTCCAAGGGCCACACGCTGATGCTGGCCCCTCAGCGGTTCCAGCTGTCGGCTCACAGAAATCCGCTGCTCTCGGGTCTGGAGTTTATTCTGCGGTGACATCAGCCGAACCCATGGGAACATGGGAGCTGGCGCGGAGAGAAGCTGCTGCGGGCCAGCCAGGAGGCACGGACAGAAATCCAGGAGGTCGACTCGGGCCCTGCCTACCGGCCAAGGGCTGCGGGGTCGCGGGCCTCCCCCCTGCGCTCCACAGCAACCCCGCACGTGAGGCTCACTCAGCGCTTCCGGCGCTCGGTCACCGGCAGCCCATCTGTAAGGCACTGAGGCCCTTCGGGGCCGCCGGGGTCAGTGAGCGCACAGCCCCCCAGGCCGTCGCGCCAGGCCGTCTTCATTAGGAACGGACTTAGACGCTCCGGTCGGGCTCTCCTCCTGGCACCGTGTGGAATGGCCTAAGACACGTCGGCGCTTCCCTCCTTGCATTCGTAAAGAGGAACACCGAAACTAAAACAACTTACTCGGAAGAAGCCTGAGGGAGCCCTGTGCCTCGTAACAGACCGCTGGGGATCTGAGGGGACCCCCGGCCTCATCTAGGATTGAGAGCCTGGGTCTGCCTTTCACAACAGACACAGCCTTGCAAGGAGCTCCGATCAGCTTTCCCGCCGCCCCTCGGACTCACTCCCGTCCGAGTCCCTCCCTCCGCACCCCAGCGTCCACTCTGCCCATCTCAGCTCCCCTGCCGTTTCCTCGGCGAGCGGCTCCCTTCCTCTTTCTCACGGACCGGCCCCGACACAGCGTGCCGCTGCGGCATACCCCGCTTTCCTCGGCTGTGGTCGCCGCCTCTCCGTTTCCCTGCTCCTCCCCTGCAGGCGTGGGTGTGTGCCTGCCGCCCCTCGGGCCACGCATGCCCTGCTGAGGTCGCCTGTGCCCCTGAGCACGGCCGAGCTGCAGAGGCGACAAGGGCACAGACTCGCATGTCGATGATGTTGCTTTTCAAACGGATCCCAGGAGCCCGTGACTTCCTCCCACTTGCAGGCCAGACAAGCGCTGTCCAGGGTGGTCTGACTCGGGGACGCGGGGCAATCCTGGGGGCACAGCTCCCCACCAGGCCACCACACCAGAGCACTTCGAGACCTCTGCTGTGACCAGCTGTGGCCCCAAGGTCCTGCCCACACCCCCTCACTGTGCCCTCGGCTCCTCAGGGCCTACTGTGCCTGTCCTACCGAGGTCCTACCCAAGCACCTCCTGCTCACTGACCGAGGGACCACCTCGTCCTCAAGGAGCCCAGCACACGTCAGCCTCGTGGCTGCTTGGGACCCCCAGCGCCCTCCCGCTGGCCAGGACCGTCCCCTTCTCTGGGGGAGCGCTCACCACACTGCTGCTCCTGGGACACAGGGGCGCATGCCCGTCCCGCACAAAGTCCCCACTGCCACCTGGGGCTGCGCTCGGAGGTCAGAGCAGCAGAGACGCTATGCACAGCTCGGCGGGTCAGAGGCCTGCAGCCCAGCTCTGAGGGCGGAGCGCCGGGAGTACAGGAGGCTCAGCGAGACCACGCTGAGGTAGCCACGCAAGGGTCTGCACGTGACCACTGCTCCTGAGTAAAACCGAGAATCCCAAACAAGGACTGAAGCAGAAGTAGGAAACCAGCAGTTGTGTGTGAAGAAAAGGATTTGGGGCAAATGCGAGCAGCACGGCCCACTGCAATCCCCTTCCCAGGCTAGGTGGCTGCCGAAAGGCGTAGACAGCCCCGCAGGGGTGGGGAGGGGAAAGGGACAGTTCTGGGGGCGCCAACCGGGCAGGGCAGGCACGTGAAAGGAAGGACACACAGGAGCGGTGAGAACCAGTGCGGTGGGCTGTTCCAGAAGCAAGGGGACGAGAATTCCAGGAAGGAAAGGGACCACCAAGCACACATTCCAAAGGGTCCGGTCCAGAGGTCAGGGTCCAGAGGCCAGGGTCCAGAGGCCAGGCCAGGGGCTGCACGGAGCACTCAGGGAGCCCGAGAGGGACGCGGGACTGGAGGTGCTGCCCCTCTTCCACCAGCCCAGCCCCGGCCACGTGCCCACCAGGGGCCTGCCCTGAGAGCCTACAGGCCCTCCCCGACCTCTCTGCTCCCTGGTGAGGGGCTCCCCTGCATCCGGGCCCGCCCACCTGCGCACAGCCAGGCGCCTGACAAGCGACCCCCAGACGAGTGGAGGAGTGCTGGGTGGGTGGGGTTTCTCGTGGGTGTAGCTGGGAAGGCTCTAGGAAAGTTGGGTGCTCGCACACCGCATCGTCTGCGTTCCCTGTGAACGCTCAAACACGATCTGAGAAGCTACCCTGTGCTGTGGTCACACACACACTCTGCACCGAAGAGGGAAAGACGAATCTCACCTCCATTCGCCCACCCCAGCCCAGCCACTGACCCGGTGGCTACCAAAGTCCACGGAAACACACGGGGGCCGAACGACCCTGCAGCCAACAGGCAGGCGTGAAGGCGCCGGGCGGGCCGGCGGTCGCAGGAGCTACGGAGTGCAACCACGCGTGCCACAGCAGAAACCCCGTCCCGGAGGGCCACGAACACCACACGGTCCTGCAGACGGTGAGGCAAACGCCCTTCGGACTTTGTCACGGCTCAGACCTACCTGCTTGTCTCATGAGCTCTCCTCCTAGACCCCTGAAAATTAATGAAAACATTCAGAGTTAGGATCTTTCCTAGACATCAACATAAACTACCCTCACTAAGTGACAGATGTAAGAACTGCGGGCTCCAAACAGGGAGATGCTGCCCAGCCACACTTCTTACTGCCGGTAAACACTGCCTTTACGTAAGTAAACAGAAAATGTGCTGGGACACCCTCCAGATGAGGTCACTCTGATTCTCAGGTTTCCTGGGCACGGTAACCCTACTGCCGTTAGCCGCACCGCGCAGTCACACAGCACAGATTCCAAATGCTGCTCAGCTCTTCCTCTGTAAGAGCAAGGGACCCCGGGAAGTTACGCCATCCAGCCCGAGGAAGCAATCCACCATTGTCCATTCCAGAAGGAACAGGACTCTCTCCCTTCTGCCTTAAGCAATTCAGAAACTGGAGAAGATCTAGGAAAGGAAGGCTCCTGATGTGGATAACAGTCTGGTGGGGGGAGGGAAGCAGGCAAGCCACGGGCACTCCCAGGCTCGGGGTGGGGAGCCAAGCCCGGGGTCACCTGCCCGCTGAGTCCAGGAGAAATTTAAACCAAATTTAAAAGCAGCGTAGATGGGGGCGCCTGGGTGGCTCAGTCGTTAAGCGTCTGCCTTCAGCTCAGGTCATGATCTCAGGGTCCTGGGATCGAGCTCCGCATCGGGCTTCCTGCTCAGCGGGGAGCCTGCTTCTCCCTCTCCCGCTCCCCCTGCTTGTGTTCCCTCTCTCGCTGTCTGTCAAATAAATAAGTAAAATCCTTTTTTTTTTTTTAAGATTTTATTTATTTATTTGAGAGAGAGAGAGACGGCGAGAACAGGAACTCAAGCAGGGCGAGTGGGAGAGGGAAAGCAGGCTTACCACTGAGCAGGGAGCCCAAGGCGGGGCTCGATCCCACGACCCTGAGATCATGACCTGAGCCGAAGGCAGCTGCTTAATGACTGAGCCAGCCAGGTGCCCAATAAGTAAAATCTTAAAAAAAAAAAACAAAAAAAAAAACAGCACAGATGTATTTAGAATTGGCAAACTGCTCATGGGCACCACCATAAGCCATCGGCTATCAGACAAAGCTGGTGCACTAGGGCGTTCCCTTGTCCAGCGGTGCCTACCTGAGGCCCCCTGTCCGCTCTGGACCACGGTTTATCAGTCTAGGGGAGCGAAGCATTTCACCGGAAAGAAATGAGCATGTTCTCTACTTGAGGGTGAGTTGCTCCTCTTTGTCGTTAGAACAGGTGGAAAGCCAGCACGGACGGCCTCGGTGGAAGAGCGGAGAGCCCAGCGGGAGCTCCCCAGGAGCTGACCCCTCCTCGCCAGCCATCAGGAAAGCGTGAAGCCGGAGCAGGCATGTCCATGCCGGAAGGCACGGCCACGCCACCCTCCTTCTCTGGGATCCAGCCACACTAAGCAGCTGCTGTCAAGGGGCGCACAAGTCTCCACCAGGTACTTCTGGTGAAACGTCCATTAACCCACACTGGGGAAGAAAGCAGGACCCCTGTGTGCCAGTCGGGATGTGGGCCTCATCTGCAGGGCAACCCAAACATCCTGCCCCAACCAGAGAGGAAGGACAAGTAAATGGGACAACACTAGGGAGGCCTCCGGAGACCTCAGACACGTCTCTGCAGCACCCCGGGGCCCGTGGGGCCACAGAAGGTCCCGACACAGGCCCAGCCACGTCCCACAGGGGCTCCCAGGACGCAGACGAGCCCCACTCACACTCACGCACTGGCTCCAGCCCAGGGCTGTCCGGGCTGGGGCTGGGATCTGCTAACGGGGAGAGAGGCCGTGTCCGTACAACGGAGCCATGGACAGAGCTGTCCAGAAAAGGGGATTCTGAAATGGACAGGGACACAGCTGCCGAATCAGCAGAGGACAATGCTGGCTAGCCCCCGGCCAGGGGCTCCGACCAGGACCACCGCCCCTCGGCCCCCCTTCCAGGGCTTCTCGTGCTGAGAGACTGCTCTCAGAACTACTCAGGTGACCCGAGCAGGTGTGAGTCCCTGGCCGGGGTCAGAGCAGGCGGTGCGCTTTCAGGGAGAGATGAAAAGGCAGACACATCAAGAACAATGGAGAACAGGCCATGTTCCCCACCCTGCACGATTATATTAAAAAGCCACTAAGAAGAATGAAAAGGCAAGCCCCAGCCTCGGAGACAATTCTGGGCGACCACATCTCACATCTAGAACACGTGGAGTGCTGAGAGCTCGGTGACAAGACAGATCGTGACTTTCTTCTTTAATAAGCAGAAGACGCGAACGATCACCTCACAGACGAGGACAGAAGACGTCCAGTCACACAGGAGACCTTGGCTGGCCAAGGTCGCCAGCCCGCAGGGAGCAGCGACTCGGGGCCGTGCCGGGCGGCCTCCGCACTCCCACAGGGCCGGCTGCCGGTGAAGACCGCCCACCACGTGTGCTGAGGACAGGGAACGCTCCCAGACGCTGCTGCTGGAAGCAAAGGGGCACAGCCCTCTGGACAAGTCTGTCGGGGCCTTAAAAATACCCCCTCACCAGGGCCTTACCCAACAAAAGGGGAAACACGCGTCCACGCCAGGACTTGACCACCAATGTTCACAGCACACGTATCCCAGCTCGCCAAAAGCTGGCACAACCCAACCCCCGCCCCTGACAAGCACACGGTGATACAAAGACAACGCCGCGGTGCACAGCACGACACGGGCGAACCCCTGCAGCCTCACGCTAAGTGAAAGCGGCCAGACCGCGAGGACGTCCCAGCGGGACTCCACCTGCACGAAAGAGCTCAGAGGGGGCTGCCGGGCTGGGGACCGCCGCGAGGGGCCGGCGGACGCGTCAGGACACCACCAGCTGCTCGGCGTGGGGCTGCAGCCACACAGCCACCCGCCACGACCAGTGCCCGTCAGACCACACGCTTACGCAGCCAACTTCATCGCAGGACACGAAAACCACAATAAAGCTTAACAACACCGACGGGGTAGTTCCACGTCCCATCTCCTGAGTGTGACGCCCCTTCAAATAAAGTAACACAGGCCAGGTCTCCACGGGGGTGACTGGACAAAAGCCCTAACAGGCCAGCCCAACCTTCACTGACAGAGTATTTTTTTCTTTAAGACACAAAACACAAGAACGTGGGGTCTGTGAAGCTTACCTGTATAACTGACGATCGTAAAGCTACAATGAAAAAGCGAAAGTGAGTTATTAAAGTTAGTTGATTTTTTAAATGACGTAGTAGGTACAGAACATCACTGGGCACTGGACAGGAGTGATGAGGACACAGCAGGAGCAAGCGTTTCTCAGGCGGGGTTCCTCAGAGAGCTGGCGGCGGGGTCCTCACAACACAGCCCCCTCTACTCCCGGCAAGCCCCTCACGAGCCTGCTTTCCGGTGTCCCCACTGGAAGGGGAAACCAAGGCACAGAGGGGGGAGCCAGGAGCAACCTGTGTCCTGATTCCAGGGCCCCCAGACAGCCTCGTGGGCAGCCGGGACCACCAGCGCCCATCTCCCCAAGACGGCACTGAGCTTGGCCGACACCTTCTTCGTGTCCCCCAGACAATCAAGGGGGCAGGCTCGGCTGCTTCCTGCACTCCACAAACCACCCCTAGCTCAGGGGCTGCCCTGCCCGGCCGCTGAGTCCTCACGCTCCAACCTCAGGAACGCCGCCGTGCGGCACTCCCACGCCCCACGGAATGGATTTGCCGAAATCGTAAAGTCAGGAGCATACGCAGGACAAAGACCTGGTATCAGAATGGTGTATTGTACGTACAGAGATAACCCTTAGAGAATACACAACTCTATTCTGAACAACACTCAACCCGACTAAGCCCTCACGAGGGACTTTGAGGTTATCCGGTAACATGAGGCCTGTAGTTCACACTTCAGAATTGCAGAGCTTTGGAAAATCTCAAAACACCACAAATGGACACACTTCCCCCCACCCTGAGATGTGCGGACACAGACTCCGGGTGTATTTCCGACTGCGGTCCCACCGTGGAGGCTCGGGTGGGAGTTAAGGCCATCACGCTCATTCTATGTGCCACCTCCACGGGAACAGGCCCGCGTCGCTGGGCTCCCAGGGGACAAGTGCGGCCTGGCAGCACAGAAAGACGAGCACCAGAGACGAGAGGCCCCGTCAGCGGCACGGCCCTGATGAGTGGCCGCAGGAGAGCGCGTGCGCCCCCCAGCCGAGCCACCGGCGAGGCCGGAGGAGACCTGCTTCCGAGCCACGGGCCCCAGGACCGATCTCAGCAGGACCGGTCCTGTCGTCACACTGGGGCTTCGATCAGGGCTGAGACGCGGGGAGAGAGCGTGTAAGGGCAGGGGACAGTCCCAGGCACCGGGAGACCTGCAGAAAGGGACCCTCGGGCGGGCTGCACACAAACCTGCTGGTGAATCTGCTTCAGGCCCTGCACGGCCGCTTCGTCCAGGTAGTCTGCGACGGGCCTGCAGGGGTTCAAATACAACAGCTGAGCCCCTGCGGACAGCGAGCACCAAAGGAGCCTCGGGCTCAGAAAGGTCTGCATTTTGTTCAGGTGCCCAACCAGCGGCCCCAGGCACCTGTGGAGGGCAATCCCCTAAAGCAGGGTCTACTCAAAGAGGGTGGGTGTATGGACCTTCCCGTAAAGCCGTGACCCTTGCAGCAGCTTGCTGACGACGGACACAGCCCTGGGATGGGGACAAAAGGGGCCCCTGCTGGAGAGCCGGGACCCGCAGGGCCACAGAGCAGCCCACGTGACTGTCGGATGCTGAGCTGAGGCCCTTGTGACAAGAGCACACACAGCGGCCTGCCACCCTGGAAAGGCACAGGTGGCCCTCAGCCTGCGCCCCGGAACCTGGACCTCAGGAGGCCTCCCACCCTTCCCTAACTGTGAAAGGGGACTCTCTGTGCCTAGACTGTTGGGACAAACCTGGTGCCTTACCCTGAAACCTGCTTTCCTTCTGGGGAGTTGGGGTGGGGGTCCATACCAGGCAGAGACCGCCCACATCCCAGCCCCCGGGAAAAGCCCGGGCGCTGGTGTCTCTGACCTGCCCTGGTGGCAGCTTCCCCAGGCTGTCAGGCCCTGGTGCGTCCCATGCCGCGGCGCTGGGCGGGACTCTGGCTCTCACCCGGGCTCTGCTCAACCACAGAGAGCACTGCCATCCACAAGTCCTCAGCCTGGCCCACAGGTGCCATGTCACCCCCACGTGGATGTCCCTAAGGGCTCGACAGTGTGCATCCAGGCCGTGGGGCCCAAGGGGGTGAACCGGACCAAAGCTCCGGGGCTTGTCACCAGCACCCTGCCTCACCTGGCCCCCAGGGAATCATCCCGAGTGATCCGATGGGATTAAAACACAGTGCTCCTCACACTGTAATCCGAAATCCAGGCTACAGACACTGTAGTGTGTTGTGAGCTTTTCCTTTTGCGGAAAAGCTGGCTGGAAAGAGAAGTAGAAACCCAGACGGCAGTCCTACAAACTTACAAAACACGGCGCGTCTGGGGCCGCTCCGACGGCCGACACCACGTGCTCCCCGTTCTGTTAGCGCCACGCCGGCCAGAAAAAGTGCTCAGTGGAAATGTTACCACTGACACACTCTGCTGTTCTAAATTATGAGAAGTACTAGTGAGCAAAGAATACGGAGTATACGGCCCACTCGCTACCTAACTCGATGCCCAGAAAGACAAGGAGACGTAAGGAAACAGCGACTTGACGCCGAAGGCCATCAGCGGCCCCGCTGGCGAGGCGGTGGTCCATCAACGGGCACGGCTCGTGAGACAAGAGACACACTGGAAAACTTCATCAGATAAAGGAATCACAGGAATCTGACGGCCCCGCGACACCGCGACAAATAAACAGACGTGAAGGTGGGTGGGGATTCCCAGCTCACGACCACGGTGGTTCCGCGGGACCGCGGTGCTTCTCCTACCTGTCCTCTTGGACCGCAAGTCGGTGCAGGCCGCGGGCGACCTCCGCACAGGCTAGCACAGCTCCATGCCGAGTGTGCAAGTCCAGACTCTGCGTCATCGACAGCAGACGTGGGAGAACTGCAAAGGACAGGGGCCAGACAACACATCAATGAGTGCACAGAGGGCAACGTGTCGGACTCACAGACTCAGGATCCGGAGGCGGAGACACACCCACGGAAAGTGACCTCTGTAAGGACCATGAGCACAACTCCTGAGACTTAACCCAAGTCAACACGCCAAACCCTCCTCGGCACCCAGAGAAGTGAGCAGAATGGGACCGGAGCGGGGGTGCTGGGGGGAGCTTCCCGATCCCCAGGTCCCCGAGACACAGGGTGGCGACACAGAGTGGAGAGAGAGAACCGGGTGTTGCTGTGGCTAAATGGCCGGCAGCTGCTCTGCCGTGGGCACGGAGCAGGACGGAGGCCGAGCGCAGGACCCCACGGCTGTGCTGGATGCACAGCGTGGGAGCCTGTCCCCCCTGCTCAGGGCAGAGGAAGCGTCCACGACTGTGGTGCTCTGGGAACAGAAAGCAGAGTCACCAAACCCTTACGGGCTGGTGGGGTGCCGGCGAGAAGCCACGTCCACACCACCTCTGCCCCAGCGACCTGGGAGACCATGTCCCTCTGAGCCTCCACTTCCCTGAACGCCCAGAGGCACTGGCGCGGGGGCTGCAGAAGCAGACAGCATCCAGGCCAGCGGCACCCCACAGGCGCTCAAACACGGCACCGGCCGTGGTCAGAGCTCAAGGACTGGGGCCATCCCTCACCCTGTTAACGCTCTCCAACCGGGAAGAAAGGACGAGCGCCCCTTCATTCAGGCCACGAAGATTATCGATCGTAGGTAAGTAAGCGACTCCTGACATCACATTTCAGGAACAGACCATGAAGCTGAAGGCCTTTAGGAACTAATGGCCCAGAATGTGTGAGAGGCACACGTAAGTACTATCGGTAACTCCTAACGAAGAACCACAATGTGACCACCAGTTACCCTAGTAACAGCGAGAATAAGCATAATTTAAAGCAATGTGAGTGTGGTTCCCTACATTGAAATGAGACGTTTATTTATTCTGGAATATGGGCTCTTTCCTTGATGATAACGGGCGTGATCACTCTGGACCTGGCGGATCTCCTCTCCTCCAGAGCTGAGCAAACAGCACGGCGGGCTAGTCCCACAGCCAGGAGCCGCCAGGAAGCAGCTCGCTGTTTAATTTATTACGTTGTCAATTATTTCGCCACCACCACCAACAAAAAAAGCTACTTCTGAAATACACGAGACACGTAACCAAAGCCATCGGCCGCCACACTCGCGGCGTCTGGTCGGGTTCTGTCCCCGACCAAGCGCAGACCCGTCCTTCATCCGCACGCTTCTCAGCGAAACACGTCACTCGCAGCCCTCCCGGCCAGGCCCCCAGCACAAGGGCCGGCCCTCACCCCCCGCTGTGCGCACGGCCGCCGCACGAGCGTGGCACCGGCAGGACGGCGGCGCACACCTACCGTGAGTAGCGCTGTACGCCGGAGCTCGCCGGGCCAGGTTGTGCAGAGCCTTCGCAGACAGCTCTCTGATGACCCTGGGGGGGGACAGAGACGACTGTCAGTTCCTTCCTTCTGATGATCTGAGCTCTACTCCACTCATGGAGAGTGAGCACAGACAGAACACAGGAGTGTCAACTGCCCAGACTCAAAACCACCAATAAAAATAAACACAAATGAACAAACAAATAAGCACCTGTGATTGTAACACACAAGGACAAGCAAATTCACCAGAGGGCCTGAGCCAGGCCTGCACGGGGCGCCGCCTCCCTCTCTGGGTGTCTCCAACCTCCCACCCCCCAAGGGATTCGGAGGACAGGGGTACTGGGCACGGACGCGTGAAACCCGCCTTGTGAGGACCACGAGCGTTGCCCAGGAGGAGTGTCACAGGGCTCAAGCTAACAGATGGGAGGCACACATCACATCGGCACGGATACTTCCAATCAAAACACATCAGACATGTGCTCAACCCGTCAAACGACAGAAGGAAGCCCCCAGGGCTAGTGCGTGAGACCCCGAGGCCCTCCTGAGCCCACTGGGGCCAGATGGCCTCTGACCAAACCGCGGCCCCACACTAGATGCCAGGAGGGCACAGCGGAGGAGAGCGGTCATCACTGTAATGACAATGCTTTAGGTGACAACAGGACGACACAGAAACAGGATAAAAACATTAAGGTGGAAACAAACATGCAGAAGAGGGCTCTCTGTATTTTGATGATTAAACATCTGACAGACATCAGCACTGAGTAAACAGAGAAACATGAAAACAGGATGAACGCCGGACCCAGGCAGGACCATGTCCCACCCCTCCTGGGCCCCCAGGTCCGGCTTAGGGGGTCCACCTCTGACAGCAAACCAAGAGTTCTTGGAGGCAGGGATGTCTCAGGCACCCAGAAACTCAACACCACACACCCACGACCAGCACGCCCAATACTAACCACTCGGTAACTAACCCCAGCCAAGCAGCCTCCATAAATATTCGGTCAACATTCAGAAAGCTGTTTCCGAAGACTGAGTGCTTAATGGGTCTCAGAGCAGAGAACGATTTATTTCAGCAGGAGAAAGTCCCAAGGAGGCAAAGAGAGTGGCCACTCTAACAGGTGCGGTTACATGCGTCCCGCCCAGCTAGTGCCCCTTGAAGTATAACCACCTCTCCCTACTTAAAACCACTGTATTTACCGCCTAAACAGAAGACCTAAAACTACAAAACTCCGAAGAAAAGAGCAGAAAAGCTTCGTGACGTTAGGTCTAATGATGGCTTCTTAGATATGACACTAAAAGCACAGGCAACAAAAGTAAAAATGGGTTAACATAATAGACAAATAAGTCTGCATTAAGATCTATAATTCTGTTTATCAAAAGACATAATCAACAGAGTGATAAGGCAACCTACAGGATGGGAGAAAATACTTGCAAATCACGTATCTGATAATTGATTAGTATCAGAATATATGAAAAACCTCTACAACTCAACAACAAAAACAAATAACTGAATTAAAAAACGGGCAAAGGACTTGAGACGTTTCTCTGAAGACGATACACAAATAGCCAACTAACACCTGAGAAGGTGCTCGTGCCAAAAATCATCAGGGAAATGCAAATCAAAGCCACGAGGAGCCGCCTCACGTCCGCTAAGGGCTAAGGTCGCCGCCGTCGAGGAAACCGGAGCCAAGGAGCGGTGAGGGCGTGGAGGGTGCGCATGTGAGATGGCACAGCCGTCAGGAAAACCAGTATAGTTCTGGGGGCCCCTCGAAACATTAAAAATAGGGTTACCACGTGACCCAGTAACTGCACTCCTGGCAGTTACTCAGAGGAGCTGGAAGTGGGGTCTTGAGGCGAGATCTGCACACCCACGTTCACGGCCGCATCCTGCACAACAGCCAAGAGGTGGGAACCGCCCCAGGGCCACCAACAGACGGACCGGCGAAGAGCAGGCGGTCCATACACACCGTGGAGTGTCGCTCGGCCCTCACACAAAGGGGATCCTGTCACCCGCTACGACATGGGATCACGGCAAGGAGATCATGCTCGGTGCGATCTCAGAAGGACAAATACCGTATAGTTCCACTTACATCGGGACCCTGGAGGAATCGAATACTTAGGGACAGAAAGTAGGACGGTGGGTGCCAGGGCTAAGGGAGAGGGTGAGGAGGACGAGTCCCTGGTCAACGGGGACAGTTTCAGATTTTCAAGATGAAGACGTTCCGGAGGTGAATGGCAGTAACGTGTGCACAATGAGGCAAATGTACGTAACACTACTGAACTGTATACACAAAGTGGTTAAGATGATAAAAATTATGTATATTTTCTCGGGGCGCCACCTGGGTGGCTCGGTGGGTTAGAGCCCCTGCCTTCGGCTCAGGTCATGATCTCAGGGTCCTGGGATCGAGCCCCGCATCGGGCTCTCTGCTCAGTGGGGAGCCTACTTCCCCCTCTCTCTCTGCCTGCCTCTCTGCCTACTTGGGATCTCTCTCTGTCAAATAAATAAATAAAATCTTAAAAAAAAAATTATGTATATTTTCTCATAATCAAAAAAAATTTTTAAGTTATGTTTATCTTGATTTATTAATTATTTTGGGTGTCAGAAAACTTTCAAAAAGAAACCCAAGAGAGTGGACCGATACATCTTAAAAGTGATACTATTTAAGGTAAAACAAAATCCCTGTACGAGTCAAGGCACACTGCACAACAGTTGAAGAATCTTGCGAGGGGCTCCCCATTTTCCAGGAGGAAGCCATGTGCTGACCAGAGAACTGGACAGCCCCTATTTGTGAACTTTTAGCTGCTATCTCCTCACGGACAGAATCCAGACCAAAGACGCAGAAACATCTCCACCTCTAAAGAACCCTAAAATAACAAAGACAACCATGCTTTATAAAACCCAACGTGCTACAAAGTGTTAGCTGATGTTATCCTGAGGGTCTCCAAACCTGACAGGAAGTAGGACCAGAGAGCATTCCCCTCCACGCTGTGGCTCACGTGCCCTGAAAACTTTCTGGTTTTCAGACTTTATTCTAAAAAGAAAATGTCCACAAAGAATCTTTTTTTTTTTTTAATTAAATAAGCAAAACAAAAGTCATGAGAAAAAACTGGAAAACAAACAGCAAGACGACAGGCATAAAGTGAACGGTGCTGACGATCACGCTAAACGTGCAGGGACGAAAGGCCTCGGACGAAAGGCAGACGTTGTCAGACGGATACAAACGCAAGACCCTGGAGACACACACAGGCCGGGAGCACAAGGCAGCAGGTGGGCAGCTCTACCAGGGCCGCACCTGGCCTTCTTTTGGTAAGGCCCCGAGCTAAGAATAGTTTTTACATATTAAAGGTCATATAAAGAAAAAACAAGAAAATATATGGAACAGTGACCTAAAACATTCACTGTCTGGCCCTTTAAAGAAAGTATGCCGACCCTTATGCCATAATTGAATCAAATCACACCTTAAGACAAGAAATCTAACAGGAAACAGAGGACACGGCATAATGGTAAAAGGTCAATCCACTGGGAAGACAAAAACTGTAAATGCAGCTACCAAGAGAGGCCCACCCAAAATACGTGAAAGGGAAGTGTCAGAACCGAAGGACGTGAACGTTCTGACGTCAGCTGGAGATTTCAATAGCTCAGGAGTTTAGTCCAACACCACGGGTAATAATACACATGCGGTTCTGGTCTTAAATACCCTACTGACCGATAGGCTAATCAACTAATTTCTCACAGGTTCGGTGCATGGGATCTTTGTCCTAATTACAAGAATTTTTGCAGTTAGGCCTCAAGTGTCAGAAACCGGCACAACTCTCAGGAAGATCGGCGGCAAGGAAACCGAGAGAGGGGCCTCCTGGTGGGCGGGCCGTACCCACGCAAGTGCCACACGGAGGTGCTCCTGTTCCCAGAGGCGCCCAGCTCCCGAGGAGGGCCCCGTCTTCGTGTGCGGGCGGCGGACAGGCCGGGTGCCTCGTCACACACGGCGCTGACCCTCACAGGAGCTGGAACACATTCCCCAGCAGATCAGAAAGAACTTTCTGCAAGTGCCGCACACTCGAAAGCTGGGGTTCTAGACGTACAGCCCACTGAGCTGCTCCCATCTGCAGGCACTTGCTGCCCGTGAGAGGTCCCGTCTGCACCAGCAGCCACACCAAGCCCTCCTACGACGAAGCAATCTCGTCTTCCCAGAGGCGGTGACAGCAGCTGGCGACCCAGACCCTCTCTGCGTTCTGGATCATCCAGGGAGCCCTCCCTCTGAAGGGACGGCGAACCAGCGAAACGTTCAGACGCCCTGAGACTGCTACGTACTCAGGAAAAGCCGCCAGAGCCTGCTAGCTCCGAGGAGACAACGGAGACGACTGCCGGCAGAGCAGCCACGCAGAGCATCGCCGGAGGAAGGGGCCCCCGAGGGTGTGCTTGGGGAGGCTGCTCCTGCCCTCCGTCACACGCCAACATGACAGCACCCACGTGGGAACACTCCACGCCCCGCACGCCTCCGGTCCCCAGACGTAAAACTGGACAGACCACTAACCAGCACGCCAGGCCTGAAGACTGGAACACCTATCACTCTCAAACGTCATCTTAAAATAGGAAATCTACAATGAGGAGGTCTACTCAAGGCTTAGCTCAAGTTAACCTCTCCTCTGGGGAGAAAAAAAAATCAGAATTCTTATTTGACAAATAATCGAATAAAATACATCACTAATGAGACGAGCACAAAACCACGAAACTTACCCGTCCCAGTGGTTGATCTTCATGGTCACCAGGTGGTCTATCATTGGCTGTGTGTACTCAGGAAAGCCAGCAATAAACATGCTGAAAAAGACGGCATTCAGAGGCAGTGAGGGTGCGAAGGAGCAGGCACTCCCGCGCACCTGCTCCGAGAGGCGGAATCGTGCAGGCACGCTCGTAAACAGTGTGGTAGTTCCTTATAAAGTTAAATATACAGAAATCCCCTTGTAAGTGTTTACCTAGGAGAAATAAAGCTAAAGGTCCCCATGAAGACTTGCAAATAAAAGCTTTATTCATCGGAGCTCCAACGTCTAGAACAGGCGCGCTGACAACTACACTGCAGCAGCCACGGGACACAGACCACTCGCCACACGCAGCACGCACAACACTCAAAACCAGCACGCTGAGCAAAGAAGCCTGGCGCCAGAGCAAATCTTTCTGATTCCACCTGTGCGCCGTTCCACAAACGGCACCAGCGACGCGCAGCGGGGGGCGGAGGCCGCACGCCTGCAGGGACGAGACAGAGGCGCTGCTCACGCAGGTGCGCGCCACGTGCCCTTGCCGACGGCGCCCCTCGCTCCAGGAGAGCAGACAGACTGTAAATTACGCCTCGAAAATAAAAGTCACCTCTAGTGAAAATACGTAGGATGATGAAGAAAAAAAATCTCCAAGTAGAACAGGCCTCTCTACTTACAACTCAAAACCCATTAAAGAAGATTGGCACATTCGCACACGGAACCAAAAAAGAAAAATGCCTGCCAGGAAAAACGCACCATAAACAAAGTCAAAAGATAAAAACAAACTCAAAAAAAAAAAAAAAATCAGCAACTATTATCCCAAGAGATAAGAGACTTCTTTAAAATAAAGCCGTTCCAAATCCGTAAGAAAATAGCATCACCTCATAGAAAAATCCTCAAAGACCGTTTACAGAGAAGAAAATGGACACAGCTCATGTTCGGCCTCCTTCCCATGGGAGACAGAAAGAAAGCCTCCGTCCATCTGTCAGACTGCCGACGTCGGGGGCGAGGGGTGTAGCCACTGTCGGAAGGATCCAGAGGCATCTAGAAACACCGCCGGGAGCACCCTTCCAGTCCGGCCTCTATGGACAGTGACTGGCATCAAACAGGAAATTGAAAACATAAAGATCCAGCAATCCCACTTTGGTTAATTCATGCAGATAAAATCACATAGGTGAGAAAAACCATGAGCAAAAATACTCACTTCACATGGCATATAACAGCAAAAGACGAGACAGAAGCCAAAGGCCAAGAAATTACACTCTATGTCCACACAGAAGACACAGGACGCGGAGAGAAGGTTCCGCGTGCCTGCTGCACGTTAGCACAGCGTATGCACCTCCCGCCGTGGAGGACGGTGGGCCCGAGCCGCCTCCTGATCTCCCACCGCTGGACAACGTCCTCTGCTGATGAGCACAGAAGCCGTGCCAACCTGTGCGCTGCGCGCCACCGCTCAGCGTGCGCAGAAGGAGAACAACACATCCATCTGGGTGACACAACCTGACCCTCTCTAAAGACGACCTGCGGAACTGAGGACAATGAGGACCCCCGGGATGGAACCGGGACACAAGAACAGCCCTGAAAGACCCACGCCCTTGCGTTTCCTACTCCAAAAACACACTTGTCCACGTTGACCTGCTCACACATACTGTCTGAACCTGCCACGCCATCCACACCCCCCCGCCAGGGACTGAGCCACCAGCCACGTGCGTTACAGGGTGGCCGAGAGACAAAGTGGATGGCACAGAGGGCCGACAAGGGGCAAATACACGGACGGTCCTGGGTCCTGGGTGGGCACACGTGTGCACATGCACGGGGTGAACACGGGTGCTGTGCGGACACGCATGTGCTACGAGGTGGCACACTGAAGGGGGTGTTTGTTCCGGAGGTGAAAGAAAGACAAGCAGAGGGTTCCCCAGAGGTAAGTGAGACTGAGACACTCAAACGGTCACGGGGCAGATAAAGTCACCAGGACAGTGGACAAGCTGTGAGAAAAGGAGCCAAGATGTGACCATAGGAGCCCCTCCCCGAAGGGCCCCGGGACCTGCCGGACAGGACGGCCGCAGGCCAGCACCCGTGACCGGTGCCTCACGGGGAGAAACGGACAGAGGCCGGCCCCCCGGGTTCCAGCAGAGCTCTGGCACCAACTGACAGCTGAGTGTGCGTCTCCCACACACGCCCCGAGCGCTGGGGGTCTGCACGGAGGCCGGGTGCAGCGTGGGGGGGTGGGGGAGTGGGCGAGGGCCCGGCCAGCGCCGGGACAGTAAGAGCTGGGCCACGGGGACAGCTGAGGGGATCGGCAGCAGGAGGAGCCTGTGAGGGCTATTAGGGACAGAGAAGTGACAGAACTAGGTCACCAAGCGGATGCAGGGAAGGAGACAGTAGGAGAAGCAAAACGGAGCTGACTGTGGGGGGGGCGTGCCGTTCGCCGAGCTGGGAAGCAGAGGAGACAGTTTGCTCCGAGGGCTCCTCAGTTCGAAGAACTTGTATGACAGGACTGTGCAAATTACTGGAAAGCAAAATACAACAAAATGTGTTTCGAGAAGCAGGCACAGGCCCACGGATGTCAGCAATCTGCTGAGGAAACTTCCAGCAGGAAGACGCCCACAACAGAAAGTGCCAACCACCGCTGGTTGTGTCCCAACACAGCGGCCCAGTGTTCACACGCTGCCGTCAAAGGGGCTCGAGCGGCCACCAGCTGGCGAGTGGGGGACAGAGCAGGGCACAGCAGAACTCAGTAACACAGAAAAGCCAGGACGCAAGAGCAAACGTGCCCCGTGCCTCCGCTCACATCGATCCCGGAGACAGCCCTCACTCCGGGCACAGGCGGCGGGTCAGAGGGCCTCCCTGGGCGAGCGAAGCGCGCCCCGCGCTGACCACAGTGGTGGCCGCCCAACAGCCAAAACCCACATCGTAAATCGATGAGCTTTCCTACACGGACATTACAGGTCATAAAATAGGTGTACAAAAATAAATAGGACTTTTTTGGAGGTTTAGGGTTAGGAACACACAGGATACTTAAAAGACAACTCACGGACAAAAGAAAACATTTGCAGATTGTTTATCTAAAAAGGGACTCGTATTCAGAATATATTAAGAACTTTCAAATTCTCAGTCAAGAGGAAAACTAACCCAATAAACAGGTAAAAGACTCATCAAAGGAGCCCCTGAACGACGCTCAAGGCCATCGGTCATCGGGAAAACACAGACCGTGAGCTGCTCCTGCACAGTCACTAGGATGGCTACAACTAGCAAGATGGGCCCCAACGAGGGGAGGCTGCCGGGCCACGTGAAACCGGGCCACCGTCCTGGAAATCTGTTGGCAGTTTCTTAAAAAGTTAGGGTCCAGCTGCTCCACCCCTAGGCGCTCAACGGTTCCCTGTCACCGCCCCAGCCCCCCCAGTGCAGGCTGACAGCAGGACCCGGGGTGTCTGCCCTGTCTTGGCCGGAGTGGAGACCCCCCCAAATGCCCACAGATCCCAGCGCCATGACCGCAGGGCTCCGTCCTCACACACGTGACGAGACCCCAATGCACCATTAAAGAACAAACCCTACACAGGGTTAAGCTTTGCCAAACGTGTCTGTGAAACGCAGACAACTGACCACGTGTAAGTCTTAGACCGGCTTAGAAACCTTAGCGATAAGAAAAATACGCCAAAGCTAAAAAATCCTGGTTAATTGACCCAGGAAGCTCAGGGAAAAGTAGTAAATTCTCCACATTTAAATATAGGTTCAAATATTAACAAAGAAAACAAAACAAAAGCAGGAAAGAACTGATAAGGCACAGAAAGCCACTAGATATTGAGAAAAGATGGAAAGGATGCAAAAAATAGAGCACATTTGGTCAAAGACTCTTTGAGAAAGAGGCCAAATGTTACGTTCTTTTAAAAAAAATCTGTGCCTGCTGGTCATGGAGAAAAGCTAACTTGTGCGCGGTCTGCACGGGTGCTAGAGCCTCTCCTGAGGACGGAGAATGGTCAACGCGTGTTCAGGACGACACAGCACAGACACACCACGCCCTTCCCGCGCTGGCGCTGCGGCGAGGAGCTGAGGGCAAGGGGCCTCCCGGCACCAGTCACTCAGGGACAGGTCTGACGCGGGTCCCGCAGCGCTGGTGGTGATGCGACATATCTAACCCCCGACCGATTTCTCCAATACCTCTGCTTACGCGCATCGCCATCAGAAGCCAGAGACCCCTTCAACTTGGGAAGCAGTATCTTACTGGAAAGAACAAACACACCAACAGTCCCTTCCCAGCCACGTCGGTGCGTCCGTGGCGGCCACAGGAAGCGCGGGGCACACAAGGCGCCGGGCTGGGAGGAGGGGTAACCAGAGACAGCACTCATTCCTAGCTACCATCCCTGAAACTGCTAGCCCCCTTTAAAAAGCAAGCGGATCATCCACCCCTCCCCAGGCCTCTCAGACCTGCCGCTGTCCCTTTGGATTAGTTTGCATTTTCTAGAGTTTTACGTAAACAGAATCCCACACTAGGCACCCAGTCCGATCAGCGGGAAACACAAATTTCGGTCACATAAATTATGTCTACTCTTAGCAGACTTTCCAGGGGGAAGAAAGAAAACTGGAGACTTTTCTGACATGCGCATCCCAGGGAGTATCATATTCTGTGACAAATTAACAACTTACCTTATAACCAGGAAACAGTTAGCTCTGTTGCCAACAGCAAAGTAGTCCGCTGCAGTCAAAATATCGATTCCGTGAGGGAAAGTGCCCTAGTCACAGTCAGGAAGGAAAAGGGGACAAAAGATGGGAGTGAGGGGAGGCGTTTCCATAAGGTCAGCGGCCACGGTGTCTCTCCTCCCCCCCCCGCCCCCCCCCCCCCCCCCCACGACAGAGGCACGCGGGGACCGGCACCAGACAACTCACAGACTGCCCATCTCAGGCTGCACACTGCACTAGGAGGACAGGAGCCACTCAAAAATACTTCATGACTTTTTCAAACGACTCTAACATTTTCAATTTTAAAATGCTTACAAGATCTTCTCTACACCCACACCACAGAAACAAACAAACAAAACCAGGTTTCCACGGCAGGGCACGCCTGTCGCAGTGTGCGTCCCAGACACCGCACGTTCTGCACACGGAAGGTCTGCGGCACCGCCCGCGCACGCCAAGTCTGTGTGTCACGTTCCGGGAGTTCTCGCAAACCCGCAGACATCCCTACTGACCTCATCCCAAGTCAGGGAGCTTAGATGCCCTCCCCTGAGTGTGTCCCTGTCTGCTTTGGCGAGTTCCCACCAAACCGGAGGACGCTGCGTGTGCAGGGCTGGAGGGCGCCCTGGGCCCACACCAGACTCCCGCTTCTTTCAAAGTCTGTGTCTCTTAAACAGCCGCACGGCTCCCCCGCACGCTGTGCTGTGTACACTCGTTTCACAGCAAACATCCGGCAGGGGAGATGGGGTGGGTGATGGGTTACCCCCCAGGAACACCGGCTCCCGGCTGACCCCCTAAACCGAGACCATGGTTAAAGGCCACTCCTCTCCCTGACAGTCCACCCAACCCGAGTATCTCCGCCAAATGGGACACAGTGACGGCCGGGACCAATAGCAATTCTGTTCCAGACCACCTTGTGTCTGGAACGTGGGGAGACACTGCTTTCTCCTGGGCTCTGACTTTGGGGTGCCCAGAGCGCCCCTCAGTTCAGCTTCCAGCACGTTCCTTGATTACAGCGGCCTGCCCACCCACCCTCGATGCTTTCAAGTTCCTTCCCTGTCCAATCCCTTCCTTCTCCAGAGCAGCACTGCCTTCCGGAGCTCTCCACGCTTGCGGCCCCGACACACTGAAGCTTGTCCCCTTCACAGGTCGGCTGTCTTTTCCTGGGGGGCCGCTACGTTTCCAGGGCCCCGGGTGGACACAGGCTAAGTGACACCCACAGACACCGGTCTCAGCCACCTTCGAGCCAGGGAAGAAAGGGCGGGACCCCGGGGGGGCAGAGGTGCTGGAGGAGAATGAGACACAAAGCAGCCCGTGCCCTGCGGCCAGCGGTGGAAGCAAGACTGGACGGCGTCCCTGGGCTGATTCTGGGAGAACTGCCCACCAAGAACCAAAGGTCGCCTTCCCCGTGGAAGTAGAAGGGTCGGCCCTCACCGTGGCCTCTGCAGCCCAGGAGAGCGGCAACTAAACCGGGAGACCGTGGACTCAGCCTACAGAACCCAGGCCCCCCGATTCTGCAACAACGACCCTCACGGACATAGGGGGCACCTGCAAGGGCATTTTCCTCCCAAACACCCCAACCCCGAGTCTTAGAAGGCTTGTGTCTTCCGAGGCTTCCCTCTCTGAGGCCTGCCTTTCCCGCCACAGAGAGCGCCTTCTGCACGGGCTCCCCTGGGCCCTGCAGCCTGACTGCTGACCCCCAGGTCCCAGACGCCCATCACCATTTCCTCTTGTCCCCCGGCACCATCTGCTGATGCCTTCGCCCACAATACACTCCTCTTCAGCCCAGACCTTCTTCCTGGGGCGCCGACCAGAGCTCAGCTCAGTGTTCCCCCAGCGTGACCGGCCTCCAGTCCATTCGTCCCCAGGCCGGCCACACATCCCAGTGTGGCCCCCGGCACACACAGCGTGAATGACTCGGTGATAAGGGCCACACTCCCCAGCCAAGGCTGACTGGTCATGAGAGGCTCAAGACTAGGCGGCACGATGGTGCTAGTGAGCTCAGAGAGAGGCCACAGGGTCGATGGCTTCCAGAAGCTGGCTCCTACTGCACAGAGCATGGGCAGTGATCGCATCTCTGCCCCTGAGAAGTGGGGCTCCTCCACCCACGTCCCTCCCGCACCCACAGGCAACTGCTAAAATCGGGGGGCAAGGCATAAGGCACTGATCTCCGACGCCGGTGTGTATGTGTGAAATTACTTACATATTCGGGTTTCCCACAAAACACAATGCTGTTTAAAACGTGTGTCAACACTCCCCTGGAGAGCATCTCGAGTGGGTCTGTGACCAGACATCACTGAGTTAAATATTAGCTTATTCTAGGTAAACTCTTTACCCTCATCTAACAATGCAAGGAGATACCAAGTTTGTAGCTTTCAGTATTTCTCCTGCTACAAGTTGAGGAAGTTTTAGGAATGAAGGCTTCAAGAAGTAGCCATACCTGTCTCCCCACATTCTCCTGGAAGGCAGCCTAAGGAAAAGAAGAACAAACACAGCAGGTGAGTTAGGGTTCTGCTTTGCTAAACATCAGGAGAGAAATTCAAAACAAATGCCGTGCAGCACAAATGACCCATGGCTTTATTTTTTCAAATAAAAGTCCTATTGTTGGCTGATCAGAGCCTCAAGGGTAGCTGTCATTCGTCTCTAGGTCCTGGTGCTTTTCTAAACCACAATTCAGCTTATAAAATCAGACACATCCTGAAAAGTGTCCTTTACATGTGGACACCGAGCTTCTCACCGATGCCTAATTCAGCCCTAGATAGAAGCACGAGAACAGAGTCAAGTCCGTCAGTTAAATCAAATCCAACACGAGACCCTTTTCCTGGGAAGTCTGTGACAGCAGCTCACAACGGTGAACGTAAATGGCCCACCTCGTCCCGCTGCCTCCCCAGGAGCCGTCGAGGACAAGCCCTGAGCCTCCAACGCAGGCCCAGAGTTTGAAACATTTACTTCAACAGAATGAAGTATCTTTAGGTGCTTTCTTTAAAGTGCCTGCTCACGTCCCCGAACCCGGCGGCTGCCCTCCCGCACACCCACCTGCTCGGCCGAGGTGTGACAGCCAGGCTGTCTGCGCAGTGACCACAGCGGGGCCCGTGCACGACGGGCAGCGCCTCTTTCCCATCTGCCCCCCAGCTGGAGCCCCCGGCCCCACCCTCCCCAAAGCAGCAGGGCTCAGGGTTCCCTG
Source organism: Potos flavus (assembly GCA_028534135.1). Classification (NCBI taxonomy): domain Eukaryota; kingdom Metazoa; phylum Chordata; class Mammalia; order Carnivora; family Procyonidae; genus Potos; species Potos flavus. The sequence continues at coordinate 237,457 of CM052891.1, forward strand.
ACAGGGCAGGGCATCGAGCGCGGCAGCACAGGCCGCAACCTCACGGCCACGCGGTCAGCGTGTGACAGGTCCCAAGCCAGGGCAGCCCTGGGAGGGCGCCCTGCCCACAGATGCGGCCCCTTCCCCGGGAGAGGAGCCTCTGGGGGCAGTTCGCCGTGGACCTACAGGGCGCGGAGGGAGCACGTGCGGGTGTGCAGAGAGGAGCCTGAGAAGCCGAAGCGCAGAGCCCCGAGTCTCCCCCGGCCAGCATCGCCGGCAGGCCCCCAGGAGGTCAGGACCAGGGTGCTCCCCAGGCACAAGCAGACGGGCATGTCACCCACGGACCTCCCAGAGCTTCCAAACTGGCAGGAGGGAGACTCGATTTTGCTTCGTACCATTTTGAACCTTTTGCAATAAATTTGGTAAAGAAAATAAGAAAACAACCAAAAGGCAATGAAAATATGATATAATGTCGATTTACGTAACAAGCAAAATTTAGGAACACATTTGCCATTCTGATGACATGAAAAAGATCAAAACTCATACAAGACTGATGTGGAAGACGCGGGCCTGGCACAGGTAGAGCAATGTTGAGGAAGAGAGGGGAGGGAGGGCTCCCCCCAGCACGGCGGCCGAGCGTGCGCGGACAGAGGACAGACCCACAGGCGGGTGGAGCAGAAGAACGGAGAACGCCTTCAGGACCGAGGGCCAGGCCACGAGTTCTGAAAATGGACACTGAAAACATGATCCACGTAAGAAAACACTGACAAACTGGTCACATCAAACTTTCAAACTCCTGCTCTGTGACGCTCCTTGCCGGGAGGACGGAAGCCGCAGCCTGGCGCAGGGCCCGGGAGCCGCACACCGAGGAGGGCGGCAGCTCGCAGCCGGGGCAGAACCAACTGCACGCTGGACAGCGCGCACGGCGGCCGACGAGCCTGGAGGGCCGTCTCCCCGAAGGGGAGGCACGGGGCACGAGCGACGGAGAGGGCTCGCCATCAGAGAAAGGCCACTTAAAAGCACAGTGAGGGGTCACCACACGCCGGACGGGACCACATGAGGAACACAGAATGCTGGCAAGGCCGCGGGCAGACGGGACCCCAGACGGGCTGCCGGCGGGGAGGTGAAACGGCACAGCCCCCCTGAACACAGGGCTGAGTGGGCGGCCACCAGCGACCCGCCACGGCACTAACCCCAACACGAATGTTCACAGCGGCTTAACTCCTTTAAACAGTGCAAAACCAGACACAACCCAGAGCTCCTACAACGTGCAAACGGTTCGAGCAACTGCGGCTCTGCCGGCGCCGGGAGCGGACCAGCGAGGAGTAGGAGGGAGCTGTGAGCCCAGCCAGAGCCCCCAGAGCCTGGACAGAGCCGCGAGGAACACGCCAGGCCTCAGGGTCACGCGCTGTGTGACCCCATCCACGCAACACCAGAACAGAAGGTCGGAAAGTGGTAACACAGGTTTGTAGACGCCGAACATCTTCGAGCTAAATGTGGCCTTCAAGGAGACAAGCGGAACTGCGGATGAAGCCAGGCTCCCAGGCTCCCTCGCCCCCTCGCCCTGGCCCTCCCGTGAGAAAGCACGGCCCGCCCCTTCCTTCCTGGCTGGGGACAAGTCTCAAAATGTCGACGCACTTGCAGGCCAGGTGAGTACCTTCCAACGTGGAGAGCAAGGGGCACAAACAGCCACATAACTACATGTCCACAGACTCACAAACGTGTTCACCCTAACCAACCAGTCGGGCCTGCCTTCTGCCACCCCACCCAGATCCGCACAGGGTTGCTGTGAGGACCGAACACGGTACTCACCGAGGCCACAGGGCCTGGCAAACTCGCATGTCTCCACCAGCCCGCAGGCCTGGAGGCCCATCGCTGCGGCGCCGGCAGGAAGGGGGGGGCACGTGAACCACAGGCCAGAGCGGAAGGGTCTGAAGGGACACAGCCACGCAAACCCTCTCTGTGCCCACGCCCTCTCGGGGGGCCTGCGGTGCCTGGGTGGGCAGGGCGACCTTGTCCTCGAGCAAGCGCACGGGCCCAGGCCCTCCTAACCTCGGCAGGGAGTGGGCCTGCACGGAGAGTGTGGAACGGGAGCACACACGGGACCTTCGTCTGGGGGGGCAGCCCCACGGGAAGAGAGTGCGTTCCGCGGTACCACCTACTCAAGCCTCAGGTTTTCAAGCGCGCTTTAAACAAATGCATCTTCTACCCTCACTCCTAACTGTGCAGTCGCGAGGGAGGCAGATGTGTGCAGATGATCTCCCACACAAAGAATCTCCTGCTAATTTTGAAGGATTTTAATTCCAACTTGAAAAACAAAATGATTTCTGGTTTTTCATGCCTTCCTCAGGGTTTATAAAGGTATCGGTGCTTTGATTTTACTACTGCGCCGCATTAAAATGTTTGACTTTATAAACAAAAAAGAAAACGTAAAAGCTACTTTTAAAGTCCATATTTAACAAAAAAATCATCACTATATTTGAAAGTGTCTTATAATTACGGCCTGCGGATGAATATCAGGGCAGAAATGTGCAGGCTCTCCAGGAGTCATGGGGCTTCCTACTGATGCTCCAGACAAGAAAAACAGAACTGCAAGAACACAGAAGAGACCAGCTTTGCTGGCAAACTTTCTTGAGACAAAATTTCGAAGGGGCTGAGGCCAAGTACCTCTTCTGTCAGACCTCTTCTGGGGTAGAGAGAGCAGGTCAGGCAGGCCTGTCTGGGTCCAGGGAGACCCTCCGGCCAAGCTCCCGCGCGAGGGGGCCCACGCCCCGCCTGCAGCACCCCAAGCAAAGGAAGCAGGGGTCACGCTGGTCCCTGAGTCCACGGTCACCCATTCACGAAACAGGCATCTGTGGAGCACCCGCCCCGTGTCAACAGACGTGCCAACCACCCTCATGGTGACACGGGACAGAGCGCGGCGTGAGAACTGGAGGATGGAACCCCACCCCCACCCCGCCACGTCCTGCCGCTGCATCTGACGGCTCAGACGGACAGAAACATTCCTTCACCAGAAAAAAACAGGTAAGCTGAACAAACTGAATTAATAACAAAATACTTCCAAAGAAACAAGAAACGGAAAACAAACAGGCCCAGAGGAGTTCACTGGTGATTTCCACCAAATATTTATTTGTTTGTTTATTTTTAAAGATTTTATTTATTTATTTGAGAGAGAGCATGAGAGGGGAGAAGGTTAGAGGGAGAAGCAGACCCCCCGTGGAGCTGGGAGCTTGATGTGGGACTCAATCCCGAGACTCTGGGATCATGACCGGAGCCAAAGGCAGATGCTTCACCAGCTGAGCCACCCAGGCGCCCTCCACCAGACACTGAGAGTAGAAACAAAGACGGGGCGCCTGCCTTTGGCTCCGGTCATGATTGCCCCACGTGGGCTCCCTGCTCGGCAGGGAGCCTCCTTCTCTCTCTCCCACTCCCCCTGCTATGTTCCCTCTCTCGCTATGTCTCTCTCTGTCAAATAAATAAATAAAATCTTAAAAAAGAAATAAGATTTTATTTATTCATTTGAGAGACAGAGAGTATGAGCAGTAGAGGGAGGGGGAGAGGGAGAGGGGGAAGCAGGCTCCCCACTGAGCAGGGAGCCCGATGCGGGGCTCGATCCCAGGACCCCGGGATTATGACCTGAGCCGAAGGCAGACGCTTCACCGACGGAGCCACCCAGGCGTCCCATGGCAAGCTTTTAAAACTTCTTCGACAAAATACAAGAGGAAGATCTTGTATTCCCAATTCCTTCGATGGGGCCAGACTACCTTAATTCCAAAGCCAGACAAAAACACCACAGCAGATGGAAATGACTGTCCAGTATCCCTTACAAATAGACTCAAAAACTCTCAACAAAACTTTGGCAAACTGAATCCAGCAACATATGAAAAAGGGTTATACCAAGACAAATGGGATTTATCCTGGGAACGTAAGATTGATTTAATACCTGCAAGATCAATTAATAGGACACATCGTGTTAACAGAATAGAGCGCAAAACCACATGACCATCTCACAAACATCCATTCGTGATTTCTCAAAAAGACAAAAACCCTCACAACAAACTAGCAGCACTTCCTCAACCGGCTAAAGCATATTTACAAAACCCCGAAGAGCAAACACCACCCGTGCTGGGGAAAGCTGGCCTGCCCCGGAGACTGACACCGAGTCGGGGAGCCCCTCGTCCGCATCGCGGCTCAGCACGGCACCTGCAGCTCTTCCTAGCAGCGCACGTAGGCAGGAAAAAGAAAGAAAAGGCATCAAGACCGGAAAGGAAACAGCAAACTCTTCTCTCACTCACAGGTGACAAGCTCCTGTACGCAGAGCCGTAAGGGACACACACCCCCCAAGACCTGACCCACGAGCTCACACACACCAGGAAGAGGGAGGTGAGGCCCTGCCACTCGCCGTGCCTTCCTCCCACCACAGCCACCCATGGGTGCAGGCCCCACTGGCCGTCCCCACCTCGGAGCCACCAGCCCCACAGAAACCCCAAGAAAAGACCCGGGAACTGGGTCCACGCCCCACGGCCCACGTGTGGTGCCAGGTGCCCTGGAGAGCGTGCCCTTGAGAACAGAAGCCCTGGCCTGGCCTCCTCCCCGTGGCAAAGAAACGGCCGGCATTTCTGTAGGAGCCGCGGGAACCAAGGGCAACCAGCCCAGCAGTGCCCACCCTCTTCAGGAACTTCGCCACGGCCCCCACCCCGCCTTTCCCTTGAAGCCTGGTACTTCCCTGGCCCCCAGCCACTCCAGCCTGCACAGTCCCAGCTTGAGAGTGACACGAACAATCCCAAAACGTGTCCCCAGAGCACGCGGGAGCATGCCCAGCACAGCGCTGATTCTCCCAAATCCCACACCTCACGGCGGCGCCTTAGCTGCCCAAGGCGGCCTGGGCGCACACACGTGTCCCGCGCGAGAGCCCCATCTCCCCCTGCCCCAGCCGGGCCCCCGCTCACCGGTCAGGGTCTCCCCCACGGCGTCATCTTCCATCATTTGCGAGTACCCTTCCTGAAGCGAGGGCTCAGAGCCTACATGTGCGTGTCAACGAGGGGCTCTCGGTTTCGCTAGCGGACGCCTCCGGCTCCGCCCGTCAGGCTCACAGACTCCCACGACCTCCGCCCAGACCAGGCCGCGGGGTCCGGGGGCCTCGTCCACCCTCTCCCTACCACCGGTCCCGAAGAGCGAGTGTCTGTTCCCCTCTGGCACCTGAAATCAGCTTCAGCCCCAGCTGTGGGCAGAGCCCCCCGGAGCAGGACCCTCCCAAGCTCGCCCGGCCCCCCGTCTCTCCGGGGCTCGCCCACTCTGAGCCAGGAGGGCCTGCCTCCCCGGGACGCGGCGGGGCCCCCCAGGGCCAGGCGGGCGGCGCTCGCCACATCCCAGCGCGCAGCCCTCATCCGACCCCTCAGTCCAAGCACCCGCAGAGCACATTCATGTCCCCTGTACCCCCATTTCTGACAACACGGAGGGCTCGCAGAAAACCCTCCCCAGGCCCCAGGGCCTCTCAGGCCGGACCCTCCTCCCGCGGGTCTCTCGCTAACCTGAACCCCATGGAGACCAAAGCCTGGCCGCGCTAGGGTCCTCCTGGCTCCACCTCCCCCACCAGCCACAGCCAGCCACGCCCCACATGCTTCTCGAAGCACAGCCTTCCGGTCCGCTCCACGCTCTACCTCCGAAAGCTTGGGGAGCTGCCCGTCTGCACCTGAAACCAGGGCTCCCGTCTCCAGACGGTCTGGGCCCCGGCCACCAGGCTCTGCTGTCGAAGGGACTCTTGGCCCCGGCTTGTGGTCCCTCAGCACCTACACCAGCCTGCACGTGAGCCTGATCTAAGTGACTGACCATGTGTGAAGGACAGCCCTGTGTGAAGCCGGGACACAGGCACGGACGTCACCAGCAAGCATCCCAGGGACCGGGCCCGGCAGCCATCCTCTCCGTCAGCGTCCACAGGAACTCTCACAGCCCAGCTCTGTGGGAGGAGCGGTGGGCGCTCGTGCGGACTCCTGCTCAGGGCCCTTCGGAAGCAACTGCCGAGGCCGCTGAAAGCGCTCTGCACACAGAGCCCACCCCGAACATGACCAGGCCGCGGAGGGGCCGGACACTGGTGCTCACACACATCCAGCGGGGCTCCAGGCCCAGCGCGGCCACGGGAAGCTGAGCCGACCTCTCCTGACAACAGCCCCTCCTGAGGCTCAAAGCCACCAGCTCTGCTGTCACACACGGGCCACACGCTCAGAACGCGCTCTCCTCTCCCTCCCCAGAGCTCGGGCTACCCTGGGCCGTGTCTGCTCATCGGGCACGATGCATGCGGGCAGTGGGGCATTTAACCCCGACCCTGCTTCACGGGCTGAAGACCACTCCCTTCCCCTGAAACCGGGAGGGAACATGAGCGGGCGCTCTGCCGAGCGGCGCCCCCGCACGGTGCACGGGCAGCGTCCAGGAGCGCGGGCCCTGCCTAGCAGAGCAGAGGGCATGGTTCAGGGCCCACCCACACCGTCAGGAAAAGGAACAGAACAAGAAAACTCACAGAGGCTGCTCTCCGGCAGTTGATGTTTCGGTCAAACACTGTGGCAATCACCAGAGCGCTGTGAAAAAGAGGAAAAATGGTTACAAGGAAGTCAGTGAAAGAACACAGACCCTTCGCAGGACTTGGGAGCCTGTCTCATTTGCTCAGTGCGTGCTGTGTGCAGCGAGTTCCCGGCGCCACCCTGGCCCACCGAGAGCCACAGGAGGCACACGCGCCCGGGTGCCACGGCCGTCACAGGGGCCAAGGAAGCAGAATGTGCTCGGCCTGCTCTGGGGGGTGGAGGGGGCAGACGAGGAGAACTGGCAGTGCCTGTGGGGAGGGGGAAGCAAACAGGCAGGGCTGACACGGACATGGACATGGACACTCGGGCCCAGGCAAGAGCTCCCCAAGATGAACAGGGAGCACACAGGGACGTGCACAGGCAGCCAGTGGGGCCCCAGGCCCTGCCCCTTCTCAGAAACCCAACCAAGTGCAAAACACAGTCATCCGGTGTCACGAATCCGCCAGATGGCCATGTCCCCACCCCAAAGCCAACCACAACCGCACACAGAGAAAAGGGAGCCTTTTCCAAGCTCATAACATTCATCAGACTTCATTTAAACCCCTTTTCGTTAGGTCATCACACTTAATTATTACTGATAAAGCAGAAAGCACTCATTTGACTTTGTGTGGCTTCAGTAACAGAAAACAAAGGATTTGGGGCAGGAGCGGAGACACCGTTGGTTCTAAGAATGACTTGAGAACTTGCATCTCTTATCAGCCCAGAGAAAAGGCTTTTGAAAAGGGGTACTTTAGACACACAAAGGCCGCCTCACAGTGACCTCTCCCGTGCGCCCCGATAGCTGGGGGCCCGACACGACCCACTCCTTTTCCTCCATCTCAATCCTCTTCCTCCCTCCAAATCCCTGGACGGCCCACGGACACAACCACATTGCCCAGCTCTTCCAGCCCAAACAACAACCTCCTGAATCCAACCGATCCCTCCAGCGGCACCACGTCCGTCGATACCGAGTGGAAGCGGCTCAGTGGCCCCCGGCACAGACAGCCAGGTGCTGACCCCAGAACCCGCGAACGCGTGGCATTACCCGGCCGAGAGCGGTTAAGGCTGCAGGTGCTGGTCAGGGAGGCTCTGCCAGCAGACCCTGCACAGTCACAAAGGCCCTGGGACCGGAAGCAGGAGGCAGAGGAGACCCAGGAGACACAGGCTGAGGACTTGGCCCGAAGCCGCCACCTGTGAAGGCGGAGGAAGGGCCACAAGCCGAGGGACGCGGCAGCCTCTAGAAGCTGGGAGGGGGCGGATTCTCCCCCGGAGCCTCCAGAGGGAACCCGCCCCGCCCGCGCCCTGGTTGCCGGTTCCCAGCCCACTGAGACCTGCGTCCGACAAGTTACCTCCACACCCACACTGCGAAGGCCTCCTGCGTAGTAAGAATGAATGAAGCACCGACTCACGAGAAAACCCAGGTGAAGCTACGTGCACTTTGCTAACCGGAAAGTCCACATATTCTATGTGTCCACACAGAAGGCATTCTGGAAATAGCAAAACTAAAGGGCCCAGAGCCAGTGTGCTGGCGGCCAGGGGACAGGGTGGCTGACTACCAAGGACAGAGTAGGGGACGCAGGGAAGACAGAACTACTGTTTGGGACCATACTTGTGGAACCCAACTCTGAATCTGTCCCAACCCACAGAACAGTACACAGCAGGAGGGAACTGTGCTGCAGCAAACGCAAGGAACCATCAGGAAGTGGGGGACCCGACGGCCAAGGGAAGGCGCCTGTGACACAAAGCAGCACCACACCAAGGGCCAGCACGGGTGACCCTCGGCAGGGCGAGCAAGGAGATGTGCTTCTCCCAGGCTGTGGGCTAGCAGCTCTGGGGCGGCCGCACACGGACCGATGACCACACAGCCCAGAACGAGAGCCAGCCGGAGGGAGGGAACAGAAGAGAGAGCTGGGACAGCGGGGTGCTGGGCTGGCGTCGCACGGTCCGCACGGACGCAGGGACTCTGGCTGGAGGCGCACTTGGTTGGCCTTCGTGCACCGGAGAGTGAGCAGAGTCCGGGTCTCAGATCAACACAAACCCCCGGAAGCAGCTGATTTCGGGGCTGGGCCAAGGGAACGAAGGATAAGCCTGGAGAATCCTGTCATGCTAAGAAGCAAGAAAGTATTCAAACACAGATAAAAGTCCCGGCCCCTTTGAAAGGACCCAGCAGCCCACATGAAAGCACGCCCACCGGCCAGAGGTGAGAGCCGCCGTCGGAGCGGCACCATCAGCACGGGTCCCACGCCAGGCCCGCGGGTAAGCGAAGCCTCCTGCATCCCCCCGACAGCGACAGATGATGCGGCGGTAAAAAGGGGAGAGCGAAGGCCTTTTCCTGATGAGAGAACAGCCGAGAGAGCTGCTGCTGGCCCCCGCCGCAGACCACACCCGCAGACAGGCGTGGACACCGGTGGTCAGAGCGGGCGGGACGGGGTCACGCACGAAGGAAGACAATCCCAGTAGCCTGACAGACCCCACCTCAACCAGGGGACCGGGGGGACCCCCGGCCATGATGCCACCAACGGCCTGCCACCGCACGTGGGCTGCAGCTGAGAGACGACGGGACGTGCGTTTCCCCCTGTGGGTACGCGTGGTGATAACCCGGGGGGGGAGGGTGAAGGGCCCGCGGGAACCTTTCCTACTTCTCACAACTCTCCTTTAAGTCTCAAGTTGGTTCAAAATTAAAATTCTGAAAAGCTACTAAACATCGGAAGATTTCGGTGTCTTGGGTCCTTTCACTGGTGAAGCTGAAAGTGAAGGCAGCAAAACTCTCTCACCAGAACTTATTCCCTTTCTCCTCTAAACGGACCACAAACTATAGCTGAAACAAGACTTAAATAATACTGGGTTTAAAGTAAAAAAAAAAGTCACTTTCGACTTCAACATCATACTAGCTTTTGTTAATAAAATCTCAGAAATCATTAAACTGACGGAGATGTGTTAATGTGATCTCTCAATAACTAAAACCTACATAACTACTGTTCCTAACAAAAATATGTGTGATATGTTATCCTAAATGTATTCTCAGAATTAATGGAAATTTCAGTACTACATTTATGTTTCACAAGAGCTGCTTTATCATAATCCATAAGATCATATGTATTCTAAGAAAAGATATTCACAAGATTTTTTGCTTCAACATGACACAAGAAAAATGCAGACTATAACTTCACTAACTCTGGGTCTAGCCAATACTACCAAAACTTCGCTTTTTATGTTGAATTTTTAAAATTCCCTATCAATCTATTTGTCCTAAATTATGATTTTCAAATTATGGAACACTGATTGAGGAGAGAAATGAAACCATCCTATAAGCTAGCCAGAACTCCTTGAAGGTCACTGCTAAGTGACGGGTCCATTCCAACCATGCCGGGCCCCGCCCACCCAGCTGCGGACGCGCCGGCCCCGCTCGGGGCAGGCTCGGTCCACTTCCAACCACGCTCTGCTTGGTGCGGTCGAGGCCCCTAAGACGACTCACAGGTTTCGCTTCGTGCCCGCCCAGTGTGGACCCACCAAGCAGTGAGTGTCCTCCCAAGGCCGGCCCGGCAGAGAGTGAACCCGCTCTGAGAAGCTGGTGGGGGAGGGAGCCCCATGCAGACGGCTTAGCGTCAGCCTTCAAGTTCATGTTGCAATGGAGCCCAAGTATTAACGGGTAACTCTGGAAGGTGGCTTCTAGTTTTGCCATGTATGTTAGCTACCTTCCTTCCTTCTGGACAGCCCCTAAAACCACAGCAGGCAGCCGCTTGCAGGGGTGGGGGTTCCCCGCAGTCACCTGAGGGCCCCCTGCAGCACGAGACACGTGCTCACACCGGCCCGTGCGCAGCCACACGCGGGTCAGCAGGACCCAGAGCCTCTGGTGAAGAGGGGAGCTGTGGCGAGGCCCAGCGCGCACCGTGCCGCTCCTGCACTTACTGACCACAGAGTGGCAACTCGTCGAAACCACGCGTCCCAGGAGCCGCAGAAGGTCCCACATCTAAGTGAGCAGAAACAACTGCGTGTGGCACACAGTGCCCAGCTCCGGGCATGAGATCCCCCGCGTCCCGTCAGTGAGCACACATGATGATGCGGAAGGCAGGCAGGCAGGCAGCCGCCCTCACCTTCGGTCAGGTTACCTTCTGCCTTCACAAGTAAATGGCTGAAAATATTCCCTGCTTTATCGATATTCTACCAAACTCAACAAAACAAAGCAGGAAAAATAGAGCAATGTCCCTTAAAAACACAGCTTTTAGCCAAATATAGACTCTGAGGTTAGCTCAAAAAATCAACCGTGTGGGTCGCTTTGTATATAACCAGTTTCTAATACTGGGCTGATTAAAATTTTAAACTACTCCAATTTCACACTTTCAAAACAAAAGTGGCTTATTAAGAAATACTAGCATGTTTCAAACAAACACAGGTCTAACAATATTGACCAAATATAACTACGGAAGCTCCCACGGGCCTGAGGTCCCCTTTCCTCAGCCGGACAAAGCCGAGCGCGTGAGTCACCAGCCGCCCTTCCACACTCACAAAGGGGACGTGGACAGCGGCCCCAGGCCAGCCACGCACGCTGCCTGCAGGGCTCAGTCGGGCTGGAACGCATCCCCGGTGTCCGCACCTGTTTGCTTTCGCTGGCGGAGCTTAGATCATGCTTCACCGGGATTGCCCAACACAGAGAAATGGCCCGTGTCGAACCGAAAGGGACTTTTCTTTCTCGTCCACGCCAGGGGGAAGCTGCACGCCTCTACCTGCCCTGAGCTCCAGGCACCTGCTTTTCATCGGGTACAGCGAAGACCAGATCTCACCCCAAACTCAGTGTTAGACTGTCGAATGTTTCATAGCAAAAAGAAAGGCAAAAGATGCTGCTTTTACCCTAAGTAACACTCATCCTATCATTCTGAAGTAAAGGAACTTTACAGATAAACACCAGAATAATTACTTATTACCCATCCACACTGTTTGAAAGTGCAAATCACATCATTTTTTCAGGAAAATGCAGGACCTGCCCATGACTCATCTTCCTTCCCTGAGTCCTAAGCAGCAAAGCTCACACCAGTTAACAGGGTGGTAAAACACAAGACACGTCTGAGGCACTTTCATGTCGGAGCCCCCGCCGAGGCCCAGTGGCGTTTACCCGGGGGGCAGGGGAGCGCGCTCTGGTCACTAACCACCACTTAACTTCTCTTGAAGAACAAAAGGGTTATCTTCCCTCTGGAAGTCTGCTGTGAAGAAACGCTGAGTGAGAACAAGACGTAGCTTTGAGCAATGCTTGCCATTTCTTGAGTTTTCAGGACAGTCTTGCCCTCGAGGAAGAGATCTGGGACTCTCAATCCCCGGGCCCTGCCCACGCTGCAAGCTGCTGGCTGGGCGGGCTCCGCCGGCTGAGTGGGCACTGCCGCTGGCTCGGGCGGGCCCTGCGGCGCTCCCGTCAACAGGGGCTTGGCTTACAGAGGAGTTTCAGGTGAGGAAATCACTAGAAGGTGACAACCAACGCACATGCTGGCAACAGCCCACTCCTTCTTCTCTTCCTTCTTGCAGATTAGCTGTGATGGCCGGTGAGAAGGCATTTCATGGGTAACGCACGACCACTCAGGACCATTTTAACTTTGTGTTTCATTCTTCCTAAATAACAAGTGGCTTTTCAGGAAGGCCTATTTACTTTTCCACAGTTTGGTCTCTTAATCTGTGTATAATGCTTAAGAAAAATGGGTTTTTTAAACCATTCAAAACATGACTGAATCTACCTAAAAACCGCCTTTCTGATATTTGTAAGACAGAGGGTCAGCGCATATCCACCAGGAGGGAGAGAACGTCCACGTTCCTTCGGGAGGTGAGACTGTCCCACGGTCGTCTGCGGAGGCGAGGGCCACATGCTGACCCTCTCCCTGGGCACCTGCCCTGAGCCCAGGCCCCCTTCTCACTGTTACTACCACCCTCGTTCCTCTCATTAGGCATTTTCACTTCATTTCCACAATTACATTCTGATCTCGACTGCCTACCTTTGCAGGATCCACTGGAGAGTTTGTGAAAGTACAATTAAAGATATCGTGGTTTTATCGTGAGCCAGGATTAATGGGTTTAAAAGCTGACAATTAAAATGTGGTCACTTATTACAAACCCAGGGAGGCAGGTCTCAAAGGCCACACCCCAACCGATACTCCTGGGGCAGGGCGGCGCGCGCCGGTAGCGTCCGCCAGGCTCCCCAGCACCGTGACTCACCTCTGAGCCCGCCCTCCCGCCCCCGGATGCCCGCAGTCCAGATGGACGGGAAGAGCTGGAGCACAGGTTCCCTCGGAACCTGCCAAACTCGCCCGAAAGCCTGCTGGGCGCGGCTCCAAAGGGCACTGGCTCATCCAATCCTGGGACGGGTGCAGGGAGAAGGGACAAGAGGGGCCTTTTTCACAGAAACTCCCAGGTAAATTAGGAGAAATCAGGAAGGTGACGAACCAGGAGTATCCAGTCCCCCCTGCTGGCTACCAGTGTGCATGTGTGTGATCCCAGCAATTACTCGGGCATGCCCGGGAGTGAGAGAACCCAACCTCCCTGAAACTGAAGGACACCCTGGAACCCAGGGAGTTTCCGAGGACAGACACTGGCCTCTGCCACAGTCCCTGCTCTCTGGTCCTTCACGCTCAGTGACGCGCTCAAAATGAGTCCCAGCTCAGAAAGGTCAGTTTTCTTAACACCCACCTTTACACCGTCCCAACACGTCAGACAGAAGCCATGCTTCCCAGACCCACGGTGGGGCCTACAAGACCCTCCCCCAAAATCCCCAAACAAGGGGCTCAGCTCCACCCTCTCTGCAACACGCAGCGTGCAAAGGCACACTCACTCCAACGCAGGCAGACGGACCGGTGGCAGTCGCTGGTCCCTTCAAAGCCCTCCCGCCAAGTGTCACTTACCAGGAAGTGAGTCGAGAGACTGGGACCCGCTCGTGGTGCAGACCCAGCTCACTGGGCCCCGAGCCTGTCTTTCCTTTTCCGGATAAGGGATGGTGACCCTGGAGTGAGCTGTGCCGCCGCCCTCCGGCCCTCACTCAGAGGCTTCGTGCAGGAAGCACACTCTGGAGAAAGGGGCTCACTGGTTGCTGCGCAGGCCACCGGCAGGCTGGTCCAAGCGTGCAGGGGCCTGTGACCCGCCCATGCCTGGGACCCACAGACTCAGGCCGACCCCCGACTTCGACACCCACGCTGAGGCCAGGCTTCACATTTATCAACATCTTTCCATTCACTGATACTCTGCTTTACAACATCTGAGACCAGGAGCAACAGGAAGCTCTGAAGTTGCAGAAAGCAGATTTGCCTGTGGTGGGAAGAGCCTCCCTTCCAAAAGCCCAGAGCCCTGGCCGAGAACCCTGGGCCCACGCATCACTGGGGACATCAGAGTTGGGACCCCGTGGTGCCGTAAGAGGCTTTCCCTGAAGTACAGAACAACGTGCGTGACGGCCGCTCGCCCTTCTGTATGGCTCTGGACGTGTAGGGCTCCTCTGCAGGTGAGCAAAGCCTCACTCTGGTCCCATGTCCTTTGGCAACCCTTTAGGCCTGGGCCCCGCTTTCTCCCATCAGGCTGGACCGAAGAGGGTCCCTGGAGAAAGCAGGGACACAGATCTCCGTGAAGCTTACAGACAAATGTTAAACTCAAAAACGAGCGTGTTAGGATTGTTTGCGCTCTGCAAGGGGAACGACCACGTCAGGAGCCGGACCCCCCTGAAGCGGTGTGTGTCCGCTGCCGAGCACATTGTCGAGACTTCTCGGCACACGGAGGCCGCATGCTCGCGCAGAGCTGGGCCTGGGTGCCCGCCTCTGCCACAGGCCTGACCCGGCGCCTGCACGCTGCGAGACTCTGGGCAAGCGTCCCGAGCACCGTCCCCTGCTTGTCCTCAGTGGGTGGGAAGAACCACAGCCCTCCCCACACCTCACGGCATGAGACGGTACCAACCTCGACAAGTCAGACTGTCAACAACAAGTACGTTTTTTGCTTTCATAGTCTAGTTACAGAAGAACTTCCAGAAAGTCAAGGGGCAGGACAGGAAAGCAGCGGGCAGGGCCTTCCCTCAAGCCGGTTCACAGCGCAGAGGGGAACAAGTGCAGCAGGTGGCCAGCGGGGGACACGGCGCAGGCAGAGTCTCCCCAGGCGGCCTGGCCCTCGCTGCTCCCGGAGGATCACCAGCAGCCGCGGCCACGGGCACGTGAGGGACGGACCCAGGTGCACGCAGCCTCCCTCCGCCCCCCGGGCCTCCCCGCCTCGGGCCAGCGGTTCTGCAGGACAGCGCCTCCGTAACCACAGCCCTCCTGCCCCGCCCCGCACTTCCCCGGGTGGACACGGCTAGGAGGAGCCGGGCCTCTTTATGACTTCCTCGGAAGCACTTTATCTCCCTGAACAGGGAGCGGAATCCTCAGGCTCCTCTGGAGGCTTCGCCTCGCTGTGAGAGTCAAGACGGGGTGACAGAGGCCCCGGCCGCACGTCACAGGCAGTAAGCAGGCCTGAGGCCCCTCTCCCAGCCCTCAGATCCTGGGGACACGGGACACCAGTGAGAGCAGAGTGACGCTCCAGTCGCCAGTCCCTCTGCGCCCACACGAAGAGCCACAGGAGCCGAGACGCCGGCCACCCTCTGCGCTTGCTGCGTGCCGGGCAGGCCGGCCGCTCCTGCGGGCGCCCAGCGGCGCCGGAGGCAGAGGGCCGGGCTCCCAGGTGTTGAGGCCTGCAGAGTCTCCTGCACAAACCTCGGCCTCCTCAAGAGCAGCGGGAGGTAGCTCCCACGGCCCGAGCACCCTTCTGAACCCCGTTTTCAGGAGAAGTGGCCAGGTAAGTATTCCGCCTGTGACTAACACGGAGGCCGCCGCCGCGCTCAGAGCCCCTCCCCTGGCTACTGAAACCACGAGAACTGGAGAGCTGACGTTCTTCTACTCGAAGAAAGTCACTTCAGTCCAAAGAGAGAGGAACAAATCAGAGTACGAAAATTAACTTAAAAATCCACTCTACTGGGAACACATCTGTTTCCCAAGCAAGAAAGCCTCAGATCCTGAAGGGGAGCATGACGTCCCAGGAGCCCGGCCAGCTTCGGGCGGGAGCCTGAGGGCCGAGGAGCCCAGGCGTGCCGCGGGCCACACGCGGTTCTGGTGGGGTCACGCATCTGCGGCTGTCACTTCTCTCACCAGCAAACCAGAGAAAATACATTGTCCTTACCTCACAAACCTGTTCTCTAGAGTGTTGATTTTCGTTTCAAAGGCACGGACAATGAAGCACGTCAACAAATGTTGCCTTCAGTGAATTTCAAGGCAAGTCCATAAAACCTTGAAAACTAAGGCTGGACAAAATGCAGCCCCCTCAACAAAAGCACCTTCTTTCCGCACTCCTGAGCCCTCCCTGGGAACTCCATCCAAGGCGAAGGCCATGGCCACGAAGTTCCAGAACTTCTCTCAATAGAACACACACACACACACACACACACACTCTCTCTCTCTCTCTCTCTCTCTCTCTCAGCACAGCTCACCTGAGAGAGTCGCGAGCTCCCCACCTGTCCTTCTTCCACACCATCCACAAGACCGATCCCCTCTATCTAAGGGTCTGCTAACCACGGGCCAGCCAAAGCCTCTAGAACATTCCTCCTCCTTTGTGGGAAATGCCAACCCACAAAAAAGGAACTCCACTCTTGAGCTGCTTCTTTTCTACAGATCACCCTTCAAATTATATCATTAGCTCATTAGTACCTATTTCTTATGGGAAAGGCACCACACTGGCTGCTTCCCGTGCACAGGGCTGTCGGGAGGCTGTGATCCCAGGGACAACCCGGGGGTGCATCCAACCCCGCCACGACTCCGATGGCCGTTACCTGGAAATGGCGGCCACAAAGGGCTGCAGCTCCTGGGGCTCATAGGCACGTGCGAAGGCCCAGCACACGTAGCAGGCGGCGTCTCTGACGTTGGTGCCCACGCTACAGGAACCCCGCTTCTCCTCATAGGTCAGCGCCTTCAGGATCACAGGGACAACTGTGCACAGGAGACAATGACAGTGAGTACAGGGCAGCAGCGCGCCTGCCGCCTCCCCGGCACCACCCCAAAGCCCCCTGGACAGAGAGCCAGCGTCTGGAAGGAGAAGAGAAGTCTGCCAGCTCCAATCAGGTGGGAACATCTTTTCAAAGCTGCCCACAGGGGCGCCCAGGGGGCTCGGCCAGTGAAGCGTCTGCCTTCGGCTCTGGTCGTGATCTCGGGGTCCAGAGATCGAGCCCCGAGTCAGGCTCCCTGCTCCGCGGGGGTCTGCTTCTCCCTCCCCCTCTGTCTACCGCTCTGCCTGTTCGTGCGCTCTCTATGTCAAGTAAACAAACAAACAAAAAAAAGTTGCCCACAAATGACACGAACAAGTGAAAGTGGGTTCAGAACAGCACAGAGATGCCTGGGTTCTGCCAGCCACGGGGACCACGGAAGTGAGGCCACGTCTCCTTCTGGCCAGAAGTTAGCGCCTAATGAGCAGCCCTGGGGAGGAGGACCTGGGTGCAGGGTCTGAAGTCACTCAGTTGCAGAATCAGGAACCACGATGACAAAGTGACTCGAGCCCAGGGCTACTTCTGTGTTCACTTGAGGAACCCTCAAGATAGACTGAATTATCTAAAATATCTGTAATATGTGAGTAACTGGACGTCCATGACAGGTCATCCTTCCGGTTCCATCTGAAATGAGTAATTTAATACCACACGCGATTTCTGATGTAAAGATACTAGAGAATTTTAAGATACATGGTAAGTGTATTGGAATGTTTAAAGGAGCTAAAATTTTAGCATATTTAATCTGTTAAATTTGTTAGATTCATATATCTCAAGTACTTGAGAAAAGTGTGCTTATTAAGACATGTAAACTACTTCAAATGAAAGTAAAGTATGTTGCATTCATGCATAGGACTTAAAAACATATGAGAATTTAATGTTTGAATCAGACAATTTTTTAAAAGTCTCTTAAAATGACTATAATAGGAAAATGTGATAGAAAAAAAAAGCCTAAGAAAAAATTTTAATTTGCAATTCAAAGATAGAATATTAATTTTTTTTTTTAGAAGTCGCACTAAATGGGATTTTCTGAAAGCCCATGCTCTAAGTCCCAACTTACTGATCCAAACCCAACAACAACGCTGCATAAAGCCCACTGACCGCTCGCTCTGGTGTCTGGAGAACATTAGAAGTAGAAACCAGTGAGTGTTGTTCTCGGAGGAGGCACTCCCAAGCACTGGTGGCACGTGGGCATAACCATCCCCAGTGAACAAATCTGACCCCTGACGCCACGGGATGGACAGAGGAAGGGCCGAGGCCACGGCCACACCCCGAGGGGCAACCAGCTGCGTGAGGTGGGGGGAGCGTGTCATTCTATCAGCACACACGGCCACAGCCTCCTATGTTCCAGCGGCCTCACACCCCAGGCCACACGTCACCGACCCAGTAGCTTCCCGCCCCGCGCCGGGTCCTTGCTGCCAGCGACCACCGCACATTTGTCCAGTCAACGAGGACGGGATGACAGGGATCGACCACTGACAGAAGAAAGAACGAAGCTAAACGCCACCGTGTGACCCAGAGGCAGGACAAGAGGGGACCAGCCTCAGCCCCTTGTGCACGTGTGTGCCAGGGCCTGCCCAGGAATCCAGCGCCATCACAAGCCCCTCACGGTACACCTCCCGCCATCCCGTCTGTTTAACAGGAACACTAGCAAGGTTACGTGCACATAGTCTGAGAAGACACTCCAGTAGGGGTTTAAGAAAAATGAAGCAGCAATTTCCTGAACGTGCAACTTTCATCCCAGAAATTATCTTCCACGAAAATGTACCTAGAAATAGCCTTGGGCAAAAACATCAAAAGAAACAACAGTAGGACTATGAATATCAAACAGAAATTTCCCCTCTGCCTTTCTGCATCTAAGGGTGTTTGATTCTATATAAATAACAACAAAAAGTAGATTTGATTCTGCACACTTTTTATACACATATAGCGATCACTTTTACTTTATTATAAAATAACTAACATAAATTTACTTACGATTACACTAAGCATACTCCAAAGTAAGTTATTAACAAACGAAAGACCAAAGACACAGTGTGACCAGTAACAGCCATCTCAGGCAGGAGCGAGGACGGGACCAGCCAAGGGCACCTGCCCGAGCTGTCCCACGGAGCACAGGGCGCCGGGGCACCCGCACCGAGCACGCCAAGGACCCCAAACCTGGGGCCCACCCCCTTGCCAAGTTCTCGTTTCCGCAACAGAGAGGCAGCAGGGCAGCCCGTGTGGGACGTGCCCCTCCAATGCCACAAGCGCTGAAACTGGGCCTGCCTCCCCCGCGTGTCCCGCTTCAGCCAGAGGCCACACACACCATTTTCTGGGGGCACAGATCAGGGCGTGGTGGTTATCCCAGAGCCGCCCCTCCTCACTTCCCGGCAAGCCGAGGCCCGCCCTAAACGCAGCAGCCGTGCCTCTAGCGAGGACCCCCCAACTCCTCCCCCCGTTCTCGCCCAGCCCCTCTGTCACTGCCGTACCACCACCACCCTCAGGGCCGGTCTGTCTGACGACTCACTTGAGAGCAGAGCAGCCTGCCCAAGCGGCTCCCTCTCGAGAGGGCCCAGCACCCCCATGCCCCGCATCTCACTAGGCCCCACGGGAGTGCTGCTTCTCCCCCCGGCAAAGGCCCTGGAGCCTTCTCCACGGCAGGCAAACCTTGCTAAGCAGGCTCTGCCTCCATCCGTCAGCACACCGGAAACTGAGCTCCATTTTCTGAAAGGATACCTATCAGTCCTCGTGAATGTCTAATGAAGATTATAATTAAGGCTCACGGAGCGTGTACAAGTACCAAAGCAAACGAGACGGTACCATCACAGCTGCTATAAAGTAGTTAAACCGATTAGTGATTTTTAAATTATTATAGTAACTTGAGCTAAGCCAGCTCTGTAATGCTTCCAATGGGTCTTCAGTGGTTCTACCTGGAAAAATTCCAGGTCACCTGGAACTACTCCTGGTTTTCTAGTGTCGTTCACACTCACTGTCCACACTAACAGGACAGCCCATCCATGGCCCAACGGATGTGAAAACTAATAGGCTGTGGCATCTGCAGGAGGAGAGCATCACAGAAACACGGCATCACTGCCGCGCCAGGGTCCCCAAGCCCGTCACTGTGGCTCAGCCACCAGACAGCTCCGGGTAAGACCGTGCAGCAATTCTATAGCCTGAGGGGAGCCTGGATGCTAACTGCTGAGTCCCAATTTATCGGTCCACTGGACAAAATCCATTTCAAGACAGACAACTAGGAGTGACAGTGGCCAGTGCTGTGGGTGTCGGCTTCGGGCAGGCGTCACACCCACTACCACGCTCGGGACTGCTCGGTGCCACCTGCAAGAAGCCCACCTCCACGTGGACACGGCCCCCATCCCAGGTCTGCTCGACCTTGAGGTCCCTCCCATCACACCCCCCGAGCCTGACCCCAGGCCGGGGAGCCCAGTGGGGTGCTCCCAAGTGAGAGTAGAATGGTTTTCCAAAGCGTTACTTTGTTGGCCAATGAGGTCCGTCAGTCATGAGGAGAAGGACGCAAATGGCTGGTCTGTATTCCACTAATGGACCTCCAGCACAACTCGCACACAGACCATGGCGCGGTCTGACCAACACTGTTGGGCAAATCGCCAGCCTAGTTAGTGGGTCCAACCTCGGTCCATCTGGCCCACTCTGTCCCCAGGAGTGAGAAAAGGTCAGCCTCTGAGTGCTGGTCCTCAGGCTCGGCTCTACAGGACAGGGACAGCAGACCAGTGGGGAACGCGGGCCACAGTGACGCCCCTCCGCACACCCTGACCTTGTCCCCAGCACCCACACGCGCCCACGTGCCGTGTCTGACCACAGGCAGGTAACTGGACTCCTCTGTCCTCCCGAAGAAACAGGTCAGAGACAGAGAGGCCCACGCTGCTGGGCCTTGAGGGGCCGCCCCCCAGCAGCACCCACCCTGAACACAGAGGTCTTCACGGTCATGAATCTGTCGTGCTGCTCAGAAGCCTCTGATGACCCCTAACGCCAGCAACGGACATCAGCGCAGGGGAAGACGTGGCTGCCAGCAACCGCCAAGGGCCTCGCTGCAGGACAGGGTCCCACAGAGAAGACAGCAGCGACGTTCCCCTCACGGTCGTTGGAAGGGGAATCTGACCTGCAGAAAGTAAAACAGCTCGGAGGAGAAAAAGTGAGATGGTGGGTTTCTTCAACAAAAAATTGAAAACTTGAGCCTGTCAGTCCCGGTTCATCCCACGGCGCCCCCAAGAGCAGCGACCTCAGGGAGCAGGGGGCTGGGCGGGGTCATTCGCGGCCACCAGACTCCAGGCACCCTCCGGCCGCCTCTGTGTGAGGAGACAGACCAGCCCCAGCGGCCACGCGGGTCACCCAAAGAAGCTCCCGCAGAGTCTGCGTGTGGAGCAGAAGCAGTCAATGCTCCGAACTTCTGTAAGAAGTTATTACCAGAAAAAGTTTAAAATCTAACCACTCTTTCCAGATTCAACAGGTTTAAAATAAGGAAACTCTTCAATAGGTTTGAACAAAAACCTTTCTCATGGTTCCAATTACACACTGCAAATGCATGTCAAATATATAAGATTCCCCAGAGGGCTTCCTTTTGGCAGCCTGGAGACCTGCAATGTAATTTAAACACCCTTCTCTCTAGACAGCATGTCATTTGTCTAAGGCCAACCGCCTAAGGACAAGGCAGCCTCCAGGTGAGAGAAACGACCCAACCCCCAGAGCGCCACAGCCCCGCTGCCGGGCCGGCACACTGTGCACCCGGGGCAGGAGGGGCCTTCCTTGCAGAGGCAGAAACCATTCATCCACAGAAGAGCTCGCCGCACAGCCGGCACAGAAGCTGCGTCTCCTGGTAAGTCACGAAAGCAAACCCCTCACTGAAGGGCTCGCTGCATGGGGCCGGGTCTCCGGGAGGCACGGGCCGCGCCGCCCCATCCCACGCCCGGGCTGCACGTGGAGCCTCCCGCGGACCCAGGAGAGCACGGTCCTCCCGGGAGCCGTGTGCACACCACAGACGTCCACCTCAGCCGCCAGTACAAAGGGCCATCATACCTCCCCCAAAAATGCAGTCCAACTTGCTCAGAAAAAAAGCCAGTGTTGAATGTGCTGGGGGACAAGAGGAAATGATGGACAGAATATCTAGTTCCATAGACACTTCGGTTTTCAGTTCCCACAGGACATTTCTGGAAAACTGCCCCAAAGGCCCTTAGCTGGCCTGCAGGCAGCAGCGGCCACTCCACAAGAGGGGAAGGACAGGCCTGTGTGCCGGCCTCGCCTTGGCTGGTGAGGGACCCCAGCCCACCGGCACCGGGAGAGCTCCTGGGGGTCGGCGCCTGGCCCGTGCATCAGCTGGCTCCCCCCTCCCCCGCCCCAGGGGCAGTACCCACGGGAGCTCCTGGGCCACGGGCAAGTCCCAGGGCCGTGGGGGCCCGCAAACCTTCCCACACAGCTTCCCTGCGGACAAGCCCCCGTCCGCCATCGCCCGCGGTGCGCGCTGACGGCCGAGACGCGTCTGCCGTGGGGCCGTGAGCAGACGTCCCTGCAGCGGGTGCCACGGGAAGCACAGTCCGGGCTGGGAGGACACACAGTCCTTACAGTACGTACAAGCCGCACATCACGGGACAGCAGGGACGCGGTGTCCAGGACAGGAGCCCGCAGTCTTCCCCGGGCAAGAACTTCTGAAACAACAGCATCACAAAGCAAGACTGCGGCAAGGCCAAGCAGCACCTACTGCTCCCCCGGGCACGTCCTACCCCCTGCCGTGGACGCCAGCTCCCGCCGCCCACGGAGCCTGAGCAACACCTGAGCCCAGGGTCGAACCGGGCCTCCCCTGAGGACAACGCCAGCAGGTCAGGGAAAACCACTCCCTACGTCGAGTAGCTAGAGGCGCCGGTTAAACCCATGTCACAGGTCATAAGGAGTGTGGGGACACCGGGGCTGCCCCCGAGCTCTCCAGGACACAGCCAGCCCAGGTCTGCACTGTCTCCAAACCATCCAAACTGCCCACAGAATTGTTCCTCAGGAAGTGGGGACTATGTTTCAGACTGAATCTTTCAAAATGACTCTTCTGAAAACATTAAAACAAAATATCTTCTCAACTCTGATTGCCTCTTTATCTGTTCCATTAGGAGTAAGTTGCACGATGTGACCTTGTATGTCAGCTGTGTTTCCATCACCACAAAAATAAATAAGTGGCCAAAAACGGGACTTGCCGCATGGCCCAGCGAGTCGACTCCTCAGTCTTCACCCCCGAGGGATGAAGACCGCCCTCCACACCGGCGGCTGCACACAAATGCTCGCGGCCACGGTGTCGCCACCCCAGCACCGAAGCCACGCCCACGCCCTTCGGGGGGGAGTTTAAAGGCCTGGCCTGGCACGGAGTACCACCCGCCGGTGAGAAAGGAGCCGCCTGGAGATACACACTGCCGGCGATGAACCTCCAGAAACCCGGCTGAGAAAGCCCACGAGGCGGGCGGCGAGCCCGCTGAACCGGGGCGGCTGCAGAAGCGGGGGCCGCCCGGCCGTGCCAGGGCTGGCGGCGTGCAGGTGGGCTCGGGGAGGCGCCAGGCCCGCAAACAAGCTCAGTGGGGAGGGCCTCCGCTGCTCATCCGAGGTGGCTGCGGGGGCGGGGGAATGCAAGGGAAGACCCGACTCCCGGCACCTCCGCTACCTGACGTGCGGCAAGGAAGTCGGGGATACACAGGGGGCACCCTGCTGGCGGGCAGCACGGCACCTCCTCCACATGTTACCACAAGGGTGCGAGGCAGAGCAGGGGTGCTGGCAAAGTAATAAAACCCGCGAGGTCAGGTCGCGAGAGCTCTGACAAGGAGGGCAGCAAGGGGGCTCGGCTGGGCACGTACTTCGACCTAAGGTCAAGCTGTAATGCGAAGCACGTGGTGTAAGGTTGGAGGGCGAGAATGGGGAGCCACAAGCCCCCGGCGGCCTGGAATCGGGCTGGTCCCTCTGGCTCCGCACACACCCCAGGCCAACTGCACAACGAGCACAGGTCGCCCGGCTTTACCCAGACGCCCGCGTCATCGCTAATGAAAACACGTCACCAGAGAAACCCGAGTGGTGACAGATCTCAAATGTTTCTAGAAGGAAACCATAACATGACTAGAAGAAAAAGGCAGGCAAGTGTTGTCTCTTGTGAGGATGGGGAGCACATTTCTAAGGGTGGGGCAGATGTTACCGTATAAAGTGCTGGGACCTCAACAGACCAACACACCTGATCAAGTAGCCAACGCGAGCGAGTGGGCCACGGCGGGGATTCCACGCGAAGAGCCCACATGCACCCATAGCTATGAACACCCCGCTTAGAGCAGACGGAGCTGAAAACAGGGGCGAGCACACCTGACGGCCAACAGCGCCCCCAGACACACCGGCGATGCGGCAGGTGAGAGGCCGTGGGCGGCAGGCCGACAGGCTGACCCTGAACCAGCCGCACCACGGCTGCGTCCTCGACCCCAAGGACAGGGTGCAGGGCACCACTCTGTGTGCGACGCCCCTCCCATGGGGTCCGGAGCGTGACCCGGCCGTGGGGGCAGCCCCGCAGTCCCACGGCCTCAGTGTGCACTCAGATCCCCACCCGGCACCGTGGGCTCCCCGGGAGGTGTCCTGAGCCCCCGAGCTGGTGCAGCCACGGTTCAGGACAGCAGGAAGAGACTGCTGCTGCTGAGAACGGACGACGACCCGGAACCAGAGCCCACGACACAGTCCACGCTGCCATCCCAAGATAGCATCTCACGACAGGACACTCGTAACCTCGGTGACACACGGTGCTGTGACTCGCGCACTGAATCCTGACGATGACCTGACTCTCAGCGCCAGGCCCTTCTCTAACCAACGGGAGGAAGAGACACCTCATCTACCGCAAGACGCAGGACAACAGCCCCCCGCAGCCGAGGACTGCGCTGCAAACATCACACTGCGGGACGACTGCTCACTCGGGGCCCCTAGCACCCAAAACGGCAATAGCGGTGACTTCCAGGCAGTGAGATTTCCGGCTCCTCACGGGCACCTGCCCCCAGTGACACCCCACAAGGCCTCCTACACCCCCAGAACTCCCAGCCCACCCCTGGGACAGAGGCAGGCACTAGGGAGGTGTGGCCACGACACAGACTACGCCATGAAGCGCAAATCACTGACCTTCGAGGCCATGGGCTCCGCGTCACCTACACCACGTGGCAAGATCTGACGCCTCTTCCCCCACCCCCGTCCCCTGGTTGCCAGGAGGGTTAAGGAAGCAGCCGAATGTCCAAGCAAGCGCCACCCCGACCGCGGCGGTTTCCACGACGCGAGGCAAGCGGGCGTGCCTGCCCCAGGAATGCCTGCCTGGGCTGCGATGGCCGTCTGCTGTCGCTCTGGTCCCAGTGACCCCTCGAGTAAGCCCGGGCCCAACACGGTCACCGTTTCACCACCACGACGCTGAGAACGCAAGCTTCAGGCACTTAAGACGTGAGAAGAGTGCTTTTTTTTAAAAAAAGAACTTTTAAATGTCACTTTTTGTGGACTATACCATAAAATGACCTGAGGATCTTTTTCCTATTTCAAGAGCTAATCCCACATTTTTCTTTAAAAAAAAAAAAAAAACCCACTTGAGGGGCCCCTGGGTGGTTGAGTCAGTTAGCTGTCTGCCTTCAGCTCAGGTCATGAGCTCAGGATCCGGGGATGGTGCCCCACGTCGGGCTCCCGGCTCAGCGAGGAGCCTGCTTCTCCCTCTCCCGCTCCCCCAGCTCCCCCTGCCCGCGCTCTCACTCTCTCTAAAACAAAACAAAACAAAATAAAACAAAATTAACTGAAACATACCAACACACTGAGACAAAACATAAGCAAAGCCCCTCCCTGCTTCTGCACACGAACCCTCCCGAGCGTACGACTGCCGCCTCCCGCCCGTCTGGCTCTGCCGGCGACACCGGCCACTGCGCCCGGCAACGAGCTGCACACAGGGAAGCAGGGCTGCCGCTGACACACGCCACGGCTTCACTGCCAGGGCTCAGAACACACAGACTCGCTCCCGGCGCCCTTCCGGGCCAGGCTGTGCCCCTCCGCACGTCCTCCCCATCCCCCTCCACGGCCACCTCCCACCTGCCCTCGGAGGGCCACGCTGAAGGACATGCCACCCGCTGAGGGGCTCCCTGCGTGCGCCCACGCCAGCCAAGCCCCAGAGGGTCCAGAGGTGCCGGGTGGGCCGAGCCTTCTCCCCAGAGTGTGCACGACCCCAGAGCAGGGCACTGCTCAGTCCATAACCTCGGGGTGGAAAAACACCATCTTCAGGAACACTTTTTTTTTTTTAAGATTTTATTTATTTGAGAGAGAGCAAAAGCGAGAGAGATTACAGGGGGAGGGGAGAGGGGGAAGCAGACGTGCTGCTGAGCAGGGAGCCCGATGCGGGGCTCAATCCCAGGACCCTGAGATCAGGGCCTGAGCCGAAGACAGACGCTTCTTCGACTGAGCCACCCAGGTGCCCCACAACTTTTTTTTTTTTTTTAAAGATTTATTTATTTATTTGAGAGAAAGAAAACAGGCAGGAAAGGCAGAGGGAGTGAGGAACAGAATCTCAAGCAGACCCCAAGCTGAGTGCAGAGCCTGACACGGGGCTCGATCTCACGATCCCAAGATCACAACCTGAGCAGAAACCAAGAGTCAGACATCCGACTGCGCCACCCAGGAGCCCCTAGGAGCACAGCCTTCTGTGATAAGACTCGGGTGTCTGTGTTCTCCCTGCAAATCCCTCATATCACTCTTTCAATTCGACACTGCCAGTAGGTTCTCAGGTGGTAGTTTGAGCCCTGGCTATCCTCAGAATGACCCCTGGTGCTCCAGAATGCAAAACCTGGCTGCTCGGGCAGCAGAGACACCTGTCCAGGAGGACAGGCCACAGCTACGGTGAGACGTCTGGGCCCAACGCAGCCCCCCACCTCCTGGCATCAGGCTAGGATCCTCCACGGGTGGAACTTTCCACAGAGGCTTAATACCCACAGCTTGAGAAGCTAAACCACATAAAGTAAAAAAATACATATATGAAATCTGAGCTCAGATTATTAACAATAATATAAATAAAAACCAGGAAAAAGCCTTACTCTTTATAATGAAAAGACCCTTTCTAAATATGTGAAAAGTGGAACATCCGTCAGTTAAAGTGTACAAGCCTTGATCTCAGCTCAGGTCTCGATCTCGGGGCCGTGAATTCAAGCCCTGCACTGGGCTCCATGCTGGGCATGAAGCCTACATTTAAAAAAGTAGTTAATTAATTAAATGAATAAATTAAAACGGGAAAGGCCAATCTGACAGCTGAGGTGTTAATGCCGACCGCTGCGGTACACGCATCCACACGCGTCTGCACACAAACATGAACACAGGTAACACCGTGAGTCACCGTGTCACCTAGTGGGTATGGGACCAACAAGCACACTCCAGTCCGACGGGACTGTGGCTGGGACCCCTGCCCTGGTGACCGAGCCACCAACCAGCAGGCACCCTGGGTTCCCTAGCTCCCCATCAAGGGGCTCTCCCCACCTCTTTACTCAGGGCCCATCTGAAGCCGCCTTCTTAAGGCTTCGCATCTCTGGTTGGCATTTAGATACCTGCACCTGCCCACAACCCCAATTCTCAAGTGTCTCAAGAATGACAGGGGACCGTCCCACACCTGTCTGCAGACCTGGGGCCGCATTCCCCGAGCCCAGGCCCCGGCATGCTCACACGCCCAGCCCGTCCCCACACACTCTGTCGTCAGCGCCCCGGCGTGTCCCTCCTGAAGGGATCACATCCAGCTCCACAAGGGTCAGGCGAGGGACTGGGCTCTACTGGGAAGTGTTTCCCACAAAGCAACTGGATTTCCTGAGGACTTCCATTTCTCCATGCCTACAACACACGAAACAGCATGACCCCCAAGAGGAAAGGAGTCCGTGACCACCACACCCACGAGCACGAGAAGAGCGTTCATGGCTGCGCTTACTGTCTTCCCACGAGCTGCGGATGGGACTGCAGGGGTCGTGAGGTGGAAATGTCCATGTATTACTTAGAACCCAGAGTGTGAGCATTCAAGGCCCACGTGTTCAAAAGGCGACAGAGAGAAAAAAAGCTGACTGAAAGGCTGAAGAAGTGAAAGTGGACGCCATATCCTGCGGGCCTGTGACACCCACAAACTACTTCAGAGAGGAGTTAACATCCCTCAGTCGCCACAGCTGGGGACACTGACTCACATTCTGGCCAACCTCAGTGGCCTGGCCGCTGCCTCCCTCCCGGTTCAGGGTCTGTGCCACGGTTCAGGGCTCTGCAAGCACGCCCACCTCCCACACCAAGCCTCGCCCCCTTCGAAGTTGACTATGGTCATTGCCAACGGGACAGCGTGACAGACCTGCGTTAGCTACTGGCTGGCCCTCTTGGCAAAGTGGTGAGGCCGGCTTGGAATAAAGGAATTACTCCCCAAGTCTTACTTATTTGGCAGCAGGAAAAATGAAGTGAAACGCAATCTCAGAGCACTATGAGGACAACACTAAACACAGGGCCAGTGCGAGACACGCAACTGAGCCCTCAGGGGCTGACGGAGGGCCTCCAGAGGGACAGGCAAACCCTCTGCCAGCAGAGTCCGCTCCACCTGCACCAGCCCCTAACCATCCCCGAAACGGGACGACTTGAACCCTGCATCATCACCAACTGAGGAACAAGCAAGTAAGTAGACAAAACATCCCAGTAGCAACCTGCTGGGACCAGTGGGCTCTGGAGCGGGAAGACCCACCATGTGGCCTGCAGTCCTGCTGAAGGTGACTTCAGTCAGGCCAGCACAGGAAGCCATAACTGGACCCCATGGGAAGAGCCAACAGAGCCATCTGCCACATCGCGCACACCTCGGGGGGGCCGGCGCAGAACTAGGCCGCCCCACTCACCGTACTCGGGTATTTGCACGATTCTTAAAAAAGAGTGTGCACAGGGCGCCTGGGGGGCTCAGTTGGCTAAGCACCTGCCTTCGGCTCAGGTCATGATCCCAGGGTCCTGGGACGGAGCCCCGCGTCAGGCTCCCTGCTCAGCAGGGAGTTTGCTTCTCCCTCTCCCTCTGCCTCTGCCTCTCCCCCTGGCTTATGCTCTCTCTCAAATATATAAATAAAATCTTTAAAAAAAAAAAAGAGAGAAAAAAGAGTGTGAAATGTACGTGTTGCAAAAGGTTAAGTCCTGGAGAACAAGGCTACTGAGTGCCCGTCCGGGGGACAGCGGCAATGGGACACTTTTCACCTGGCAGTTCCGCACTCTGCAGATGAACTTCACCTCTGCATGAAATCAGACACCTTCACAAGGACCCGCAAGAGCAAGTGAGGGTAAGCAGCACAGGGCAAAGGGAAGGCCCCTCATGCCGCACTCACTCTCTCCAAGTAAGAGCCGCTAAGATGACTTCCTGGGGAGGAGGAAGGATGTCCACGCGGCATTTGCTTCATTTTTGAGAACACTCCTAAGAATAGGTCCATTAAAAATTTTCAGTATGAAGGGACACCTGGGTAGTTCAGTCGGTGAAGCGTCTGCCTTTGGCTCAGGTCATGATCCCAGGGTCCTGGGGTCGAGCCCCACATTGGGCTCCCTGCTCAGCGGGAAGTCTGCTTCTCCCTCTGCCCCTCCCCTTCTTGTACTCTCCCCCCTCCCCAGTCAAATAAATAAATAAAATCTTCAAAAAAAATTTTTTTTCATTATGAAGAATTGTGAAAACTACATGACGCACGTTTCTAGGTTTAATCCTGCCAATGCTACAATTAATTCACTTACGAGCTGTCTCTGAGCACACGTCAGGCACTCTGTCGGGCATTTACGGGCCTGAGAACCACACCTCCGTGAGTGCCGTGGCCTGAAAAGTAGATGGGGTGACTCCAGGGACTGCTGTCCCTCCCCTCCCTCCAGCACCCACCTCAGGCACCAGGAAGCACCTCTCTCCCAGGGCCTCACCAGCCCTGCCCTGGAGACAGGACCTGACGTCGGCGGGGTTCGCCCGGCCCTGAGATGCTTCTCAGAGGGTGAGCAGAGTGTGAGCCACGGGGCAGCATCCCGACCACACGACACAGATAGAGGTGGGGTTAGCTGCACCCCAGCATCTAGCACACCCCTTTGCACACGGTAGCTGCAAAACTGTTTTGAGTGTTTCTCTCTCATTCTTTCTCCCAAAATGCACATCTTTTGCAATTTTCTAACACTGCTTAAGCCATTCCTCTTGGGAATCTTTCCCTAATGTTTCACTCGAGTATAACCTTCTGGCACACTTCTGTGTCACTGAGGATAACAGAGAGACACCGCTCTACCCCCCTTTAAAATATACTTACCATCTGCAATGCTTCTCCAAATTTGTGTACACAGACGACAGAGAGTTTAAAGCTTTGGAGGAAAAACTCCTCCCTCCCTTGCCTACCCGTCATTCAGCCTACGGTAAAAGTGACCAAGTGTTTGGACCACGGCCAGTGCCCTGAATACTTGGTGGATGCCACAAGAAGGAAAGGGACAGACGTGACCCCAGTCCGGGTCTCTCACCACTAGGTCCTGGGCTATTGGAAATTCATACAAAGAAATTAACATCTAACCCTCAAGTCTACGAGTTACCACATTGTTAATGCTTCCCAAAGAGGGATGCACATAGAGGGAGGGGCTATTTTCCATCCAGGTGACCCTCCCCTCCCTCAGCCACACTGAGGAGCAAGAAGAACCTCACAGACACCCTCGGCTGCCTTCTCCTGGACGAGCGGCTGCATCATTCCAGCCCTCCCACCGAATAAAGGTCCCAGGTCTGGAGCAGCCCCTGCACGTTCAGACAGCTCCACGGGGGACTGATTCTTCTGCCACAGTGCGAAGGACCTGCTTTTAAATGCCAGACGTAGGAAGTTAATCTAACCCTCGGCTCACCCTACTGTGATAAAAGTAAAATTAAATCGTCGGCTTAGAAATAGTCCTCAAATAGAAAATACAACCTTCTCGCCATACACTCCTTTTAATGTTTTCAGTACTGAACACCCACACTTCCAGACATTTCCGGTAAGATCAAACCCCCCGCTCTGCGAGTGTCCTCACAGCCCCATGCCGACTGCGAGGGGGAGTGACAGCTGCACCTGCGGCCAGCCTTCCAGAAGAGCAGGCGTCCTGACCGACCAGCGGCCAGCCCTGCTCCCAGAGCACCCGGGGGGCCTGGGGCACACATTCCTGCTGAGTCAGGGCTGTGCGTGAGCAGCTGTCACCTCGTCAGCGATGGATGACAGCAGCGCCACGGTGCCTGGAGCGATGCCACCGAACAGCCCAACTCCCCCCACACAGCCCTGGTTCATTAAAGTCAAACACAAGAACGCCAACAGGACTCAGGGGAAGCTGTCACCTATGAAAAGTCACAAGCACGGAGCCCCTGTGTGGGAGCTGCCCTCCCCCCGCCCACGTCCCTGACATCGCGTGCTGGTGCCCAGGTTCAGAAGCGCACCCACGTCTCAGGTCAGAGTCCAGGGACTCAGGGACCCCCACAGACCCTGCAACGAGGGGCCCCCCCAGCACGTGAACATTGCAACAAAACGAGGTCCCCGAGGTGGAAATGGGAACTCCAAGGGGAGGCCAACTGAAGCCTCAGGAATGAGCCCGCCCCCAGGGGCCCCGCCCACGGCATTCCTCCGCGCCCTTGAAGCCGGTGGCATCTCCTGCTCTTGGCTGCCACACTAGGGTGCTGGCTTCCCGTGAGACCGGCCCAGCCTGAATCCAGACTCTGTGTTCGGGACGCCTGGGGGGCTCAGTTGATTAGCCATCTGCCTTCGGCTCAGGTCATGATCCCCGGGTCCTGGGATCGAGCCCCACATCAGGCCCCTTGCTCGGCAGGGAGCCTGCTTCCCCCTCGGCCTCCCTCTCCCCTTGCTTGTGCTCTCTGTCTCTCTGACAAATAAAATCTTAAAAAAAAAAAACAAAAAAACCTATTTCTTTTCAAGCAATCTAAGTAATTGTTCTTTGCAAATCAAACACTGCCGTGAACTATGAATGATCCTTCTCCTCAGTGAGAGGCAACAAAGACTCTTCCTCTCTCTGCTGCCTGGGGATCAGCACAGGGCCAACCGCCTGTCCACCCTGTCCCTTTGCCAAAGGCCCCAGAGGGCACAGGGGAGGGGACGTGAGCACCACACTGGGGGATGAAACGCCCACAGCTGATGACAGAGTGGCCCAAGTACATCGACTTGAAAGAAGCAAAAACAAGCGTTCAGGAGAATTAAAGGCTTAACCCGGAAGTGAGAGACCAGTTCTGCCGCTGAGTCACGGACTTCCATTCCCAGCCCCAGAGCCCAGCCCTCACGGGCCCCACCACGTCTACAGCCCGGAGGAGCATTCTGCTAGAGATCACGCCCCATCGGGCTGAGGGGCATCGGCCCCGACGTACAGGATGCACGAAGCCCGAGAGGGGACACACTGCCCAGGGTCAGACGGCCAGCAGGAGAGAGAAGGGTCAACGCGAAGGCCCTCAGAGCCTTGGTTAATGGCAAGCCTGCGGCTGTCCTGAACCAAGTTACCAGGAGAGTTCTCTTTTCCTGTCTCACCACCCCCCATGGGCAGCTAGGCCAGCTGAGTGTGGACAGCACTCTTCCAGTCACACCGCCTGAAGGTCAAGCCTCAGCCACTGTCCCACCTCCACCATGACCTCCCCCCACTGACCTCCTCTGCCCATTGACCTCCAGCCCGTGACCACCCCCCAGGGGACACAGAGACAGCAAGTGCGGTGAGGAGGCCTGCAAACTCACTTCACCTCCGCAAGGCGTCACCAGATCAGCCCCAAAGCACTTCCCGCTGCCACCGCATCCCTACGAGACGCGAGTCCCTATCAGCTCTCGTCTGCTTTGTGCCACGCGCACCACGGCAGGGCTGACCCTAACCCACACCCGGACCACAAGGCAGCCCCGAGAACTGACACAGCGGCCTGGCCTGAGGGAGGAACACCAAAGCCTTTGCGTGTCCTTACGTTGCAGACCACTGGGGCCACTCCTCAGGGCACTGCCTCAGGATGCACTTCCCTGGACAGCCAGTGAGCCAGCGCTGGGGGCCTGCAGGGAAAACACTCTCCACAGCCTATGGCATCTGCAGGCCACCCACCTGCCACAAGCAAAAGGCAGCGCGGCCACCACGAGCCTCAAGGCCCCAGGTGACCCCGGGCCACCCATGGCTTCCACGGGATGCAAGCAGGGATTCCTGCAAGACCACTGGGAGGCCAAGGTAGGGAAGCACCTGCAACACAGGGTGACCACGGGGCAGCCATGCTCCGAGCTGCCCGCGCGGCCCCCGGGAGGCGCCCAACGGAGCAAGGGCCTCGCACGCGCCTCACAGGCCGGACAGTCTTCATCCACAGAGGGGTCAGGAAGTGTGAAAGCAGGTACAAAGGAAGCACGGTACTCTCAGTCTAGGCTCATTAAAAACCAGCCCGGATCATGTCCTGCATCCACACAGGCCTTCAGGCAGCGTCACCGGGTGATGCTGATGATGCACTACTGAAATTCAAGTAAACGGGGACCATCCAGATACCCTTTCTGTGCAATCCCCAATCAAATTAGCCAGTCTGCATTGGGTTTAAAACATCAAATGGGTCACAGCCAGCACAGCAGAAACAGACAACAAAATCTGGAAGATGTGGACGTCAATTTAGTAAGTGAAGCATTTTTCCCCAGGTAGCAAGACTTCTCATTAGAAGATTCATAAAAATATTTTCCATCAAAATAGCAAATGTGGCGCGCCTGGGTGGTTCAGTGGGTTAAAGCCTCTGCCTTCGGCTCAGGTCATGATCTCAGGGTCCTGGGATTGAGCCCCGCATCGGGCTCTCTGCTCAGCGGGGAGCCTGCTTCCCCCTCTCTCTCTGACTGCCTCTCTGCCTACTTGTGATCTCTCTCTGTCAAATAAATAAAATCTTTAAAAAAAAAAAATAGCAAACGCTATCAAAGTGTCTAAAATAAACTACGCAGACAGACATCACTTTCTGAGTACACTGTATGTAGGTGACATACACACGACCACACCACTCCGGTGGCATAAATGCCACCACCTTAGTCACAACCCAAACTACGGACTGCAATTCTTAAAAGCAACAGGTACAACCATAGGACACAGAGATGTCATAAGTCATGTGGCTCCAACACACACGTCCAGTACAAATTCTAACACATACTACTCCGATGCACTCCCAACCTCCCTCCACTAAACTGTAAATGCTCCCCTAAAGAACCTCGATTGTAATTAAAGAAGTACCAAATATTAAAAAAAAAAAAAAAAAAACATTAAAGATACCCTTTACTTTTTATTTATTTGGGGGAAGGGGCAATTTCACCCCAAGATATATACCCAAGACACATGAAAACAAGTGTGCAAACACTTACACATGACTGCTCACGGCAGCTCTATTCCCGGTGGCCAGGAGGCGGAAACAAACCGTGCCCATAGCCTTATGAATGGCAAGCAAAGAATGGCCCATGCACACAATGGAGTATTATTCAGTCGTAAAAAGGAACAAGGCTCTGACCCACACTCCATCCCGGGTGAACCTCAAAGACATGCTCTGTCCAAGAACCAGGCACAAAAGGGCCACATGTCGTTATGATCCCACTGATGTGAGATTTCCAGAATAAGTAAATGTGCGAAGATGGAATGCAGATGAATACTTGCTCGGACCTGGGGAGGCACAATGAGAGCAAGTGGGAATCGGCACCGGGAATCTTCTTAGGGTGATGAAAAGGTCTTGGAACTAGGGGCGCCTGGGTGCCTCAGTCAGTTAAGTGTCTGACTTGTGATTTCAGCTTGGGTCATGATCTCATGGGTTATGAGACTGAGCCCCCCACCGGGCTCCGTGCTCGACAGGGAGTCTACCCAAGATTTTCTCTCTCTCCCTCTCCCTCTGTCCCTCCTCCTTTCTCTCTCTCTCTCAAATGAATAAATAAATCCAAAAAGAAAAGAAAAGAAAAGGTCTTGGAACTAGACAGAACGACAGCTGTTCAACACTGACTCTATCAAATGTTACCGAACTGAATACTCTAAAATGGATAGCGGTTAATTTTATGATGTGAACTTTACCTCAATTAAAACAGCAACACAGTAAGAATGCTTTTATTTATGAACAAACAGCTTTGCCTTCTTCCCCTGATAATTCAGTCCTGAAGCCGTCAGGCAGAACGAAGGGCGGGGATGGCATAGGAGCCCATATGGGGTGAGGGGGGTCCATGAGGCAGACAGCCTGACAAAGGTTCCAGGACAAAGGGCACCCCCACAGAGGGAGAGCCGAGCACGAGAATTAGGAATCTGAATGGAATTGGAAAGGGGTTCCCCAAAGCATCTGGCCAGGAGGACGGCCAGATGGAAGGCAGGGGCCAAGCATGGCAGGTAACAGTGTCCACACAGGAGTGGCCTGCCCAGAAGTGGCAGTTTAAAAAAAAAAAAAAAAAAAAAAAAAAAATCACCTGATTTAAACCAAAAACTTAGATAGCTGAACTTTTCACATAATAGTTTTATAAAATTCTACGTGAGCTGTTTAACAAAAGATGAAATGAGAAGGGAGCTAGCTATAAATAAGACATTATCAGAAATGAGCAAGCAATTTTAGACGGCTGTTTAGATATAGATAATGTGCATACTGCACCGTATATAAATCTAACGTACACAACATATGTATGATTGCTGGAACGAAAGACACATTGTCTGCCTTTGACTGACATGGGAGGGTCTGACGAAGTGAAAACCTGAAGACATTACCAACAACGCACCCCGAGAGAAAAGGAGATAGAACACATAGAGAACAAGAAAGATGAAGACAGAATGAGGCTGACGAAGGTCTAATCAGAGTCTGGAAGGAAAAAATAGAAAAAGAGAATTACAAAGAATGCCTGAGAATTTTCCAGAAGTAACAACAGAAAATAGTCAGATATAGGAAACAAAGCTATATAAAACAAGATCAACAAAAAGAAGTCTACACCAACACACCATGATAAAACTGAAAACATGAAAAACAGAAAAAAATCCTAAAAGCAGCCATAGAGAAGAGGGACATCACCTAAAGGAACCACCGTGCAACTGGCCCCAGGCGACAAGGGCTCAGGCACCAGTGGCGGCAGCGAGCGCCACAAGAAGACGGCCTTCAGTCTGGGACGGCACACAACAAAATCATCATCAAGAATGAGGGTCAAAAAGAAATCTCAAACAATAACTGAGATATAACTTTTACTAAAACACCTTTATGGAAGAAACTTCTAAAAATACTAAAAGAAGTAAAATTATGCCTAATGGGAGGGGTCTGAGACACAAAAAGGAAGTCTGGGGCACCTGGGCAGCTCAGTCAGTTAAGCATCCGCCTTCAGCTCAGGTCATGATCCCAGGGTTCCGGGATCGAGCCCCGCATCAGGCTCCCTGCTCAGCAAGGAGTCTGCTTCGCCCTCTGCTCCTCTCCCCTGCTCATGCTCTCTCACTCTCTCTCTCTCTCTCACACTACTTACATATAAATAAAATCTTAAAAAAAAAAAAAAAAGGAAGAGTTAGCAGAAGAAATTCCATGCACATACAGGAACATCTAAACAAACACTGTCTTTAAGATAATAACATATAATGTTCAACAAAAGGACAGAATGCAAACCTGACAATCACAACACGTCAGGCGAGAAGTGGCCAGCATTGGGGTATGCTGCGTATGATGTATGATGGGTTAAGAAACTTAACTTTTGACTTTAAATACTCATGATACGAATCTAGAAACTACCATTAAAGAAGAGATATAGGAGAGGGCGCCCATGTCGGGCTCTCTGCTCAGCAGGGAGTCTGCTTCTCCCTCTCCCTCTGCCTCTGCCTCTGCCTCTCCCCCAGCTCATGCACGCAGGCGCTCTCTCGACCAAATAAAATCTTCTTTTAAAAGTAAAGAAAGAAGAGAATTAGAATATACAACTTCTAAGTCAAGAGATGGGGAAGATGTGGAATAGGATTGGGGGGGAGGATATAACAGAAACCATATTCTGAAAAAGGCAAAAAAAAAAAAAAAAAAAAAGAATTTCTTTAAGTATACAAAATGCAACACAAATGATGGCAGACCCAAATCCAAACACGTCGGTACTTAGATTAAATGTTAACAGAGTAAACTCACCAGTTAAAAATCAATAAGTGGATTTTTGGGTCTGACATGTATGTAAAATCAAGGAACATAAAACGATAAAAAGAATAGAGAAAGATATACCAAGGACACACTCAACGGAAGAAGGCGGGGGTAACCGCGGTGACCCGGGGACCGGGGACACAGTCTACGGAAGAAGGCGGGGGTAACCGCGGTGACCCGGGGACCGGGGACACAGTCTACGGAAGAAGGCGGGGGTAACCGCGGTGACCCGGGGACCGGGGACACAGTCTACGGAAGAAGGCGGGGGTAACCGCGATAACCTGGGGACCGGGGACACAGTCACCAGAAGGCGGGGGTAACCGTGGCGACCCGGGGACCGGGGACACAGTCTACGGAAGAAGGCAGGGGTAACCGTGCTGACCCGGGGACCGGGGACACAGTCACCAGAAGGCGGGGGTAACCGCGATAACCTGGGGACCGGGGACACAGTCACCAGAAGGCGGGGGTAACCGCGGTGACCCGGGGACCGGGGACACAGTCACCAGAAGGCGGGGGTAACCGCGGTGACCCGGGGACCGGGGAAACAGTCACCGGGAGAAGGCGGGGGTAACCGCGGTAACCCGGGGACCGGGGACACAGTCTACGGAAGAAGGCGGGGGTAACCGCGGTGACCCGGGGACCGGGGACACAGTCACCAGAAGGCGGGGGTAACTGCGATAACCCGGGGCAGAAACAGACTGGACCCCAACAGTCCTTTCACCACCGTCATCACTGACAACAGAAAGAATTCACCACACACCAAACGTTCCAACTCTTGATATGGGTTCATTTCTTTAATCTTTAAAACTGCCCCACCTCCCATTTCTAGGTCTAGACCAAGAGAGACGAAAAGTTATATCCACACAAAATGCACACAGAAACGTTCAGGGCAGTATATTCCACAACCGCCGCACAGCGGAAAAACCCGAACGTCCATCGGCCAATAACGCACATAAATGGAATGCGGTCTATCTGCATGTTGTGTGCACAGTAACCCCCAAAAAGCTGAAGTCCTGGCCCCAGCACCTCAGGACGTGATTATATTCAGAGACAAAGCCTTTAAAGAGGTCAGTGAGGTAAGACGAGGCCGCCTGGGTGGGGCCTAACCCATCACGACTGGTGTCCTTAAGAAGAAAGAGACCGGGACCAGAAACAGACACAGACTGGGGGTGACCGCGGCGGCTGGAGGAGAGCCTCCGGAGAAACGAGCCCCGCCAGCACCCTGATCCCAGATCTCCAGCCCCAAGGACCTTGGGAGAAGCCCCAGTGTGGGTATTTCGTCAGGGCGGCCGGAGCAAACCCTCCCAACGAGGAATACCCTTCAGCTCCAAGAGAAACGAAGTGTGGGCGCCCAGCACGGGACGGAGGGACCCAGGGGACACTACACTGAGTGACCGCAGCCAGTCACAAAGGGCCACACGCTGTACCATCCCGTGTACGAGAAATACCCCGAACAGCAAATCCAGAGAGACAGAAAACAGATGAGTGCTGCATAGGACTGAGGAGGATGGGGGCTCAGGGGAACAGCGAGGAGGCAAAAAGGCATACTCCTTTTTGGGGTAAAAACTCTAGAACTGATGGTAGTGATGGTTGCACGGCTCAGGCAGACCGAAGGCCACGGATCTGTACACTTTAAATGGGTGAACTGCATAAAACGCTGTCGTATCTCAACAGAACTACTTTTAAGTAGTCAGATCACAGATACCCCTAGAAGGTCAGTATCTATTATCCCGATTATATTCATATTTATATTCATAAATAAGGGTACTAAAGCACAGACTTTCTACTTCTACTTGGTCAATTTTGATGAACTGCATTTTTCTAGGGATGTCTACTTTGTCTAAGCCACCAAACATAACAGCAAAGGTGTTCTCACTGGGTCATTTCTCGTCCCCACAGTGCACACATCACAGCTCCCCTCCACACGGTTTGGTCACTCTGCTTCTTGACCCCTAACCAAGCCATAAGCTTACCCTCTTCGGGTCCTGCCTTCCCTCTCCAGCACTGCCTGGCTGTCTGCTCCCGTCCCACCCTGTGCCATCCCCTTGGCCTCCAGCCGGGACCTTCCTTCTTTGCTGTTACAGCTTTTAAGGCAGGGTCAGCCCGTACTCAGCGTGGAGTACTCAGCGTGGAGGACTCAGTGTGAGTACTCCAGCTCTGCGGGCCACAGCAATCTCTTTTTTTTTTTTTTTTTAATAATGACATACAAAAAAAGGAAAAGCCACTGTTGGCTCCAAGGCCATACAAAAGCAGACCGAGGCCGGACTGGGCCCGCGGGCCACAGTTTCACAGCTCCTGCTCAACA
Organism: Potos flavus; assembly: GCA_028534135.1. NCBI lineage: Eukaryota > Metazoa > Chordata > Mammalia > Carnivora > Procyonidae > Potos > Potos flavus. The sequence goes on from CM052891.1 coordinate 276,390, forward strand.
TTTTAAACTCCCCTTCGAACACACAGCAGCCACATCTCCAAAGTTTCGATAGGTAATAATTTTGTGACTGTTCATTTCTATCTTTAAATTTCTATTGTATAATCACTTCGGGGGGTGGGGGAGGCGGGTGCCTGAGTGGCTCAGTCAGTTAGGCATCCCACTCTTGATCTCAGGGTCGTGAGTTCAAGCCCCACGCTGAGCTCCAGGTTGGGCGTGGCGTCTACTTAAGGAAGAAAAAAAATTACTACTGGGATTTCTTCTTTCATTCACGTGTTATTTAGAGATCTGTATGTTTTCAAACTAAAAATTCATGTTTTACCTTTATCTTCTGTATCTGAATTTTAATTTCACTGTTTTGCGGTTAAAGAATGCAGTCTGTGCACTACAGAGTCCTGAACTTTCCTGAGACTTGTGTTTTATGGCCCAGTAACTATGCGATAGTTTAAGTGCACCTCACGTTTAAGACCTGTGTGCTGCCCGCGGGCTGGCTGCAGCGCTCTGGACAAACCCAGGGACTCGGGCCTGTTATTTCTATTGTCGAAATACACGCTTCCCACTGCTGTGTTTCCTAACTAACCTGTCGATAAGGGACAGAGGATTTGTTCATTTATCCCTGTAGTCCAGTTTTTGCTTTTCATGGCTTTAAGTATAACTTACTCGTGTCAGCCACGGGTAACGCCAAGGAACACACGAACTTACGCAGGGATGAGAGCTGATGTGGCTGTGCGCACCTGTTCCCTCCGCCTCTGCTGTGGGGCCTGGTGTCAGCAGAAGCTGAGCGTGGGGAGGGGCAACGAGGGCAGGGGACCCCTGAGACAGGTGAGGAGAGGTGGGGCCTGGAGAGTGTGGGTCCTCGGGTCCAGAGGACCAGGGAGGGGATCCCGTGGGAGAAGAGCTGCCAGCTGACCCACAGGCTGTCTGCACCACCCCCGGGATCAGCATCATGGGGACCCAGGTGGCACTGTCTTGCCTCGGCCTCCCGACTCACGCACACCCTCTCAGAGAACCGGCAGGAAGGGGACGCTGCCAGAGGTCCCACCTGGGCTAAGCCAACACAATGCGACAGCGGTAAGTGGCAGCATCGGGTGCAAAGGGAAGCGTGTGCGTCACGCATCACGCATCACGCAGGGATGAAGCAGCAAGAGGCGAGCAGCCTGTGCGTCTCCAGACAAGCCTCCTGCCTTCTCCTCTAAACACTGTAGTTCCCTGGGGCGACCGTGAGGATTCATAACTCATCAAAGTGCTTAGAACACAGTCAAGTGCTCAATGAAGACGAATTCTTACTGTCATTGTTATTATTTTGATTACTGCCGGCAAGTATTCCCTACAGAGTGCCTGGGGACAGCACCGACCCTACGGCAGGCTCAGGACGGACGGCCTTGGGCCTGCTGAGACCCTGGCAACTCCAGGGCCTCTCGCACAGGGGCCCCCGGTGGAAGGAAGGGCTGGCAGGGCTGACAGGGGACTTGTTCCTGGGGCGGCTGGGAGAAGCAGAGAGGCTTCCACGACAAACCGAAGCCCCAGCCGGGGCCGTCCAGGCACATCGTCTGGACTGGGGGCAGGCCGAGCTGAGGGACAGGCATGGAGCCTGCTCCGGGTCGTGCACCGGGGGACCCTGAGAAGCAGCGCGGAGCCACGCTGTCGCGCACCCCACGGGGTGTGGAGCCACTCACGCCCACGGAAAACGAGCCAGTAAGGAATCATCTTCTATCACACGAGAAAAGCACTGGTGGGGAGGGGGAGTCTCTGGATACAACAAAGGACCAGAAGCCCGAGAACTTGAGGCAACAGAACCCAAAGGCCACCACCAAGAACACAGGTTTGCTGTATTAGAGACGAAAAACAGGAACGGAAGCCAGAGAGAAGAAACAGGAAGATCATAGAAAGAATCAGACGAATGTCTAGAAATAAAAGACAAACGACTCACTGCCACGTTTGAAACCCGACTGACTCGGGACTCAGCCGAGAGGAGCCGTGACCATGAGGGCCGAGCCCGCGGAGGACAGGGAGCACGTGGTGGGGGAGGGGTGTCCCGAGTCACCAGGTCCGGGTGGGACAGAGGCAGAGCCGGAGAGGTTCCAGGAGCACCTCCCTCACTTGCCTGCTGCCGTTCACTGATGCTGTTTGCATCGGGAGAAAAAAAGAAGAAAGGGAATCCGTGTGATCATTTCTTTCCACTCATCCTCGTTCGACTGAACGACGAGACTCCCGTCTGTGGTGGTCAACAGACCCCAGAGAGCCACACGCAAAGAGCAAACTCTCGAACACAAACGGGACGAAGGAGGTAAAGAGCCCGCTGAGTGCTCCCGGGACACGGCAAGGAGCCCAGGCGAGAACGCCGAAACGCCGCTTTACTGCCGGGGCGGGGAGAGGACAGCAGGTGAGGAAAACTGTGGGAATCCTCAAAAGTTGGCCCAAGTTCACAAACCTGAATCGGTTTCCCAATCCAAGACAAAACAAGCCCGTAGCTCATGGTTTCAGGTTTCGCTTCAGACGCGGAAGCCGTAACACAGCTCACACTGCAGGAGGCACGAGGGGGCAGAGCTGCCGCAGCACGGGGTTCCGAGACCCCATCGAAACAAAAGGGACGCAGCTTTCCGCCCGCACCCTGGCTCAGGACCACGCCGCATCCCGGTCCACCCGGCTTCACGCACTCCTTGGGTGAAGGTGCCAGAGGGAGGAGCCTGGGGAGCTGGTGGCGGGACGCAGAGCCCGCCAGCCCTGCCTGCAGCCAGACGCCCTCCCGGCGGAGCACCCCTCCCCAGTGCCCCAGGCGGAGGGCACTGCCCACCGTTCGCCAGGCAGCCTGGCAGGAAAAGGGGCCTGTGTGCTCCCCTCCGACACCAAAGTAGCCCCAGTTCCACAAAAATCCACATGGTGGTATTCCTAGAATAAGCAGCAAATTAAAACTCAGGGCAGTACATTACACATCTCAGACTTACTCATCAAAGGAAAATAAATGTCTGACAATAGAACTTTCCCAACGCTCACCTGCCGCGGTCTACCTCACGAGATGACCAAACTACCTTGACTTCCATTTCTTCTATTAGCCAACTGTCTGACAAAGTAAAACTCTACTGACGTTCTCAATATTGTGTCAGGAGAAATCAGGTGCCCAGAAGACGAGCACGGTTTGAGCCCTCCCCACCCCAGCGAGCACTGGGCTCCCCAGCACTCAGCCTCGCAGGGCCAAGCCCTCACGCCAGGGAAGGCAAGGACCCTGAGGACTGCTGGACTCCCCCCAAGGTCCCTGGCGCCCACTGCTTGCTCGGCTCACAGGGGCACATCCTGGCGCACACAGGCCCAGGCCAGAAGCCAGGCCGGGAGCATCCATGAATGGCGGCCACTTCTTCCTAGGTTCCTGATCCCAGAAGACAGGGTCCAGGCCTAGCCAGTGGCTTCCGGGCAGGAGGGCAGGGCCCGAACTCCTACCCCAGGCTGCCAGGCTTGCAAAGACCCCCAGAAAGCCTAGGAGAGACACTGGATCTGGGGGGACAGAACCTGTCCCTCGGTCTACAGAAAGAAGGCAGCATAAGACCCAGACGCAGAGGAGGGGTGCTGGAAGCAGAGCTCAGCAGCACAGGGTCGTCAGCACCAAGACTCTGGCAGCGAGGCAGGAAACGCTGGTCCCACAGAGACAGACCCGAGAGGAGGGGCAGAGGGCCCCCGCGTGTTCCGCAGGTGCCTAGCAGCCGTGGGGGCCGCGCGCAGCCCACAGGGACAAGCAGAACCGAGGCTTCGGGAGCCGGGAGAGGTCACACAAGGTTCCTTGGATGGGCTTCTCACTATCGGGTTCAGACCGGAAACAAGTTACAGTCAAGAAAGCCTGAGAAACAAACCTGTGTGCTCACGTGAAAGACACGAAGCCGCCCTGCCCTCCAGGAGCCTGGAGTCGGCCAGGAAGGGCCCCCACGGTCTCACAACCACGTGCACTACCGTGTGCGGGCCTGAGCCCTGTCACTTCTCCCACGGCCCTGAGGTACGGCCTGGGCAGTGAGGCGCCCCAGCCTGCGCACCGCCCCTGCGCCCCTGCTCATGGGACCCCCGGCCCGGGCTGGGCCACAAGGGCCGAGTGTGACGAAGCATCTGCTAACCTGAGACCTAACGAATGTCACCTTGGTCAGGGCTTCCTTCCTCTAACAACAACCCGAACTGAAGAAATGGAGTCACACCTCCACGGAGCTCCCGTTTCCTTTTTCCTTTTCCCCGGACGCAGCACCCCAAAGGGCGTGCCAGAATGAAAACTGTCTCCTACTTACTTACAAGGTCAAACACAGAAGCCAGGTGTTTCCTTCACCAGAGAGCTTTTGTTGGTGCGGTGGCGGTGGGCTGCCACGGGCCCCTCATCGGGGCCCCCAGCAGCCCCCGAGCAGCAGCCGCCCGCACACCACCCCACGGGAGGGAGGGCGGAGGTCCGGGTCCCCTAGCCGCCTGCGCACGGAGGGAGCCAACGGCGGAGCCACAGAGCGCGACGTGCGGACGTGCTGCTGAGTGGGGAACGGCAGGGACGCGGGACAGGGACAGGGATGGTGCGGGGGACAGACCCACCGCCCAGAGCTGAGAGGGCAGGCGAGCAGGTGGGAGAAGCCGAGCGAGCAGCCGCTGGCCCTCACCACGGCTCACCTTTCGAACAGGAGAAGACCCGCGCCCCAGGGGGGTGAAGTTTGGACTCGGCCCGAGTCCAGTCATGACACGCCCCCCCCCCCCGCAGGCAACACTGCTGCTCCCCACAAGAGTAGCCGCAGCCACGGCGCCGGTCCCTGCCCACGCACAGACCCATCAGGGCAGTGAGCCCCAGCAAAGCCCAGAGCTTGGCCGCCAGCCACCCCACCCGAAGTTCTGTGCACATGGGGGGCTGAGCCAGCTCATGGCCATTAGCATCTCACAGGGAGGCACTGCCCTCCCCCTCCCCGACTCCCGCCTGCTCTGATTCTGGTGTCGCCTTCAGGCTGGGTCGCCTCAGCCAGATGGCTTACCCTCTCTGTGCTGTCTGACTCTGCAAACCAGACTCGTGACAGCCCGCACACAGTTGCCGCAGTGATTAAATGAATGAATGCAGGTAGAGTGCCCGGCACAGGGCCTCACACCTAGTGAATGCTCAGTACGTGCCCGCTGCCACCCCCATGCTCTGCCCGAAGATGGGACCTTAGTCAGAAACTTGGTCACGAGATTTCTGGGTAATGGAGGAGCCTGAACACACATAATAGCTGGTGGAATCCCATTAGTGACTGCAGACAGCACTCTCCCTTTTCAAGGCATAAGCGACAGGGTAAGGGAAGACGGGGAAGGCCCGGTGGGGATGGCACTCAGGAGGCTGGAGGCCACGCCTGAGCACACGTGAGGCAACCCAGAACCTCCCTGGTCAACAAGCAGGATCCCTGAAAGGCTCCGGGTAACTCCAGGGCGGGGGCGGCTAAAACAAGGAGCACCGTGAAGGTCCCCAAAGAAGCAGACCCCTGAAGCCCCCACTCCCAGCAAAGACAGCAGTTAACTCTCTGGATGTGCTGAGGGGCAAAGGAGGGGCCACAGCGAAAACACAGAACCTGTGTAAGAGGGCGGGTGAGGCCCACCGCCTGCCCAAACCATCATTAAAACCTTCAGAGAAACAAGAGAAGCCACTGCGACTACTGTCCAAGAACGAGACTCCACAGAGGGAGCACTAGAGAACAAAAGAACGCTCCCGGGAAATGAAAAGTGTAGCAGCAGAGAAGCAGCACCGGACAGAAAACACTTTGGAAACCAGGAAAAAGAGGGTCAGGAGTCACAACCTGCATAAAATTCTAGAGGAGAACAGGTGGAAGAAATCCCACCACGGTGCCCCTGAACACATCAGCAGGCATGTCATTACCTGCGTAGAGTTCTTTCAAAGGTAAAAACCGCACAGGTCTGAAGAGCTTCGAGAAGCATTTTCCCCGCGTGGAGTGGAGACGTGGAGTCCCGGAATCGCCCCGCCCCAGACGGGCACCACTGGGAGACCTCTGTGATAAACCAAACAGTAAAACATGCGTCGCAGGATCCAAGGACTGGATTCTCATAACTTACCAGTTGGTCTGAGATCGTTCATACTGGGGGCGCCTGGGTGACTCAGTCGGTTAAATGTCCGACTCCTGGTTTTCGGCTCAGGTCGTGATCTCAGGGCTGTGAGATGGAGGCCCGCATCGGGCTCTGTGCTCAGTGAGGGGTCTGAGATTCACTCTCTCCTCCTCCCTCTGCCCCCCCCCCACATGCTCGTTTCTCTCTCTAAACATCATTCATATTAAAATGTTGGAGGGAAAGAATCAGGAAATCAGAATGGGCAGGCACTTTTGAACAGCAGTGCCTAAAGCTACATGCAGAGGGGCGCACTTTCAAAGCCAAGCGTGAACAATATCTAGCCCAGGATTCTATACCCAGTCAGACTGCCGACCAGGCCGAGCAAAGACACCACCAACCGTTCAACGTCTCCACATCCGCCTCTCTTGCGCTCTTGCCCAGGAGCCTACAGACAGGATGTGCTCTGTAGCCACGTAAAAACTCAACCCAAGAGAGAGAACATGGGATCCAAGACGCGGGCTTTCGCTACAGGAGAGAGGGAAAGGGGAACCCGGGGTGAAGCGCAAGCATGCATGACGGGGGAGGAGTACAAAAGGGAAGTCAGCAGACAACACCCAAAACTGGGAGTTGGAAGCAAGCAGAGGGAACAGAAGTAGCAACAGAGTAACACTATTTAGAATCAAGGAAGTAAACACCAAAATACTCAGCTACGAAAAGGTCCAGTGCTGCTCCTGGGCAGAGATGGGAGGGGAAGCCGTCTGGCAGCGTCCCACCGAGACACGGGGCCTGCCATCCTCCCCTCCAGGCTGGGCAGATGACGCAGGACACAAGAGATGCCTCACCAACCACACTCTTGGACAGGCCTGGGCAGTGAGGCCACACGGAGAAGAGGGCTCAGCCGACCCCCCAGGACACAAGGTGGGTGACACCATGGTGGCCCCTCCAGCCCAGCTCAGCACCCCCTGGGCCCCACCAGTGGAGCCCGCCATGCTCGTGGAGCTGGCCCACACAGAGAGACAAGAGAGGTAATAGAACTTTAAGCCACCAAGTTTTGGGGTGGCTCATCAGAGGAATAGCAACAAACTAGTGTTTTATGATGAGACTTACCGAACTATTTTTTCACCTTTTACATTATATGGTCACTTAATTTGGACGAAAGTAACTAAAAACATTTTTTTTAAAGAATTCAATATAAAGATAAAGCAAAGTAAATCCTAAGCCTTGAATGAAAAAAAAAAAAAAAACCCCACACAGCATCTGGCCTGGCAAGTCTGACCCTGTACCACCGTGCCAGACACACCATGCATGATGATGGGGGCCCTGGCCCCAGCCCACCCCGCCTTTCCCTGTCCCCAAACCAACACCACGTCGCAGCCTCGCTGACAGCCACAGATTAAACAGCAAGCATTTTAAGCAGGGAGAGAGATAAACTGGCTCCAAAATGCAGCGTCTCAGTAACGTCTAAGAACAGGGGCAGTGAGAGGCACACAGCCACCTCCTGGCAACAGCAGCGGCTCGGGGCTCGGTGCCGGTCCCGGGCGTGCGCCGGCAGGCCCCTGGGGCGAGGCGGCTGAGGTCCCCCCCGCCCACCCCCCACGAGGAGGACGGCAGGCAAAGACTCCCAGGCACAAGGGTGAGCACAGAAAGGCAACACAATAAAAGGCTCACTCAGATCCTGCAGGGCGAGGACACCGGTGAGTGTGGCCTCCAAGGGGAGATGTATTTAAGACTAAATCTCGGGGTCACCTGCTGCTATCGCTTATGCCGCGGGTTCTGAAGAAGGTCTCACACATGGTGTCTTTGTTGCAACATCAAACACTGGTCAGAGTCCCACCTCCACCCTCTCAGTCTCGATTCTAGCCGCACACACGTCTCAGCCTCCAGCCCAGAACCGTCTGACCAGCACCAAAATGGCCTTCTCCAACCCGAAGCAGGGAGCGGCCGTGCGGCGCGGAGGTGGCGCCCGGCCTGCCAGCCCGTTGGTGACGCTGCTCCCAGGCAGCTCGGTGGGTGCAGACACATGAATCGTAGCTGCGGGCAGGAGGAATATCAGGTGCATCTCTACGCCCCGAGGGCTCAACTCCTACACTTAAACCCCTCCCACTGGAACGGCCGGCTCCAGTTTCAGCCGGCGAGCGAGCGTGAGAACAGGTCCTGCTCTGGGCACCGCCAGCCACCGGCTCCCGACCCGACCGCTCCCAGCACGGCCCGGCTCTGGTAAGTACCCATTTCTTCTCAAATTCAAGTTTTCTTTCAAAACTGCTCTCCGATGTATCTTGAACCGACTATCTGCCTGCGGTCTGCGCTGCCTTGCTCTATTCCCTGAGGGTTACTCAGGGCCCAGCAGGTGCATTGCTGGAAAGGAGACCATTATTACAAAACTTTTAATAAGGCTTACACTTTATTCTAAGAGTACGAACAAGTTTATTTGGAAATTAAGTCCTCATTTCTACATGAAATTTAAACTAAAACTCAAACGTATGTAAGTGCTTATCTGTTCCTTACCTTAAAACTACGGTAAATTTCAACATTAAAAAATCATGTATATAGACACATGTAAACATATATACATATATGTTTAGACAATTGCTGAATTTACAGGTTAATTTTAAAACTTTCTGAAGTTTAAAATAAGTACTGTCCTTTTTTTTTTTTTTTAAGATTTTATTTGACAGAGAGAGAGAAAGAGAGAGCACGAGCAGGGGGAGCTGTAGAGGGAGAGAGAGAAGCAGGCTCCCCAATGAGCAGGGAGCCCAATACGGGGCTCAATGCCTAAGACCTGAGCTGAAGGCAGACGCTTCACCAACCGTGCCACCCAGGCGTCCCTAAAATAAGTACTGGCTTGACATGTGCTTACCAAAACAAAAAGAACAAAACCAAAGAGGATCCCTAAGTATACAAAAAGAGGTTTTTTTCCCTTACAAAGCTTCTCTTAAACCTATTACAACAACGATTAATGACCAAATGGCCAAGTCTAGTCAGACTTTATTTAAGCAAATTCTGTCTACGTTTATTATCTTTATTTTGCATTAACAAAGTCCTCCCCATGCCTCGAACTGGTATTGTTTGGGATAAACGAGGCAGGCACGCCGAGGGAGACTCGCTCTGGTGACAGGCTAGCTAACGTTAGAGCTGCGGACGTTTACTAGTAAGAGTGTATGTCTGTAACTTGGGATCTCCGGCTGAAATGAGAAAGAGCCCCGGTCGTTTTTCCAGATCCATTCTTCCAAACTACCTTCTAGAAAACTGTCTTTCTCCCGAGGTCATGGTTGTCCTGAAGTTTATCCTTCATTTTAAAGAACTAAGAGTCTGGGAGGGAGTGGTGGTTAATCACTGGAAAAGCTCAATTGGAGTAAAACTCACAAATCTCGTTCTTGCGACACCCCAGTGGGTAGGCGACAATGGCGTGTCCTTGGGTTATGCAATAACGCCACATCACAATATTGTAATTATAGCATGCCCTTCAAAACGCTCTACCTGACGAGGCTCCCTGCCAGAGAGCCGGACGGCACCGAAGGGACCATCCGAGCACTAGTGCATTCACAGGGTCGCACACACGACAAGCATACTTAGCCAGCCCGTCACAGCAGTGCCTTATAAAGCTAAGCTATAATTACCTCTGTTGTGTCCTATCGGAGTTCAAAAAAAATCCTTTTCTCTTGTCTGTTTTTTGGATTTCAAACTCCTTAGAAACTTTTTAAACATGCCAGCCACTCACCATTGTCTTAACAACTGGCAACTACATTAATTGTCCACACTTAGGAACCTATCGAAAGCCAGACCACTGGCAATTTAGAACTTCAGAAACAAGCACACAAAACCCTGTGGCCGAAACCACGGGCCGCTGAAGCGCCGTGTGGGCAGTTGTGCCGGGGCCCCGCGGGAGGAGAAACGCAGCAGCCAGGGCCGGCTCGCGGCACTTTCTAAGGCAAAAAAAAGTACATCAGTTCAACACAAGCAGATGTTCAAAATGCTTGATGGCACAACAGGGGCATCTTTAAACACAACAGGAAAACCTCGGGAAGCTCACACAGGGCCCCGTATGTGGCTTTCAGTCACCACCCACCCCCAGTGTGGACGCTGTGACAGGACTCCCAACAGGGAGGTCGCAGAGGCAGGCAGAGGACAGACCCCACCCGCGTTTCAGTGACAGCCACTCCGACCCGGCCGGAGGGAGGGGAGGGGCGTGAGGAGCAGCTCCCAGCACTTCCTGCTGGTCAGGAGTACACAGCACCGTGACACACAAGCCTCCTCGGAGGCCCAAGCTACCAGCTGAGCTTGAGATCGTGCTCACACTGCCGTTCTCTAGCAAAAGGGGTCCTGCATTTGCAGCTGCTCTCCCAACACAGATTAACTACGAAAGACGCATGCCGTCTCCAGGAAAAGGCTATGTGACGCTCCTCTCGGCACCTTTAGAAAAACCTCCCCTCTCAAAGCAAATCCGAACTTACTACCAACAGTTAAAGTTCTCAATTGTGTTGTTTTGGCAACAATGCCCTTTTCTCGGAATATTTAACACCAGCGGCTGCCAGCAAGCCCAGCAGATAGAAACTGGCCCGGCAGAGGGCAGAGACTGTCCCAAACCACGTCCCTACTGCCGAGGCCCCGGGCGGTCAGGTCGGGTTCCCTCACCCTGGTAAACCTCGCAGGAGAACGCGCAAGCTGACATCATGCAATGCAGGCTGTTCCCTTTGAAAGCTTACAATAGCCTCAATTTTATCCCACTTATTTCTCTGGCATTACTGCATTTTTATGACCGAGGGAATACGCCCGTCTCCATCGGCATCTGAAGCAGCTGTGCTCCCTTGTTTTAATTAGTGAATTGTGCAACCCTGAGAGGTCAGTTTACCCAAGTTACTAACCCTACTGCGCCTGTGAGTCCGTCACAGGCTCCCCTTCCCACGGGTCAGCCCTGGAACACTCTCACCTCCCAGGGCACTGGCATGATCCCCAGAGAACCTATTTACTGTCCCTAACTGAACAAAGAACAAAAAATCAGACCAGAACTTTACACACGACATCATTTGATTGAAAAAAGTATACATTAATATTAACATAAAGCCAATTATTACCCAAATTATTTTTCCGGGTAACACTAAGATAACTTTAATGTAATTTGCCTCCTCTAAATGTCCAACAAATTTAACATAGGTTTATTTATGTGTTTGCCTAAAAGTATCAGCAGCCCTAAACAATACTGCTTCTAAAACGAACACATCATTTTTTAACACATCTGAATCATTCTCCCAAATCCTGAGGGAATTTTTCATTCCTCTGAGCTCCGGGGTTTCGGATGCTGGCGGTCGTGGATCCGTGTCCACTCTCGGTATCGCTAGACTCTGGACTCACACTTGATAAAGTTTTGCAACTGTCATCATTTTGATCATGATGCTTCCAGCTAGTGATGAAATCACTTCTCGGATCTTTGCCATAACATATCCTATACAATCATGGGAACCTGCCTCGCAGAGGTTCTCACGCCTTCAGAACCAGGGAGCACGGTGAGACGTGCCGGCACACGCCGGCTGACTTATCTAGCTGGCCCAGGTTGGCTGGAATCGCTTCCTGCCGGGTGGCAAGGAAATTGCGCTTTTATAGCCCAGAGCATACCTAACCCCCAAGGTATGGGCTGAGCTCATAAAGAGTTATTTCACGTTTTTCCCTTTAATAAGAGGGGAAGTTTAGAAAGACGCAAAGCTATGCTTACAAGTTTAACACGCTGGGCTCTGACACTGCCTTGCAGCTCCCGCAGCCGCACCGGGGGCAGAGTGAGCCGATGAACCCGCCCTTCCCAGGACTCTGGGAAACCCCCTCTCCAGTCACGGCCCTAGGGCAGCCAAAAATCTCTCGTTTCTCACCCAAAATATATGCCTCACCACTACTGCTCTGCAGAAACTCTTCACAAGAGAAGGGCCATAGACATTGGCAGAAACCACTTCTCAAGAAATAGACATCTCTGGAAACAGTGGATGATGATAAAGCAGTGTGTCGGTGGGGGCAGAGAGTGCTTCTCTGTGTTTTTGAGGAATAGGAATAAATGAGTAGAGAAACCAGTTTGCTGAGAATAAAATCAGACAGCTTTCTCAGAAATTTAAGTATCCGAGTGAAAACCCAAACTCCACCTGCTCCCACCCCTCCTGCACACCACCGATGAGCTCATCCTCGCAGTGTGTGGGATGGCAAGGAAAGGCATTTCAGAGAAACTCCGTTTTATTTTGTGAAAACAAGTCTCTTCAGTTTCCCATATGTTTTTCTCTATTTTTAAAAGGCTGTTTTCCAGATGAACGTCCTAACCACCCAATGTCTAGAAGGTGATGCTTTATCCACAAAATCCCACAAGACTCAGGACTGACCTCATTTGCCTATTTCTTAAAGCAAAACTACATCTGAGAAGAGTTTTGTTAAATCATTTCCTTTTAACTTTATTTTTGAGCTGTTTGAAAACACTGAGAAGCTGAAGCTCTTGAGTGAAAGAGAGGGCCCTGACCCCTCCCGGTGCCCTCCAGCCTCCCCACCCACACGCTCGCTCCTAGACACAGTCACTCTGCGGGCCGGGCCCATGCGAGATCCTCCCAGATCTCACGTCTTTGTTCTCGGTTTCGGGTTATGAGGCAGGGAGAGCGCCCCAGGGGTGTGCGGAGCAGCCTCTGAAGGAAACCAGGCTGAGATCTCTGGTTGAGCCTGGGAGGGGGCAGGGATCAGGGAGAGGGCCCTGGGGTTAGCTAGAGAAGGCCGGAGCCACCCGCAGCCCAGGACTTTGCCAAGGATGGCCCAGGGCCTGCTTCCTACAGGGTGAAGGCTGGGACGGTGTCCTACCAGGATCCAACCATCTCTCAGACAAGCACCGCCACTCGGAGGGAAGGCCAGGAAAGGCAGCCAGGCGCCCTGGGCCGCACTTGCACTGACTGCACAGCGCTCGAGAGGTGGGCGGTGGGAACACAGCAGTGAAGGAGAACGTCGGGTCCCTCACAGGGCTCAGAAACTCGCCTTGATAGCATCTCAAAATCACCTGAGTCAACATAAACACAGCGCTTACCTTTGTATTCGAGATAGCATAAATGCTACTTACCGCTAAAGCCGACTTTCCGTTTGGTTTGGAAGCAGTAGGGTGGGGCTGCATATTTAAATATTCTAAGTACCCACGCGTGGAACACAACGTGACTCAATAGGACAGGACAGTCGAGGAGCACTGACTCCGTGTCACACTCAGACCTTCCCGGCTCTAAGGAAGCAAAGCGAGTGTCCCACACAGGCCAGGCCCCTGTAGTCATGGTCAGCACAGCCAGACCAGCACCACAGACCCTGTGGACATGGGTCGGGCGGGAGCGGGTCCCAACGGTCACTGGGCCTCAGTCTACAACCTTCCTGGCCTCAGGTCACAGGATAAAGATTCCCAAAACTCAGGAGAACTACGAGTGTCCTCAGAGCTGACACTAGCACACCACACTCCTCGGCCCCAAGAGAACTCTTCCAGGTCAGACTTGAGGAAACAGGAACATCGTGGGGCCGGCGGCCAGGTGACAAGCAGGGTGCAGTCGGTGCTCATCTCCTGCCCGCACCGACAAGGGTGGGGACCCCTCGTATCTCCAGGCTAATTCCTCCCCCATCTCCCCCCGCCCCGGGCCAGTGGCCTGACACTAAGGCTCTGCCCCTCTGTTGCAGCGCCCGGCCCCAATGCGCAGGACGTCCCCCGTCAGACCCGCGGCACCGGGAGCTGCCTGCAGATAGAGGCACCGGGAAAGGAAGCCAAGGAGAAGCGGCAACGGCAGATCGTAATTAGACAGGAGGCGGCAGTGATCGGGCCGGCGAGAACACCAGCGCCCACACCGCAAGAAAACATGAGTCTTCTCAAAGAGCGAAAACCAAAAAAGCCGCATTACATCCCAAGGCCTCCAGGAAAGCCCTTCAAGTATAAGTGTTTCCAGTGCCCTTTCACTTGCAATGAGAAGTCACACCTTTTCAACCACATGAAGTACGGTCTCTGCAAAAACTCCATCACTTTAGTGTCAGAGCAGGACCGCGTCCCTAAATGCCCCAAACCCAACTCTCTGGACCCTAAGCAAACGAATCAGCCAGATGCGGCAGCAAAGCCCACCTCCACCAAGCCTGTCACAAACGGGCTCCCACACCTCGATGCCAACCTGCAGCAAAGCCTTGCCAAGGACGACGTGAAGGAAAACCTGGAACTGCACGCACGTGGGCCCCACAGGTGCCCGGGACAGAAGCCTGCTGTCCGCGAGGAAGCGGCACCCCTGAGTCCAGCGCCAGAGGCTGGCAGGGGCACCCAGCCCGCTCTGGAAGGCATCGTGCGGCCCTCGGCGTTTGTCCCAGTGGGAGAGCACAGACTGAAAGGGCCAGAACACGCGGAGGCTCCTGAACTGCGGGCACTGCCCGACCCCACGGCCAAAGCCGCCTCCTTCCACACCAAGTCTGCATTCCATGCTCCCGGCTACCCGTGGAAGGCTGGCTCGCCTTTCCTCCCGCCTGAGTTCCCACACAAAATCCCTTCTACAAAGGGGTTCGGTGCCATTTCCCCCTACGTGCACCCTGCGGTCCCGGAGTACTCACCGCACTTCTACACAGAGCATGGACTGGCCACCATCTACTCGCCCTACCTACTTGCCGGGAACTCCCCCGAGTGCGATGCGCCCCTGCTCTCCGTCTACGGGGCCCAGGACCAGAGGCACTTGCTGCCTCCCCCGGGGCCGGTCCCGAAGCACTTGAACCCCCCCTCGGCGTATGACCATTACAGGTTCTTTCAGCAGTACCACTCCAGCCTGCCGATCCCTTACGGGTTTTACAGACCAGAGTCTGCGTTCTCCTCCTACGGTCTCAGACTCCCACCTGTCGTGGGTATTTCCAGAGATCAAAGCTCCCACCTCCTGGAAGAAGCCGCCCTGCTCTACCCGGCCTTGAGTCCGTCCAAGTCAAGCCCTTCCAGCACCCACAAAAAACACACCGAGTTTGAGAAGGAGAACCCAACTCCTGAGGCTAAAGATTCCTCCAAAGACGAGCAAAGGGACACAGAGGGAACCAAAATGAGCCCTCGAGCAGGCAGTGCAGCCACGGGCTCCCCGGGAAGGCCGAGTCCCACCAACTTCACGCAGACAAGTCAGCCGTGCGCCGAGCTGTGCGGCCTCGCAGACAAGCCAGCCTCCAGTGCCCTGGGAAGGTTCCATCAGCCCGAACGCAGCCTCACAGCCTTCAAGCCTGTCAAGAAAAGCACAGAGTGCCCACATTCCCAAGCTCTGGAAAGCAGAGACGAGTCTCCAAAAAGGTAAGAAAATTTCATTTTCAAACTCTCCAAAGCATGTCTCTGGCTGTGCTCAATTAGCCAACCTCCTACATGCTCAAAATGCTTCAGACAGCAGCTTTCCTAAGCCAGGTTCCTAGTAAGGCCTCTCTTTGCCTCTTCCAGCCTTGACGCCATGAACGGAGATGCCGCAGCTGAGACGGGAAGTGCCTCTCGCGGTCCAGAGGCCACACCTTCCAGCCCAGGGGACAGCTCCGGGACAGCTCCACTGAACCTGTCCAAGAAACCCGAGGCTACGGCAGCCGCTCCCAGCCCTGTGTACAAGGACTATGCAGAGCTGCAGGACATGCCCCTTAACCTGTCCGTGAAAGACCCCTGCAACGCCCCGACTCCGAGACCTTCCTTCCGCAGCCCACCGCGAGAGGCAGAACCTGCCAGCACAGCTGCTCGAGACACGGAGACGGAAAGTTCCGAAGATGGGCCAGACCCCACGCAGACAGACCAAGACGGCCTGGACGCCGCTGAGGTGCCATCGACAGCCCCCGCGGTGAAGGCCCAGGACACGAGAGCGGCGGACAGCGGCGACGAGCAGAAGCAGACGGCGGCCGTGGCCCTCTGCCAACTAGCAGCCTACAGCCCGGGGAACGTCCGGGCGGGCGGCGGGGGGCCCACGGCCCCGGAGTCCACCTGCCGACAAGACACACCCACTCTCAGCGCCACGGAGAGCCAGGGGGCCCAGTGCGACCTCAGACCCAGAGGGCCAAAGAGGACGAGTCCGAGGGAGGCAGGGAAGTCCCAGCAAGGAGCTAAGAAGGCGAAGCAGAGTGACCCAGCCAGACTGTTCACGCTTCGGAAAAGAACTCGGGTGTCTTAGCGCCCGGCTCCCGTGGGACGCACGCATGCAGGTCGCGACAGCAGAAATCTGCACTGGCGCCTTCGCTTTATCTAGTCGATTCTTACAATGCAGTTCCTTTTTTCTTCTCCAAAAAAAAAAAAAAAAAGAAAAAGAAAGAAAAGCGCCAACTTCGGCTCAGTTTCTGTAAATATTAAACATGAATATTCAAAGGTGCTTCTCCTTTTGGTTGTAAAAATATTTAAACGACTCATACTCTTAAGACTGAGGAGTTAAACCCTGCCTTTGGTTTTGTAAAACATCACACTGAACACACTGACTAAAAGACAGCTTTTAGGTGGACGTCATCTTATAGGAAAGCTTTTAATAAAAATACTTTTCTTGTAAGTACCTTAGCACTAAAACAAACTGCTTTAACTGTTCTGCTATCAAATCTACTGTGTGTTTTCAAGTAAATAACAATTACTGGGAAAGAAACGCCAGGAGAAAACATTTCCAGCACTGTCATTACAGTGCCCTCTGTAAAAACTCTGTGATTGTTGTGACTGGATAACACACAAACATCGAGAGGCTATTTATACACATAATTTATTTCCAGGAGGAAAAACATACTGCTGCTGCAGCTGTTGCTAGCGTGTTCTACTTCCTCGTGATGCTACAGGGAATTTCCCAGCTCATTCAGCCTCATTTTCCGCTTTCTAAAATGATGTATATATTGCTAATTTTCCAATAAACTCATAGGTGATTTTAAGAATACAAGAACTCCGTGTGATGCTTTAGTCTGCCATAGCAAGCGATGAGAAAGGGAATAAGCTGAGGCAGCAGTTGACCAGAAAAAGGGCACCTGCCCGTGCGTGTGAGTGTGAGCACACCTATGTGTGCGGTCACGACTGGCAGCCACCAAGTCTGGGCCCGCGCACCCGCCTGGGGCTCCCCAGGCCTCAGTTCCTACAACTGCCCCCTGAGAAAAGGCCATCAGCACCGGCACGCCCCAGCCCATGGGCCTTCACGGGCCCCCTTCCTCCCACTCTTCAAGAGGGCCCCTGTCCTCCGACACGTCACCTGAGGTACCGACAAAGCGCCACTGCGCAGAGCTACGCGGTGCTGAGACCTGCCTTCAGACGACCTCACGCCATTAACCCAAAACATCTGCTGGTACAACACGACCTGAGGAACACACGCCCCCTTCACTAGCAGGCCAGGGCTCTCTCATGTTCGTACAAAGAACAAACGTAGGGTACCCCTGCTTTCCGGCAAGTCAACACCCTGCAGGGAGCAAAATCACACACGAGAGCTGTGCCCCGGGCTCAGGACCCGAAGCCTGGCGCCCTACACACGAGCTCTCTCCCCATGCTTCACACAAACAACAAAGACCTTCCACGTCAAGGGCCCAAAGATTCTGAGACCACTGTGTTTTATGGCTCACCCAAAAGGGTCAGGCATCATCTTAAGCGATAAGAAGAGGAACCACGACAGTTAACGACTGTCCAGCCCTCCTGCAACAGTGCCTCCTGGGCGGGAACACACGCCCCAGAGCTCTCGGGGAAGGCAGAGGCCACCCCGACCGGCAGATCTTCCCTGTGGAGCTCCGCGTGCCGGCAGCATCACGACTGAGCCCTCCTCATGGAACTCCCCCCAAGGTCCCGTATCACAGACACAGCCACGGAGACCCCAGCAGGCCCTTCAGATCTCTCTAAAGGAGCACAACGGAGGGCGCCTGGGTGGCTCAGTTGGTTAAAACCATCAGACTCTTGATTTCCGCTCAGGTCATCAACTCAGGGTCACAAGATCCAGCCCTGGGTCAGGCTCCACACTCAGCGAGGAGTCTGCTTGAGATTCTCTGTCCTCGTCTCTCTGCCCCTCCCCCCTCCCCCCACCCCCTCTCCCCTCTCTCTCTCTCTAAATAATACTAATAATTTTAAAAGTACAATGGAGTTCTAGATCTCTGTAACAAAAAAAGCAGTCTTGCTGGTTTTCTAACTATAGTACCTTTCTGTATGCTCTTGTGACCCAACTTAGAAGCTCTAAGTTTTTAACCTTTACATATAAAAAGTAATAAAACCTCAAAAAGTTAAACATACAATTACTTCCCTATGACCCAGCAATTCCACTCCTATGTACACACCCCAAAGAAGTAAAAACAAAAACTCACCTGGTATGTATACACCAATATTCACAACAATATTATTCACTAGTCAAAAAACAAAAGCAACACAAGCATCCACTGACAGATGAACAGGTAAAATGTGGAATACGATGGACTATTACTTCCCGTACAAAGAAATAAAGTTCTGACACATGCCCCAGCATGAATTAACCCTGAAGACCTCTTGCTCCGTGAAACAAGCCAGACACAAAGGAACAGATCTTGTACAACTCCACCTGTGTGAGGCACCCACAACGGACAAATTCGTAGAGGCAGACAGAGGACTGGTTCCCAGGGGCTGCAGGGGAGGGGAGAGGGGAGCTTAACGGGGACACGATTTCTGTTCAGGATGATGAAAAGTTTTCAGAAACAGTGATAATGGTAGTACAAACTGCAAATCTGGTTGATACCACTGAATGGTACACTTAAAAATAGTCAGCAAGGCGAATGTTGATGTTACATACATTCTATAATGTTTTTTAAAAGTAATATACCAAAACCATTAAATCACGTATCTTCAACAGGTGAACTGCATGTTAGGTGAACTGTATCTCAATAGAGCTAAAGGGGTCCTTGAATTCGTACTGAAGAGGAAAATAAAATGCTGTCAACAACCCTTCTGAAGCGCCTCCCCAACGGCCTGTGGCATCCTGCCCCACCACGAGCTCTAACCTTCGCCACAACGCCACACTCCATAGGGAAAGAGGGCATGCGTGGGTATGAAATGAAGCACACACACATTCATCAAGGAGAAAACGCTTTAATTCAGAAGGGCAGAACAACTACTTCACATAATAAGTCAAAGAGGTCTCATGGTATCCACTTTTTTTTTTTTTTTACGCAATCTCTATAACCCAATGTGAGGGTCAGACTCACAACCCCAAGATCAAGAGTTGCACGTTCTTCCAACTGAGACATCTGGGCGCCCCTATTCACTTTTCTTACAGACTGGAGTGTCCAACAGTTGAAAATGCACAAAGGTTAAAAATCGGTGAGGCACGTGGTTCTCCGAACAGGAAAGCTGCAGGGCTGTGTCAGGAGCACTGGAGAATGCAACCCCTCCCAGGGCCCAGCTGCTCCCTTGGGAACTGAGGTACACAGGCTTGGGGGGAGGGACAAGGTCAGGAGGGGTCAGCACTGGGCAACCACAGAACTGGAGTCACTGCCGGCCCCCCCACCCCCACCGAAGCGGGTTCACTTCAGGCTCCACGGTGCCTCTGCCAGGGAGAAAGTGCAGCAGTGCCACCAGCGTGGCCCCTTCTGGGGACACAGGACCACCTCCGTGGCTGACTTTGGCTTGAGGACCCCAGCCCCACCCCCACCCCACAGCACTCGCCCAGACAGTGGCTCTGCCCGCCTTCTTGTTTTCTCTCACAGGCACTTCCCTAATAAGAAGCTCAGAGGCCCCAGACTAATGCTGAAGCGCTAGTCAGATGCCAGTTTGGGGATGATGTCATAGAATATGGCAAAGTAGGGAACTCCACAAATTGGTGCCTCCACCAAAACAACCATTAAGCCAGCAAAAATGACAGACTCAACTTGTTCGGAACTCTGAAATCTCATCGAAAACTTACAGAACCCGGGAGAGTGCTTAGTGAAGAAAGAACCTACAAAATTCGGCACTTAAGGAAATCTGTTAGGTCACTGGCTGTCTGCAGACATAATGGAACCAAGACTTCAGTGACAGACACAAGGAATACGGTCGTTGCACACAGACTGGAAGAAGGCACTAAATGGACACTGATCACCTTCAATAAGCAACAACAGCAAACTCCTGGGGACGGGGGAGAACCCGATTTCCAGAGTTACCACATTATAGTATTCGAAACATCCCGCTTCCAACAACAACAACAACAAAACCCACAAAGCATATAAAGAAACAGAAAACTACACATATATTTCAAAGGAAAAAAGAAAAGCAGAGAAATTGTTCCAGAGGAAGCCCAGACCTTGTACTAAAGTCAGACTTAAAATCAACTCTCTCAGATGTGCTCAAAGAGCTAAAAGAAACCAAAAACACAATGTCCAAACAAGGAATGTCAATAAAAAGACAGAAACTATAAAAAGAAACTAACAGAAATTCTGAAACTGAAAAACACAGTAACAGAAATGAAAACTTCAGGTGAGCTGTACAACAGCAGATTTGAGCAAGTGGAAGAAGAAACCAGTGAACTTGAAGATAGGGCAATCAGCATTATCCAGTCTGAGGAGCAAGAAAAGAAGAAGAAAAAGGAACAAATGTTAGCCCTGGTCACCGCCGGAGCCTGCGCCAAGACAAGATCACTGTTCCCTAGGCCTGGCACCATCCTCCCCAGGCAGGAGACAGCTCAGCTCCCTGAGACCCCACCAGGCATGGCGAGGGCCGGCAAGAGGGTTTAGCGCACATGGAAGATGCCGCCAGTCTGGAGGCAGCCAGCCAGTCAGGGGAAGGCCACATGTTACATCTTCTAGATTTTCAGCAACTGCTTGATACTTCTCATTCATGACACCAACACCTCCGTTGTCCCACTCGAGCAGCTAGTGACCGGTGGGCACCTCGACATCGTAAGGCATGACGGGCACATGCACGCCAGCCGGTTTCAGGCACAAAAGGCAGAGAAAAGAATCTATATCCTTCAAGTGAAGCTGGAGTTGGAACCACCCAGGCAGGGATTTCACCTTGTCTGTGAGTCGCTCACACACAGAAGACTGGTGAACTGGACTTGATCAAAATGCAGGACTTTGGTGCAAATGACACCAACCAGAAAGTGAAACGACCACCGTGGAATGGGGAGAAATACTGCAGGTCCTCTATCTAGTGAGAGACTTAAATCCAGAATACATAAAGAACTCACAGCAACAAAAAAACAGCCCGATTTTTTATATGAGCAGAGGATTTGAACAGATGTTTCTCCAACAAAGATATCCGGATGGCCAACACATGAAAAGATGCTCAACGTCACAAGTCAGTTATGGAACTGCGAATTAGAGACACGCTGAGATAGCACTTCACACCCACCAAGAGAAAAGCAAGCGCCGGGGAGGGTGGGGAGCGACTGGAGCCCTCACAGACGCCGCTGGTAGAAGTGTAAATGGTACTACCATTTCGGGAAACAATTTGGCAGCTCCTCAAAAAGTTAAAGATAGAATTACCACACGACCCAGCAATTCCACTCCTAGACAGGTGCCCAAGAGAACTAGAATCATAGGTCCACACAAAAACTTCCACACAAATGTTCATAGCAGTGTTATTCACAGTAGCCAAAAGAAGAAAAATCCAAATGTCTATCAACTAATGAACCAATAAATGGTGTGGTGGAGACACCTGGGTGGCTCAGTCAGTTAAGCATCTGCCTTTGGCACTGGTCATGATCCCAGGGTCCCTTGCAACAGGCCCCACATCAGGCTCCCTGCTCATGGGGAGCCTGCTTCCTCCTCTCCTCCCTGCTCATGCTCTCTCTATTTCTCTCTCTCTCAAACAAATAAATAAAATCTTAAAAAAAAAAAAAAAAAAAAAAAGGTGTGGTGTATCCATGCAATGGGGTATTACTTGGCCATAAAAAGGTACGAAGTACTACTGTCGCATGCTACAATATGGATGAACCTTGAAAACATCTCGCCACGTGGAAGAAGTCAGATCAAGACCACTACCATAGATCCCATTTATAAGAAATGACCAGCAAAGGCAAATTTAGAGAGACAGAAGGCAGATTAGTGGTTGTTTGGGGCTGGGTGTGTTCAGGAGAAACGGGGATCACTGCCCCTGAGCACGGGGTTTCTTTGTGACACAATAAAACTGTTCTTAAATTAGATTATGATAATGGTTGCACAGCCCTGTAAATATACCATAAACCACTAAACCGTACACTCTAAATGGGTGAACTTCATGGTATATAAATTTTTATCTCAATAACGCTGCCACAAAAATAAACAGAAAGATTAAATAGAATCTTAAGGATCTAAGAGCCCTCCTCATGCTTCACAATGCCAAGTCCAAAGCCATTACTTCTGACACCCCACAGCCCAGGTGCTACAGAGTAAGAGGCAGGGCCCTACCATCTCTGCACAAATGTCTTTATTCTGGACAGAAGTCAACTCCCACAGGGCAGAGCATCTGTGGTGACACAGCCCGGGATGGGGCCTTCCCCATCCTTTGCAGGTTCCCTTCCCTTCTGTCCACCAGCCACACGCAGAGCCGATTCGCCACCAGCCAGCCAGGCTTCACGTGGCCACAGCCCCATGCCCTACCTCCACGTGTCAAGGCCCAACAGCTGGGACCTGCAGGCCTAGAGCTCGGTGGTCCCTCCAGGTCTGCGGCACTGTGCCCCTGTCCCCCTGCCCAGGCCGCTACCACGCTTCCTCCAGCCTTCCGCCACCTCCCCTTGCTGGTGTGAGCCTTGTTCCCAGGGGACCGTGATGTCACGCCACGTGATAAACACAGCGGCAGTGCACAACTTAACAGGCAACAGCACCCCCACAGGGGTGAACACCAGTCCTGAGGGACAAGAAAATCTCAGCCTTTACAATGGTTCCAGATACACAGTGTATCTGTGCTATGAAAATTTCACAGCAGGGAGAAGAGGCGTCAGAAAATCAGAAACGTCAATACAAGAAGAAAGGCTGAAAGCCACAGGTCTAGTTTGCGCTCTCCTGCACACGAACGCACCAGGCGGTGAGGGCAGAGGCCTGGAGCGCGCTCACGGCAGGCCTCGCTGGAGACTCGGGGAGATGAAGCACCCAGCTGGCTACGAACGGTCCCGACGACGCGGAGCAAACGTGCGCAGTCCTTACCGTCCTCCAGTCGAGAAGGGAGCAACAGGCCTCTCCTGCCCAGTTCCGCCAACGCCAGACAGCCGCCGTGCCAGGCATTGTCCGTCTCCTGAAAACTGAGACACACGGAGCGCCTGAGTCTGCAGTCCGTGACGACTTCTCCCCCCGCGCACACAGACTGCAGGCCCACGTCCCGTGCCCCGGAGCCCCCCTGACGCCCGCTCCGGAGTTTTCCAACTGTCGGCTGGCTAGAGAAGTAAATACTGCAACTTAATTGAGGTAAGCACTGTGTTCCGTCATTTCTCTTCAGATCGCCTGATGACAAGCACGGGTCCTAGGTGGCCTGCACATGCTGCCAACAGAGAAGCGGGCCGCAGAGGCGTGTCGGCGAGACAGTCAGGCTCTGCACAGGCTTCCTGTCACAGCAGCACGTGCCGGCCAACAACACGCCCCGCGTCTCCCCCCATTCGAGGCACCAAACCTGGGGGCTCATGGCACAGTGACTTGATCAAATTCAGGCTAGACTACATTAGCAGAAAGGGGCAGGGAGACCTCCTTTCCTCCTTCCCTGACTTAAAGGAGAGATAAAAAGGGAGAATGAAATGCCACTCAGAGAACTGTTTTGCACTATTTGAAAAACTGGCTTTTAATAATAAACAATTACAACAGTTAATCAAGTCATAGTAAAATTTTCTATCTAACAAAATTTCTGCTGAAGTAGTTTGGAAGGTCTCTCATTTCCAAGTGCAGCCCTGGCACCATGATGAGCGAGAAGCGTTTCTTAGATTGATAAGGGCTCTCCTGAGAGTTTCTACACTTGGCTGCCAATATAAACACGGAAATACACTTCACCAAAGAGCAAGAGACGTTATAGGGCTCTTTCCTATTCTAAATCATCAAGCTGATGGCAAAGAAATGTTTAAGAAAACCAACTGAACTGCGTTCCTCGCCAGTAACAACAGAAGAACATTCAGAAAGGACAGAGTGCAGGCCTATCTGTCCAGCCGACAGACGCTCAACGAGTCCCACCCACGGGGACTGCGCCAGGGCCCGCAGACGTGGGCTCCCTGAGACAGACAAAGGTCCTACCCCTGGACCTCACCACCAACCAGTGCCAATTTCTACTGCCAATTATACATTTTTAAGTTCCAGGTATCTTTTTAAATGTCGCAAAGGCTATTTGACCACATCGAAACTTAAAACTGCACTTTGTGTACTTTAGGATTTTAACTGGAAAGAGATGCTTTATGCTTTTCATAAGACTTGATAATGTTTTAAAGAACCTTTTAAAAGATCAGCATCATGACTCAATTATCAATCCATCACCAGTTACACCAACATCTGTTTCCAAACTAAATGGCCTGCTGCTCATCGACAGGTGTGGAAGGGCGGCATGACCTGCGGTCAGGCCCGCGGCTTGAGGGGGAACAGCGCAAGGAAGCCCATCACCTTGCCGGCCCCTACTCCGCCCACTCCAGGGGGGTTCAGGAACAGCCTCCCCTGCACGGCGCCCGGCTTGCGGCCAGACTTCTGCCCCACGCAGTCTCTCCAAGGCCCGGCCTGCACAAGCACACGTGGACACAAACATGCGAGATAACGACACTAATATCGCGAGGAACTCTGCTGCTCTGCCAGGGGCTGAGGGCAAGCTCTGCCCCAGACCCAAGTGCAGGGCAATCCTGGGAAGGTACAGGGTCACAGACGAGTCAAGACCAGCAAACGGCATAGCCATGAGTGGGTAGATTCAAGAGAGAAGAGCCTCGAAGGGCTCAGGGACCCTAGCCTCACATTACTAAGGGCAGTAGGAAGCACCAGAGGACAATGACCCCCAAAATGACCGAGTGGAGCGTGTGGAGGGCAAGTGACCGTCAGTGTAGAATGAATGGTGAAGACATTCTCGTTTATCTGCTCACCGGTGCATCCAATGCCCCTGGAAGGACACAGGAAAAATGGTGCCCCTGGGGAACCAGGAGGAGGGAACACTGTGTACCAGGGCGGGTCAGAGAGAAGCACTTCACCATCTTTCGTTTTGAATTTTTAAGTAAAACATTACCCAAACGAAAGCAAAGATAAAACTAAGAGAAGAACGGAAAGGAGGCATGTGGTGCATCTCCCGCCGAGACAGGTGGCTGCTCCCTGGGGCCACGGGGGTTCCACCAAAGGTTTCTCAATGTCACAGAGACCCTGAGAAGTCACAGCACCCACAGCACACCCAGGACCTGACCTGGGGCCGCAGTCCATCTGCTAACTGGAGACCCTTGTGCGGCTGAGTTCTGATGGCCAACACAAGGACTCTGGCCAGGCCACCAGGGCCTGGCTCTCCTCCCGCAGACACTGTGCTTCTGCGGCGGACCGGACTGCTGGTCTAGCACACACTATCTCTGGGGTCCTGCCCGGAGGTTATGCTGCTGGGGCCAGCGCGGGGCTAAAGCACTGTTTTCTAAGGGGCGGGGGGCCAAAGGGGCTGACGGACAGTCGCACGTCCCGGGGGCGGACGCAGGGATGGGAGCAGCAGCTGCTGGGTGATGGCCACGCCGCTCGCACTGGTCGTGTGGGGCTCACTGTAGAGCCCCCTGGGGACGTGTGTGGCTTCATCCCACATAACCCGGCCTGCAGACAGAGCAGTGAATAAAGGGCCGTCCCGGGAGTGGGGTATGCTCGGATAATGGAATTACTGTCCTGTGCCAACCCCCTCAGAAGAGCGTGTCCCAGGAGAACACAACAGCAGGGACGAGACCGTAGCAGTGGCTGTGCCGGGCCACCGGCCGGTCCTGCCGCCCCCAGCCCCACTGCACACCCCTCCACCCAACAGGCTCCTGCTTCTCAGGCTCTCCAGGCATTCTGGCCTGGGGGCGACTCCGTTCTGTGCCAGGTTCTGCAGCCGGGTACTTCACACCCATCCGGGGAGAGGCTGCCTCTGCGCTCAGGTCCTTTCCCGCGACGTCCTGCTTGTCACTTTGGGTGGCCAACCCTGGGAAGCAGGCGGTGAAGCAGTTTCTACCCTCCACTAAATACAAAAGTTAGAGTTCATTAAAATAACAAGACAAAGGCAGAGAAATGTCTGCAGACTAAACTAATAAGGATGAATGAAGTAGATTAGACCACGAGTGCAGGCCGGACACAGGGCCCCATGTCTGGCCAGCAGAAAACATGTTCTAGGAGTCTGATCGAGACGCACAAGGTCAAGGGCCCCAGGCCCCCAGGCAGAGGTGCAGTGAGCAGTGAGGGAACGGCCACCACCAGGAAAGCTGGCACCAGGGATGCCACCAACAGGGGGCCGGAGGGAGAAGGTGTGAAGGGAAGGAAGGAGCTGGGCAAGGAAGAGCCTGAGGCAGGGCTGGGTAAAGAGACGGCATTAAAGCCCCAGAGGGCCCATGCAGAAATGCTCTGAGGAAGGAAACAGAAGAAAAGACTTGAGGCTGACCTGCCGTGCCTGGGCAACGGGGCCAGGGAGCACAGGCTGGGGGTGCAGGACGTTGGCGCTTTCTGCCCTCGCAAGGCCTGGCTCAAAGTGCTGCCCTCTCCCAAGACCAGGGCGCTGCACCACAGCCACGCGAGCGCCGCCACTGGTCGCCGCCCGGGGACTCGCACCGCCGCACTCCGGACCGGCGGGATCCCGCACCGTCAGCACACCCACCGCCACGCCACCAGAAAAGTCCAGGAGGACACCCTAAACCAAGCCAGCAGAACGCGTGCGTGGACAGGGAGCACTCTCCGCCCCCAGAGTCACAGCAGGAGCGCAGGCCATCTGCCAGGCAGTTTCCACTGAAGAGAAACTGGCCACACGCGCAGCGTCGCTCCCAACAAGGGGACACTGACATCCCGTTCCCTGCACTCCTCCAACAGTCGCTGAGCAGGCTGCAGACGAAGTGCCAGAGAAAGCCCACTCCAGGCCCACTCCGGAGGAGGCACACGTGCTGCGGGCGCTCCCGGAGCAGCCTCGGCAACTAACGCACAGCACCGAGCACCCACCGGTGCGGACAGTCCTCTCCCTACACGCACGCACCGAGAGCCCAGGAAGAAAAGCAGCTGGGCACCCACCAACATCACCCTTCTTAGAAACACCTGCTTCCGAAACCCAGAGGGCGGTTCCCACAGGCGAAGTTAAGAGGCCTCTGGGACAAACCAAAGATGCCTTGCACCCGAGAGTGCACACCTACGCTGCCCGGATCTCCGCCCTGCCCCCGGCCTGCAAGACCCAGGCTCAGACCCCAAGGACCCGCGGCTTGCACATCCCCACCCACACCTGCATCATGGGCCGGCCAAGGGCCACCCAGATGCCTCCAGAAAGGCTAAGCCAGATACAACACAACCGTGACCACGCGTGACTACAGTCTTTGATTTTTTCAGAGAGGGGGAGGGGGGAGAGGGAGAGAGAGAATCCCAAGCAGGCTCCACGCCCAGGCCGGAGCCTGGTGCAGGGCTCAACCTCACCGCCCCAACCGCGATCATGACCTGAGCCAAAACCAAGAGCCAGATACTTAACTGACTGAGCCACCCAGGCACCCCACCACACACAGCTGTTTGAATTTAAATCCAATAAAATTAAATAAAATGTAGAATTTTTTTAAAAAAAGCAGAATTCAGACCCAGGTCATACGAGCCTCTCCGAAAGGTCCACAGCCACACGCAGCTAGCGGCCACCACAGAGGCAGATCCTCACCACAGACCTTCTCTCGGATGTCACCCCGGTGACCCCAGGTTTCTTCAAAGGATGATATTGACGTATGTACATGTTCAAAACCACTTTTTTCTTTTTAAAGTTTTTAAACGTAGTGGGATCTAAGCTGATAAAAGAAATATAACAGAAATAACTAGAGTTCCCAAACTTAACTTCAAAAGGAAAACAAAAAGGCTTTGGAGGCTCTGACAAATAGCTCAGCGGAAAGCAAATGTAAAAGGATGAGGGATAAACAGCCACTGCTTTTAACCAGAAACGTGTCTCCCTTTGATCCCCTCACATACCTGAAACAATCCAACACGGACCCGACCACGTCGTCCGCCGGCTCTTTGGGAAGCCTCGCAGCCATCCTACCGATTCTGAAAAAGAGAGGCGGCGCTCCGTCAGCATCACCGGCCCGTTGTGGGGTACAGTCAACGAGGAACCGCCCCAGCAATTTCCCTCCCTCCGGAGGACGGGAGAGAGCGGCAGACCCGGAGCGAGGCCCACACACGCTCCGCTCCACACGGGGCCTGTTAGGGGGCCTCACCCTAGGGACATATGTCACTAGTGACATAAACAGACCAACACAGGCATCTCCTGAGGGGAGGGAGACAAAGGGGGCGGTGTGCCCACAGGGCGGCAGCTGGCCACTCATGGTCGATGGCACCCGGCACCAGGCTGGACACCCCCAGACCACCCCCCACCGGGCGGGCTGCCCGACATCCATACTAGATACCCCCCAGCCCACTCCAACCACATGTGACTCTGGGGTCAGAGGCTGCCTGCCGCCAGAGCGAACACCTTCTCCAGGAGGGCACCTCCCTGCAGGCCGTTCCCTCGGGCGTAACCGAGGACAAACCCACCTCCCCGCTCGGGGGCCTGGGACTGGGGAAGGCTGTGCTAGCACCTGCTCGCTACATGGGCGACGGGGGCCTGCCGTGCAGGGCGGGGACAGGGGCTGCGCCAAGGAGGACATGGGAGAGCAAGAAAAGGAACATCTGAAAGGTAAAAAAAGGCAAACTGGGCATGCTCGTAATTCTGCCCACTCTAGCCAGAAAGGCAAGAAAATGAAGAAGCCTCATTCCCCAGTAATGACTTTTAAAATTAGAACATAAAACAATAAAGATATATTACGAAAAACCACTCCACCTTCTAAAACCCTCTAAGCTGTTCACAGCTCTGGATCGCACATGCAGTGCTCAACGACAGAAGTGTTCCGCGGACCGTGGGAGTCTCATTCATCGGCTGTCGGCCCCGGGCCCAGCTCCCCCCATGGGACGGCGGGCACCTACCCTTTGGCCGCAGACCACCGCACAATGGTGTCCTGATCCTTCAGCCCAACCAGCAGCTGCTCTGCAAGAACAGAGGAAGGCCAGGCCCGTGAGCTCCGCGCACTCACCCCGGTGCTAGTTCTTCATTTCCCAGACCGAAGGTGTCACTCGTGAGCACCGTGAAGGGAATCATGTTAAAAATCTTTAATTACAAGGAGGAAACATTTCCTTTTCTTTGTTTTTAAATAATGATGTAAAGCCAACTCTTGCCATTGTTGCTAAAAAGTAGACCCACGCATCAGGGCAGAAAGCACCAGTGAGGAAGACGTCCCAGAGATCAGTGTCTGCAAGAGGGTGCAGGAAAGGGGCTCTTAACAGGGTCTCAGGCGCAGGCCAGACTCTAGGAAGAGCCACGCAGAGGCCCAAAGAAGTGGGGAGATGTCAGAGGAGAGGCCTCTCGGCAAGGGCCTGACAAGTCCCACTCAATGGAAACCTTGACCAAGGGCACCCAGGCAGCCTGGGAAGGCCCAGCATGGAGGAAGGACAGGAGCCTTCCTGTCCTGTGAAAGGGTCAAGTTCACTGGGACCGGGGCAGCATAGGACCCTGGGAGTACGCGGAGCAGGAGGTGTGGACAGCTCTGGGAAGAAGCTCGCTGTGAAAGGGAGGACAGTGGACACTAGAAACAGCGAGATAGCACCCGCAGAGGTGTGCTGCCGACCCTCACGGACAGCGGGAGACCGACGGTGGGGGCAGGGGGAGCCGCGCGGGGCGGGCGGGGGGAGCTGCGCGGGGAGGGCTGGGGGAAGGCTGGCAGGTGTGAGAGGCCGCTGCAGTGGGGCCCCACTACGTGAGCAGGAGACGCTCCCCAGGGTAAGAGGAGGGCAAGGCCCAGAGCTCTTCAGGTCCACGGAGGGAGGGACACTGCAGGCGTGTGCGCGGCACGGGGCTGGGGAAGCCACCATTCCGTCGCTCCCGGAGAAGGCCTGCGGCCACAGGCCAGATGCACCCAGGTAAGGCACGGTGGAGGGCTGAGGGCAGTTGACTGAGGTTACAAATACGAGGGCTCACACCTGGGAAGCAAACAGTACACACAATGACAGGGTCCGGGGCCGAAATGGTCGTGGGCATCAGGACCACAGGCCAGCAGCCACAAGCTCCATGAAAGGTGAGGGTGCGGAAGGTCACGGGAGGCCACATGATGCCAGCACAAAGAGGGGACGAGGGCACGCAGCCAGTGAAATGCATCTCAGAGGAGCCTCACCAGTGCCCCCAGGACCAGAGGGCAGCAGGCCCCCTACCCACCTATCACGCTCTCCACCTCCTGGGGGATGTCGTAGTCTCCGTCGCTGTCGGGAGTCTCCACGTGCGTCTTCGACTCTTTCTGACTCTGGGCACGGAGCTGCAAGTTAGCAGCCAACGAGCGGCAGCCACGCTGGTACCTACACAAACAAACTTCACCTCAGACCTGCTGCCGCTCCCGCCCGAGCCTCAAGGAGAAATTACCCTGATGGCTGAAATCCATCATCTGGTGTCCCTTAGAATCCTAGAGGATGCCTGGGACAATTCCGTGCGTTTTATGGAAACAGGATGGAAAGAGCACGGAGTCACAGCTGGCGTCCACAGGGCTGCCAAGAAAAGATAACGACCGGTCCGAGCCACGGAACAGAGATCCTGCGCTCCTCAGAAGTGCTTGAGTGCTGTGCAGGGTCAGGTAGAAAGGCGGGGGACGGAGAGGACTGCAGCAGCGCGCCCGACAGAAGCAGCGGGGAGGGTGCTCACGGGTCCTGCGGGTGTCAGCCTTATTTACAAGGCGCTCTGCCTCCTGTCCCTACTGCCCCCCAGGCCCTTCGCCACCCTGGTCTCGAGCTCGCTCACCAGCCAGCTCCTGCACACACTGTCTCCAGAGCCTTCCTCTCAAGCCCCAGCAGCCACAGTCCTCCTGCCCCCGCTCCGAGCTGAGGCCACAGGCATCACCCGTGTGCCATGAGGGCACGGGCACAGGCCGGCTCCTGAACCTCAGGCTGCCACAGTTTCCCCATCTGTCAAAGGAGGCCCTACCCAGAGGCTTGTGACAGGACAGATGCAAGGACACTCGCGAAGGCCCGTCATTCCCGCCTTTCGTCCGAGAAGGTGGGCACCAGTGCACCGCACCGAGGCAAGCAGGCACGGGCCAGACTGGCGGGTGGCCTGGATCACAACACCGCCTGGAGCGCAGAAGGTGCCCAAGTCAAGGTACAGAGTGCATCCGGGGGCTGCGGCCTGAGGCGGACTCCCGAGCGCAGACAACTGGAGCTTCCCAGGCAGAGCCCGGAACCTGAACGCCAGCCCGGGCACTGCTGCCTGCGGCCCGCAGCGGCTCGTTAACTCCCTGGGCCAGTCCCAGCTCTGCAAAACCAGCGCGGCGGCAGGCAGCCCCAGGCGGCCCACCTTCTGGTGTTCATGCAATCCTCTCCCCTTGGTGCACCCCAAACCAGTGACTCCTTCTGACGGGGCGGCCACAGCAGCGAGGGGATGTCCCTCCCAAGAAGGCTCAGGAAGACTGGCTTCCGTCTTGCCACCCCCTCACTCGGACAGAAGCCATGCCCACACCGTGCACTGCACTACGGACAGCCCCGCGGCAAGAACTTTGGGAGGCCCCCAGCAGACAGCCCACAGGAATGGAGGCCTACCAACGATGACCGGGGCGTGCTGGGGTGCGCCCCCCCCAAGCGGAGCCTTGAGATGGCAGCTGCGCTGGCCAACACCTTTGGGAACCCTTAGACCCCGACCACGGGACCCAGCTACCTTACAGCCATTCCCAACCCACAGAAATAGGAACGTTAAAAATGCATCATTTTAAGCTGCTAAATTGTGGAGTACTCTGTGACCTAACTGTGGTGTTGTCACAGTAAGAAATCTATACTGGATCTTTTCTGGATTAAGGAGTCTTCAGTTATGTTAATGAAGTGGCTTTCGGAAACCTCCCAGGTCACCTAAGGATGGGGACTGGTCACCATGGAAACCAACCATGTGACGAGAGGGTTGGAATTTTCAGTCTCACCCCCTGACCTCCCAAGAGGGAATAGGTGCTGGAGGTTTAAGGAATCACCAATGACCAATGATTCAATCAATCACGCCTCTGTAATGAAGCCTCCGAGAAACCCAGAACAGGGTTTGGAGAACTCCTGGGCTGGTGAGCGCACGGAGACCCGACCTAACCCGACCCAGAGCGACACAGCGACACAGGACACAGCCCTTCGCCCACACCTCGCCCTGGGCATCTCTTCCGTCTGGCTGTTCCTGAGCTGTATCCTTTCATAATAAACCGGTGATCTAGCACACAAGATGTTTTTCTGAGTTCTGAGAGTTGCCTGAGGGGAGAGATGTGGGAATCTCGACTTATAACTGGTCAGTCAAGGCACAGGTGACAACGGGGACCTGCTACTGGCGTCTGAGTAACGGGGGGCTGGGGGGGTGAGACACGACAGTCTCCTGGGACTGAGCCCTTGACCTGGGGAGTCATGAGGAATCAGACACTCTCTCTGGGTAGACAGTGTCAGAACTGTGAGACACGCAGCTGGTATCCAGAAATTGGTTGGTGTGGGGAAAAAACACACTTCAGAGCTGGTGTCAGAACGGGAGTAGCAGCAGGTAACTGATATGGGGACAGCAACACTGGCCACCGCAGGCTTGTCCTCAAGATCATCAACTGCCCAGCACAGAGCCTAACAATGGCTGTCGTCCTTGCTCCTGTTCTCCTCAAATCAGTACGCACGCTGATTATTTCATAGGAAAAGTACTCACCCTGACACTCGGTAACCAGAAACTACAAAGATGACAGACTTCAGGCTGCCCCCGGATTTACCCTTCTGCCATCAACTACAAAACCTGGACGTAAGTCATAAACCAGCCACTGGCACCCACGAGATGACAAGACTGGGATACCATTCCACACAGTGGGGAGGTGCCCAGGGGCACCCCCCTTTCACACCTCTCTTCCTCCCCAAGGTACTTTCTAAACCGCAGCACAGGGAAAGAGAGCCCGAGCAGAGAGCAGCAGTCTTGCCTGGTGGATGAGAAAAGATTCATGACTACAGAGATGGCAAGTATTCGGAGACAGACGTCGGAGAAAAAGTAGCTCTAAGAAGGAAACCCATAATTGTGCGCAGACATCTCCTCGGGTCCTCGGACGACCCCTAAGATGTGCGAGTACAGGGCAAGGCCCAGAGGCACCGTGTGAGAGCAGCTGAGAGGCTGAGAGCGGAGCTGAGCCCAGAGGTCATGTAATGCTGGGGAGTCACCGGGATGGGGGCCCAGCAGGGGAGACCAAACAGCCATGCACTGGAAGTGAGAAGCATGCACTCCAGGGAAAAGGAATGGAGACAAGACCACCCTAACCAGGCCTCAGGAAGAGGGAGCAGCCCCAGCGAGTTAGCAGCCTACCAGACGGACTTACTCCTCATCAAAGGGAGATAGCCAACAGAAGAATGACACTGAAAATTACACAAAAATATAACACAGAAGAGAAAATGAAGAGAAAAAAAAATGAAGACGGAAGAGACAGAAAAAATAGCAAGAGGGCAGACTTCCATTAGATGTACACGGAAATGCAAACCAAACAAAGTAATTATGGTGCTGAGTTACTCCCCTTCGCACATAAAGGCTTATGGCCCCTGCGATGACGGATTTCATGTGTCAACACGACTAAGCTACAGAGCACCCGGATAGTCGTCAAACATTATTCTCTGTGTGCCTCGGAGTGTTTTTGGATGAGATGAACATTTAAGTTGGTAGACTGAATAAACCAGATTGCCCTCCCCAGTGTAGGTGGGCCTTGTCCAATCAGTTGAAGACCTGAACAGAACAAAGAGGCTGACTCTCCGCTGGGGTAAGAAGGAATTCTTCCTGCCTTTAAACTCAAATGTCACCGTCAGCTCTTCCGGGTCTCCGGCTTTCTTACTCGCCCTGCAAATGTTGGGATTTGCCAGTCTCCACAATCACGTGAGCCAATTCTTAAGAAGTGTCTGTGCACGGGCACACACACATCCTCTCAGCCTATTGGTTCTGTGTCCCTAGAGAACCCTAATACAGTACTGAACATTAATTTTCCTTTTTTTTTTAGGATTTTATTTGTCAGAGAGAGGGAGAGAGAGAGAAAGAAAGGGAGCATAAGCAGGGGGAGCGGCAGGCAGTGGGAGAAGCAGGCTGTGGGACTCAATCCCAGGACCCCGGGACCATGACCAGAGCCAAAGGCAGACATTCAACCGTCTGAGCCACCCAGGCGCCCCGAACATTAATTTTCCATGGCATTTTGGAAACTAACCACTAACATTTAGTCTCATAAACAGCTTCTTACAGAACAAGCTGTATGACCCAAAAGCTAATTTCAGTAAAACTTCACTAAAACCCAACACACTTCTCTGGAATTTGAGACAAAGGCTGAGCTGAACGTTACCAAACAACTCCTCCCAAACCACCCATAACAATACTTGAAATAAAACTGAAGACTCTTAGCTCCTTCCCTGCCACCACGGAGTCACGTGGAGGCGGAGGCTTGGATAGATTTGGCTCCCCCCATAACCCACCGCCTCAGCCGAAGAAGGCCCTGCTGCTGGAGGGGTCATGGCCATTACTACTGCTTTACAAGGGGAGCTGAAGACCACCCTCTACCACACTGGCCCAGCACATGGAAGTCACGAAGCTGCCGAAGCCATCTCTGTGCGTCTGCAACAACTGTGAGGGCCTGTGAGTGTCGGGCTGGTGGAGGCGCCCCGTGCTGAGCACCAAGTCAACCCAGTTGATGCTGATGACAACGAGAAACAAGGGGAATGCACGGGCCTCTGTAAAACGGACAGGGAAGGCAGGCCCCGTGAAGCGGCGGGTTGTAGCTGTGCGGTGGTCAAGGGCTACGTCAAGGAGTCTCAGGCCAAGGATGTCACCGAGGAATACTTCAGATGCGAGAAATGAACAAATACAAAAACAAAACAAAACAGAAAACCTGGAGACTGTTAAAAACACAGTACTCCGAGCACAGCAGAAGTCTGTTTCTGCGGGCACCACTAACTCAAAAGGAATCTGTTAATGTCAGATCGTTAGTTAAGACAATTTCCATCCACAGGCAAAGACAGCTTAAGGAGCGAGAGCTTACCTTCTCTGAAAGAAGCTTGTATTCAGCTTTATCATTAATGGGGCTTTCCCTATAGTGAGCCCAAACTGGTAAAGTCATATTGCACCTGAATAATGTCACATAACATGCAAAATCAAATTTCCCTTGTCATCACTCCAGCTTCAGTTATCCTAACTGAAAGATGTAGGGACAGGAAAAAAACTAAAAGGAAAACTTTTTCTTTCGAAATCAGAAACAGTGCTGAGACTAAGGAAACGAAGTGGAAGCAGAAGACAACCAGCGTTCTCGGCCGTGGTCACCTCGACCCGGCCTGTCGCCCCACCGGCCTCCCCAGCCCTGCTCTACCGACCTCCACTTCGCCACCCTGGGCTTCAGGAATGTCAGTCCCAGCCGCTGCACGAGCTTCACCCCAAGTTTCCGGAGCAGGGTCTGGTTGCTGTCGGGGAGCCTGCAGCCCTCCAGGCACTCGAGAACGGTGGCAGCTGCAAACAACAGCATATTCAGCTCAGATTCGTGGGAAAGATACTCTGTGATCTCCCAAACTGCACTGTATTTGGCACTCGCAGCATAAAACCCCAGATGACTCTGCAGGCCCCCCAGACGCAGTGTGATGGCCAAATGTGCACTGGACCCCTGAAGCTCTGTTTCATAAAGAACCCTTCAACCCTCGTCATTTCCCAAGTGCAGTGAGAGTCGAACCTGCTCAACTTTCTCACTATGAAGCCACAAATGTGCAGGTGGGCAAAAAAAAAAAAAAAAAAAGAGGAGCCCCAGAGAGAGGGAGAAGCCACACTAAGCAAAGAACAGCTTAGGCGAAACACACCATGGACTACAAGAAATTGTGCAAACATGATGGGGCCCGGCCCGATAGGGAGGGATCTCCCCAAACAGGAAAATGGGTGGTCAGGGCCCTGTGCTGCCAAGGCTGTTGAGGGGGACGAGATGCCATCACGGGGAACCCAGGGCCAGGAGAGCGCACAGGATGACATTTTGTATGAGACAAGGAGGGCAAGATTTCAAGACAAGTTGTCACAGCATCTGAATCATTTCCCCAAATACCCAAAAGACATGCAGTGAGTGACGTGGGTATGAGTGACAGACCGAGTGTGTGTGTGTGTGTGTGTGTGTGTGTGCACGCGCGCGTGCAAGTCCAGGGAGGAGGACGTGTGAAGATGTGGAGCATCTTCCAGGTGGATGTCCCATCTCTCCAGGTGGGACAAAAGTATCAGCATCTGTTTGCAAATGCATCCTACCTATCTTCTGGGGATACACACTGAAACAGACGCAGGTAAGACAGCAGGGTGTCTGGGCACGTGGAGGAGGAACACAGAGAAACAAGACGCCCATGAATTAAAAATGTGAAGCCTGTGACAGAAATGTGGGAGTTTGCTACACCGCTCTCTTTTCCTTTATACATGTTTGGAATTTTCCATACTGAAAATTTCTTTAAAAAATAGGCTCTACTATTCAAAATTTATTCACAAATCTTCTAAAATATATAAGTCCAAGAAATTTCTCTAGGTCCAGGTAGTAAACTTCTCTGTAGCAAGAATCACAGAGTTTATGATCGTAAACTGAGGTTCTGTCTAAAATTACGAGAATGGGGGCGCCTCGGTGGCTCAGTGGGTTAAAACCTCTGCCTCCCGCTCAGGTCATGATCTCAGGGTCCTGGGATCGAGCCCCGCATCGGGCTCTCTGCTCAGCGGGGAGCCTGCTTCCCCCTCTCTCTCTGCCTGCCTCTCTGCCTACTTGTGATCTCTTTATCTTTAAAAAAAAATAATAAAATAAAATTACGAGAATGGGGCAAAAGGTCAAAAGGCATGACCATGGGTCCAGAGAGAATGCAGCTGTGACCGGGGTCCTAGGAGGTGAGCCAGAGACCTCAGGATGTGTCCACGTCACCAAGTCCCCCAGAATCAAAACCTGGCAGACAGCACGTCAAGAACCCAGACCTGCCATATAGGCCTAAAAAAACAGAT
Organism: Potos flavus; assembly: GCA_028534135.1. Classification (NCBI taxonomy): domain Eukaryota; kingdom Metazoa; phylum Chordata; class Mammalia; order Carnivora; family Procyonidae; genus Potos; species Potos flavus. Next base: position 313,444 of record CM052891.1, read on the forward strand.
TACAGCACACATGCACACACAAAACAAAAAAAACCAAAGAGCTATGATAGTGTTCAAATACAGCAACTTACAGACTCTTCTAACTACGAATACAATGTGAAAGAGACACACTTGATCATAAACAGGCAAACTCACGTCGCAAACACATCCTCTTACAAATAAACCTTACCATAAGGTAAACAGTCCTCACGTTTTCCATGCTTAAATATTTGTGCCTTAGGAAAAAAAAAAAAAAAACTGTTAAATGTTACAAATATGTTTACAAATTTAGAACATAAATTATCAAAACAGTTCACTGCATCTTCCATAATTTTTATTCTAAATGCCACAAAATAACGAACAGTTTCTATCCACGATAAAAAAATTACAAGAGGCAGGAGAGACAAGACTTTGTGAACTAGGAATGCGACCAGAGGCCAGCCCACTTAGGGAGGGCAAGGCATCACTGGTGACAGAGACCCAAACTGCCGTTGAGGGCATTAGCCCTAAGAAGGAGAGTGAAGAACTTCACTGGGTTTTCTTTAATGACCTGAGTAGGGCGCCAGGGTGGCTCAGTCAGTTAAGCATCTGTCTTCAGCTCAAGTCACGATTCCAGCATCCTGGGATCGAGTCCCACATCGGGCTCCCTGCTTAGCGGAGAGTCTGCTCTCCCTCTCCCTCTGCTGCTCCCTGCCCCACTCCTATTCTCACTCACTCCGCTTTCTCTCCCCCTCAAGTAAATAAATTTTTTAAAAATCCTTAATGACCTGTGTACAAGAAAAGGTGTCAAGGGTCGAAGTGACGGGCCTGAGCAGCTCTCGTGAAGGCCAGGAGCCCAAGCGTGCGCTCCTGGCGTGTCGCTCATGCTCAGTCCACAAGTGAGAAAGGGCTCCTCGTGCTTCCCGCACACGTTTGCTCATCCTGTGGGGCCCTGGCAAGGCATCCCCCCGCCCTCCGCTTCTCCCGTAACCAGGGGCAACGTCCAAACTCACAGACCTCACAAGCTCCAGAATGCTCAACCCGAAATTTTACCCTCCACTTTCAGGTCTGGAAGAAAAACGGGATAATTCGCACAAGCATCCGAGCCCCTTAAACAAAGAATCCTAGCACTGAGCCCTTCTAAGAATTTCTTACAAGAATTTCCTCTCCTTCAGAAACAGTATTTGACCCGCAAAATGAGAACTACCTCTGTTTTAGCTGTGAAGGTACGTAAGCCCGTGTGCGCTAGACTCCCGTCCCCCCGACACCAGGCCCTGACAGTCGAGGAGCTGCTCAGCCCTTCGAGCCGCCCCGGCAGGCCGGGCTTCCCAGCCACGGCGCACCCACCCCCGCCCGGCCTCAAGAGACAGACGAGCTGCCCGGTGCCCAGACTATCGGAACGCACAGAATCCTCACAACGGCTGTGGTTTTAAGCCGCAGGCTTTGGGGTGGGTTGTTACCCAACAGAGAACTCTGGACTTGGGAAATTCACCCTGTAGGTAAGGGTGCTTCTGTCTAAGCCTGGACAGCACACACCGCCCTGACAGCACGATGAGGACACGCGGCAGGGACGTGAAGAGAACCCGGCAGTGCTGAAAGTCGGAGGGGAAGGCGGGAAGGACTGTGAGCCGCCAGCAGCAGAGCTGACAGCACGAAGTGGTTGGTTACAGCGTTCTCTGGGGGACGCCTGGGTGGCTGAGTCGGTTGTCTGCCTTTGGCTCAGGTCATGATCCCGGGGTCCTGGGATCGAGTCCTGCGTCGGGCTCCCTGCTTCTCCCTCTCCCTCCGACCTCCTCCCTGCTTGTGCTCTCTCTTTCTCCCAAATAAAATCTTCAAAAAAAAAAAAGTGTTTTGGGGGTTCATTCACCAACTAGTAAGAATTTAAAATATTATGACATGCCAGAAGTGACCTTTCCTGTGAACATTCTTTATTTGACAATTCTTCACGAAGTCTCAGTAAGAGAAGGAAACAGGAGTGGCCAACGCTGGCGCTGACACGGCCCCAGCACTGCACACGGGCGGGTGGCGACAGGCCCCTGCCTGGACACGCCTGGCTTGGCCCCTTGTGGTCCCCACCCCAAACAGAAGGGGCCAGCACGGAGGCCCAGCCACAGCCACTGTCTGGACTAATGGAAACCAACACTGCATCATTTATGGACATGAGGCGAGTTCTGTCCCTCTGCTCTTCCCAACCTTGAACCCACAGGATAACCCAAGCGGTCTGCACTCATGAAGAGAAGGGTCGCTGAGGCCCAACCCCCTTGGGAACAGACTCAGGAGGGCAATGGGATGAAAAGGAAGGGAAAAAGGTAAAGTCAATAAAGAAAACGGCTTTGTTTTCGTCAGTCTTTTTTTTTAAGATTTTATTTATTTGATTTTTTCCCAAAGACTTATTTATTTGAGAAAGAGTAAGCAAGAGAGAGCATGAGCGGGGGAAGGGGCAGAGGGAGAAAAAAGGAGAAGCAGACTCGCCAAGGAGCAGGGATCCGACCTCGATCCCAGGGATCATGACTTGAGCCCAAGGCAGATGCTTAACCCACTGAGCCGCTCACACGTCCCAGTCTGTTTTTACACATAAAAATGGGGCACCTTCCCTGCCATTCACTCTCGAGAGCATGTGGCTCTGCGGGCACACACAGGGGACGGTGAAGTTGAGCAGTGGGAGGAAGCGGCAGGTAAAAACACTCTCGTCTTCTGAGGGCCCCAAGTGCTCCTCAGCCAGGCCGTAAAATGGGAGGTGCCCTCTTTCCACGGAAGCGCAAAACATGAACCAAGGGCACACGCCTGTGAAAGCACCCACTTGCACAAGCAATTACGCCTCTTTGAGATCAGAGGAAACACCACCAGGCAGCCCTGGAGAAATGACCGTCAGGTCTGTTTCTGTTGTTCTAGAAACCAGCGCAGCGCAAGGTGCAAACAAAAGGGAGTTTCTTAGTAATCATTCTAAACTACCACACCTTTCGATTGCTACCCACCCGAGCCTGCTTTTCTGCAATGCGCACACCAGCTTCTCCTCCCCGGGGCATGTTCTCTGAGCCTGTGAGTCACAGGCCGCCAGCAGTGCGGGAGCCAGTCCGCCCTGCTGCCGAGCAGGAGACACTGGTCTGAGGCTCCCTCGAGCACCACCAAGTCAAGGCCAAGAAAAGCAGCTCCACCCAGGACCTGGGAGAAAGGTCCCCCACACCAGGCCGGCTCCAGGGTGCCCCTCGCCAGCACCTGTGAATTCTCCTTGAGCTGCTGAGCGCGCTCTGAACCAGCCCGCCACCGGCTGGGCACCTCAGTGTGGGGTCCCATCCCCAGTGCCCCAGGAAAACATGACATCAGAAACACACCAGCAAGCAGGCGTCAGGCTAGAGCTCAGGCAAAGTGGGCTCCTCCCTTTCTGCGCTCCTGACTCTTGTCCCAGTGCTAAGGAGCGTGCCGTGCCCCCTCGTGGCAGTTGTGCCACGCGCAATGGGGATAAAAGGAAACACCATCGGGCACTGACACAAGCAGTCCCAGGATGGACAGCGCCGAGAGCTTGGCCCGTGGCCCTCAGCTGGGCCACAGCAAGCCCACCCAGGGCCACACCCTCCACGGAAGACAGCAAAGCCCAGTGGCGCTGCATCTTTATGTCACACCGGAAGGCACCCCACATAGGAATTCTAACACACCCTCCTACCACCGCCGGCTGGAACCCACTGCATCTGCTGGCTTACAAAGATAAAAGAGAGGGGCATTCGAAGGGAGCCCGCCACCTCCCCCCAAAAATAACAGTAAGCTGACACTGGTCAGAGAAGCCCTGAGAAATACAGAAGCAGACGTGTCCTGAGGACAGTGCCCACCCAGGTGCACCCCAGGACCAGGCCCTGGCCAGGCGGAGGTCCACCCTGCAAAGGGGACAGGCCGGCCAGACCAGACGCACCTGCAGCGCCCAGGAAAAGCAGGACATCTCCTCTCTTCTCTCGAGGGTGACCGCTCTGGGTGTGGCCTTTGGGGCCTCCCACCGCCCGCCTCATGGGAGCCTGTCAGACTCCATAAACGGACCTTCCACACACAGGCCTTCGAGGACCTTTAACAGAAGAATTTCAAACACCGCAAAGCTGGAAGATCTGAAAGCTCTCCATTAGAAGGGCTGGAATCACTCCCTAAGAGCAACAGACATGGTCCTGGGGCAGCTCCACGAGGTGAGGAGGGAAGACCAGCACAAGACATACACCACAGATCAGCAGGACGCAGTCCCTCCCGAAGAGGTCTCTGCTATTCCCGCTGCCTTCAACAGCCAACAACTTTAGATAAAAACAACGGTTTCTCAATCAACTGAAAGATACCAAAAGTACTGGTCACACATCTCCTACTTGCCTAACGCAGGATAGATGGAAGATGCCCAAGACACGACTCCCGCCACAGAGAACTCAGTAGCCAGCTGGCCAGTGCAGCACGCCCACCATTCCCACGCCAGAGCAGTGCGGCCATAGGCTCACAGGAGGGACAAGGTCCCAAGCCACGCTGGCATCTGGGCAGGGAGGGGCTCTGAGCCCAGCGGGAGGAGAGGCCCCCTCCCCAGCCAGGAGGCCCCCAAGAGGCCCCCTCTCCTCCAAGCGAAAGTGAGGAGAGGAGACCCAACGAGGAGCAGGAGAAAAAGCAGGTGGCATGCCTCGCCCAGGGACTAGACGGGCACAGAGCTGAGGGACTTCGACAGGGCCAGTGACCCGAGCGAGAACACCCATAGCAGGAGCCACTGAGAAGAGCCTCTGCCATTTCTGACCCACACCTCCACGCCCACGCCTCTCCTAAACCAGGGCACACACGAAGGCGCACCAGCACAGGGCCCAAAACCCTGGGGGAAAACAACACAACCAGTCTGCTTGGCGTGACTCTGCCCGGTGCCTGGCACCCTGCCAGAGGGGCCTGGAGGACAGACCTCTGCCGGCTGTCTACTCTCGGGCTCGGGCTCCCCAACCCCATTCCTGGGCCCTCTGCCCCTCGTTCTGCAGAGTGGCACCACTGAAGGGTGTAGAGACAAAGCACAGCTACGGCTGAGGGACCGAGAGGCAGTGGGTGCCACGGCCCCCAGAGGGGACGCCACAGACTGAGCCAGCTCCTGTGTGAAGAGAGCGCCAGAGCAGAGGGCCGTGTTCTGGGCCGAGGACAGACTCCTGGCCCAGAGTGGAGGATGGGCCACCGAGGGCGTGGCCAGCACACCAGGAAAGGAGGGCCAGGCCGGCAACACGACCCCAAGTCCCATCCACGTGGCCCGATGGGACTGGACCTGGGACCTGCCTGAGCATTCTTGTTTGCTGCTGGGGCCTCATTCCACGGCAGGGGGAGGGACAAGTGACGGAATGACACGCACAATCTTGGACTCGTGGCGCCTGACGCACAACACGTACACAGAACTAGGGCTCTCGGACTCAGAAGAACCAGGAACTAAAGGTCAAGGGTGAATCCGGGGAGAAACATCAGCCGCCCTCCCGCAGCAAGGACAAAGCCGGAGAAACACCTGCTTGGGGGAGGCGTAAGGGCAGCCAGGTCCCACCACATGACCACCAGGAGGGTGGGAGCTCCAGGGCCCTCGCGTGGCCTGGGCTGGAGAGAGGGCACCGGCCGGGAGGCCCGCAGCTCTCCGCCGGCGCCACGCCAGCCAGCCGCCCCGCTGCGCGCTCCCTCTCTCGTCTCGGAGGTGGAGAGCCTGGGACCGACAAGGCCCCCTCCCCTCGAAGCGTGGGCTCGGCTGGGCCGCCTGCGAGCGTGCACCTGTCCAGCAGGACACGTCACCTCCTCACACGGCAGGTGTACAAACCCGGCCTGCCAATGGAATTAAAGGCGTGCCACACACCATGCGTGTTTCGACAAGACTCCTGCCACCACGCTGCCTGCCCCACGGAAAATGCTGAGTTACATAAAATTGAAACAGTATCAGAGTCGGCTGCTCCGTGGATTTAAATGCACCAGGAAAGCGAAGGTACCCATTTCCCCTGAATTCTACAAGAACACACGCACACTACCTAAGGGCACACACACACTGAAATACACACTCAAACGGCTCCCACCCGATCTTCCTCCACCCAAAACCCTGCCCCGCAAGGGCGACCACTCAGAAGCTCGGTTTGGACCATTTGTGCTCCGGCCACACCGAACCCCAAATGAAACCACAGAGCGCTACTCCCCAAAGAACCCTAAGAGGAAAGAGTCCAAAGCCTACATGACAAGTGTTCTGGGTAATCAGGTGGCTTCTTTTCATCTTCCAAGAGCATGACACGCACTAATTAGCCTCCACGCCGCCCTCTGAGGTAAGAGCTTTGTTATTTCCCTTCGCCGGGCGGGAGCGTCGAGCAAGGCCTGCGCCTCGGCCCGGGGTCACGGGTGTTGCTACAGGGCGTCCCGAGGCTCAGGATGGGCGGCAGCAGATGGGCCTCCCTCGGGGCAGCGAAGCAGCCAAGGGCAGAGCCAACACACCCTGGAGCCCGGGACGTGCGTTTCTGGGACATCCCGCCCTCGTGGCACCCACGGCCGCTCTACCTGGGCCGGAGACTCCTTCTGTTTACTCAGACTCTAGGCAAAACCAGAGAGGCTTCGGGACTTGTCCTCACACACGCACTCAGGCTCTGTGGATGCGATTACCTGGTTCTTAGGGTCTGCGGTAGAACATTCCACCCTTTAATGAGAGCTATGCTTCTATCAACGATAAAGGAAATAAAACAAACCTCACCGTGAAGGGATACTCTCATAACTGGCAGAGGAGAGTGTTTATTGCCACTCGTCACACCAGCAGTATTTTTGTGTAAGAACCCCATCTTTAGCAAGTTCCCACCCGCCTCCCAGCCATTACAGGGAACGCACGAAGAGAAACCCCACATGACCAGTCGGTCATTAGGCTACTCCATCTGAGCAGTGAAAGCCAAGAGGGCACAACCTTCACTAAGGAAGAAGTTACAGCACATTCAAATGAAGACCATTTTCAATTTTTAATACCAGGCTTTCCTTCTTTGAATTTCCTCAATTTCCAATAATCCTAATGCTTAAAGCAGGACTAAGCCAGAGGGCCTTCCAGGGACAGAAAGCTACCAGACTCCTGTTCCCCCCGCACAAGAGTTAAAACTCAGCACCGCAAAAGCAACATGCTTCCAGGAAAATAAAATCAAACCCTAGTTTCGATGGTGCTTGTTACGAGTTCACCTGTTTTGCCTAGCTCACACTAATGAACAGGTGGATAGAAACGAAGCCAAGGGCATCAAAGCAGACGAAATCCGAAAGCACAATACACCTGCAGGTTTCATCATGCACAGCGGACGCCCGGCCTCTGCCGTTCAGGTCTGACGAGCTCGTGGTGAAACCTGCTCCCCGCCTGGGAGAGCCCAGCACCCCACTGCACTCCCTCCCGCCCGGCAGCGTCAGCAGTAATTAGACCAAAGCACTGCTTTGAAAAGGAAAAGAAAAGGAAACAAGATGTGTAACTCCAGAAAGACCCTAGCTTTTCCAGAGGAAACGGGGGCGTCGGAAGGCTCCGGAAGGGCTGTGCTGGGCCCCGCAGGCTGCCACTTCCCAGCAGCTTCATTGACTCCCTTCCCTAGAGTCTGCGTTGCCCTGTCAGGCCACGGCCCACCCCTCTGAGGGCGCACCTCTCCAAACAGCTCTGAGACACGGCTGCCGGGCTGCTCCAGAGCCCTGCTGCGGAGGGGGCAGAAGCTTTGGGGAAATCCCTCTATTCCTCAGGAGAAAGAGAGAGCGAGAACTTCTAAGGGTGGAGCCTAGAGACGCGCACACCCACAGCGCTGCCCCGCTGCCGGACGCGCGCACACCCACAGCGCTGCCCCGCTGCCGGACGCGCGCACACCCACAGCGCTGCCCCGCTGCCGGACGCGCGCACTCCCACAGCGCTGCCCCGCTCCCGGACGCGCGCACACCCACAGCGCTGCCCCGCTCCCGGACGCGCGCACTCCCACAGCGCTGCCCCGCTGCCGGACGCGCGCACACCCACAGCGCTGCCCCGCTGCCGGACGCGCGCACACCCACAGCGCTGCCCCGCTGCCGGACGCGCGCACACCCACAGCGCTGCCCCACTCCTGGCCGGCTCTGCACACCGAGAGGGACGCCGACCCGCTCCCACAGCTGGCAGGACAACACTCGGCGGCCTGTCGCACCGCAGCACTGGGTTTTGCCATTAAAGGTGTGTGTCTCCCATTTAGGAAAAAGCAGCAAAAAACTTAGGAATAATACAGAGACAAGCAACAAGATGGCCAAAAATATTTTTTACATAAATAAATAAAAGGACCTAGAGTAAAACAACTGCAGAACTGGACAAAACGGGGTCCCTATGGCCCTCTCGAGCCTTCAGGAAGAGCATCAGCGCCCCGAGGACCTGAGCCCAGGAACAAGGGAGGCATCAGGAACTCTCGCAGGTGGCTTGAGTGCACAGGCCCACCGCTGTCTCTCCCCGGCAACCGGCCTCCCTGCTGCTGGCCCGGGCAGGGGCCACCCAGGCCTCACCAGCCCACAGGTCCCTAGGGCCGTCACAGCAGTCTCCACCCCGCGGCAGAGCCACCCCGTGGCCCAGCTGCCCCTACACGTATGAGCACAGCGGCGGCTCCCGGAGGGGCGGCTCCCGGGCAAAAGCTACAGGAGACCCCAAGAGCCCATCCCACATACAAATTCCTGACTGGGCAAAGAAGGTCTAAAATAGGACCCTAAGCACAAAAGCCAGTTAGGTCGATGTCGCGGCTGGTGTGACAATCTCGAACCAGGGCTGAGGGTAAGGGAATGAGGAAACAGAGTCGAGAGACAAAGTGTGGGAGCAGGAGGGACACAGTGGATGATGTCCAAACAGTGTCGAGTTTTATTTCAGAGTGCACTTGATTATATAGTATAAGTGAAACAATTGCAAAAAAGTGTTTATATTTAGAAGTCACGTAATGCTCTCTTGAGCTTCTTCTTTATCACTGTTTGCAGCACCAAGGACAGACCCTTCAGAGAGCAGGAGCAGGTTCTAGCCCAGGCAAGGACAGCACAGGCCCCTAATGATAAGGCCAGCTTGCAAGGTTTCCCATGTGAGCGGTCACGCACCTGCAAGCTTCAAGGCCCACTGCACAAGCTCTTTCTCTAGCGCTCACATCCCGCCCACTCTTTTTCTGAGCTGGCGGGGGGCACGAGTCCGGGCTTGGTTTGGTCCTACTAGCAGCTAGTTCGCGGCTGCCCACAGGTCGAACGTGCCTGACCCTCCCGTGCCCACACTCAGGTGGCTCTTGCACTTTGCCCTGCAGGCCACAGGAGACCGACAGGCTCCGGTTACATTCTGTCCAACCTTCCAACTGTTTCTCTATGACCGGAGACTTCCCAATGCAACTCGGGGCAAAAAATTAAGAATCCCCTTACACCCAAACCTTCAAATAAAGCACCTCTACCCCATTCACCCATCCTTTACCAGAATTATCTGAAACATAAATGCACTTCCCCAAAATTCAGGCAATGACAGCCTGGTGGGCACACGTCTGTGCCCTGCACCTCCGCCGCCCATCCACGTCCACACCAGGTGCCCTTCCAGGCCAGCCTCACCCTGCACTGACTCCTATCATGGCAATTACCCTGAAAATCCCAACAAAACCCTCTTTAGGCACCACCTCCACACAGAGCTGGAATGAGAGCCACCTGAGGGCACAGGCTGTGTGTCCACACAAGCTGACACCCCATGTTTCATCAGTAGGACAGGTGTGTGGCCATGCATGAGAAAAATTAAGACTTCAAAAACAGAAAATATTTAAATTGTCAAATTAAAAAAAACTATTATTACATACCCAAGGGAACTAAAATATATGTTCAAACAAAAACTTACACACAGAAGTTCAGGTTAGCACTATTCATAAGAGCTAAGAATACCCACACAGTGGATATTATTTGGCCATAAAAAGGAATGAATTACTGACCTAAACTACGACATGGATGAACCTTGAAAACATGATGCTAAATGAAAGAAGCCATTGACAAAGGTCCCATGTTGTACAATTCCATTTATATAAAATGTTCAGAATGAGCAAATCCACAGAGACAGAAACTAAATGGGTGCAGAGGGGAATGGGGAATGACTGCTAATAGGTGTAGGGTTTCCTTTAGGGGTTATGAGGATATTCTGGAATTAGATAGTGGTGATGAGTGTGCAATCTTGTGCATTTACAAAATAATCACTGAATTAAACCCTTTACAAAAGCAGATTACTTATGGTATATGAATTCTCTCTCAACTTATTTTTAAAGATTTGAGAGAGAAAGCGTGCGCACAAATGCACATGTGCACACACACACACACATGCATGCCCAAACAGGGAGAGAGGCAAAGAGAGAGAGAAAAAGAGAGAAGCAGACTCCCTGCTGAGTGCAGGCCCCCAAGACGGGTTCAATCCCACAACCCATGAGATCATGACCTGAGCCAAAAATCAAGAGTTGGACATTCAATCGACTAAGGCACCTCGGCACCTTTCTCTCAATATTTTTTAAAAACTAGTGCACAACATATCACATTCGTTTACAGAACGGAAGAAAGCAGGAAAAAAAAAAAGGCACCTCAACAGACCACAGGAATTCAGAAAATGTTCTATTTTTCCAAGTTTCTTTATAAAATGTCTTGAGGGGGCGCCTGGGTGGCTCAGTCGTTAAGCGTCTGCCTTCGGCTCAGGTCATGATCCCAGGGTCCTGGGATCGAGCCCCACATCAGGCTCCCTGCTCTGTGGAAAGCCTGCTTCTCCCTCTCTCATTCCCTCTGCTTGTGTTCCCTCTCTCACTGTGTTTCTGTCAAATAAATAAAACCTTAAAAAAAAAAAAAAAAGTCTTGAAATATTCTCATCTGAAAGGCATTGTCCTTCCTGAAGACAACAGCAGCATGAATGGAAAGCAACAGATGCCGAGAACATTCCTTGAGAGGCCAGGCAGTCTGTGCCCTAAGTGCCCAGGACAGGGTATGCAGTGAGAAAGGGCTGTCCCTGGGCCCTGGCAGCAGCCCCAGCTGTCACCTCCTCTCCTCCTACATCCTGTGCCCACTTCCCTGGGTGATAACACCATCAGCCCCACTTTTCACTGGCCCTCATGGCTTCCTACACCTCATCCCACCTGTCAACAGTCAACACATGGGACAACACCCAAGAAAATGATGTCACACTGAGTCATGGGTCCAAATGTCTCCATTTAAACCCAGTCCAAAATGCCCTGCTTTCCAGAAAGTGGGCCATGGGCCTCTCAGCTTCAGAAACAAGGCCAAGAACCAAGTCTCACCTGCTCCAACTGGAGAGCAGAGAGGAGGCACCATGCCCACAACATGGACCATGAGGGCCTCGGCGGCCTCCCTTCTGATAGCCGTCCTCCCCGTCACCACTAGGAAAGGCAGCACAGTAGACAGACGAAGCAGGAAGTGGGAAAGGGTAGGAGGCAGGGCACCCACCAGTGCTCTCTGGGCAGGTGCCTTTGTGTGTTTCACACACTTGTCACTAACACCCTAACCCAAGGAGCGGAACCAAATCAAAGTTCAAATCTCCTGCCTCATTTCATCAGAGCTCCCTCGGATAATCATGCTCTGTAACACCATCTCACAGGAGGAAACCCCAGGAGGACGCGCCCTGCCCACCTGCCTGCCTGCCAGCCACAGGTCTGTGGACACTGCTGCCACCTGGTGGCCACGCACCAGGCTGGCTCGGGCCATCCCCCTCCCTGGAGCAGAAAGCGCAGAAAGCGCCGAGCGCGCGGGCAATCCGAAGACAGCTCGGGGTTATAAGGGGCAGTGCTGTGCTGTTGGGGTTAACGGTCTCTTACTGTGTTCCAGCTACTTCAGAATGGACTCCAAAGGTGAAGAGAACTTGTCCCCTCCCCCGGGGCAGTGTTTACCAGGGCCTGCAGCATGCCATCCATGGCAATGACTCCCTCGATGGTCTGGAAGGAGGAGCGGGCCAAGGTGTGCAGGCTCCAGTCCAAGAAACCTGCCATCTTCTTCTCCTTGACATCGGGCCGTGTGACAAACCTGCCAGAAGGAAACAAACAGGCAGGTTGAGAGCTCGACCAAGGCTCCAACTGAAGAGAGCTCTCCCCGTTGCAGCCCACCACATCGTCCCATCAAGAGGAGTCTCCAAGCCAGGACATGTGTCCTCGGTGAATGTTGTGAATTATGTCCTCCTTTCAAGACAGACGCTCTAGGACACTCTCCAATCTAAAACACCAAGACAGGGCGCCTGGGGGGCTCAGTCGTTAAGCGTTTGCCTTTGGCTCAGGTCATGATCCCAGGGTCCTGGGATCGAGCCCCGCATCGGGAGCCTGCTTCTCCCTGTCCCACTTCCCCTGCTTGTGTTCCCTCTCTGCCGTCTCTGTCAAATAAATAAAATGTTTAAAAAAATAAAACACCAAGACACTACCCAGACCATGGCCTCTCTGAGGTTACACAGGCCCCACCGCCCCCGTTCTCCTCCCTCCCGGGCTTCCACTCATCCTGAGCCCCCTACACCGCACGACCGCCTTTACCTGTCCCCACCACTGCCCAGGAACCCCACCGACACCTACTACTCAGCCCTTCCCTTGGCCCAAATCCATCTCTGCCTTAGGACGCTGTACGCCCTCATATGGCAGGGCCTGGCCCAGCTGCAGGCCCCAGGCCCTCTCTCCCTGCCTCTGCCATGGCTCTTCCTCCCCCACCCCGCCCCCCCATGCTGCGCGGCCCCACGCAGCCCACATACGCTCAGCTCTGCACTGTCCGGAAGCTCGGACGGCACAGACTGGATCCTGCCCACTCTCTCACGGGACCCCTGGTCCAAGCAAGCGGCCACCCCCGAGCCCCACACCAAAGCCTGGGCCCCCTTTATTCCTCTCTCGCCAGTTTACGTGCCAGGCCTTCAGCCACCTGACTCAGGGGCTCAGGTGGAACCTGTCCTCTCCTAAGAAATCTTCCACTCCCAGGGCAGAAACACAGGAAACAAGCAAAGACCATGAAGAGACAGAGGGTGGGAGATGTGCAGCCCCTCCCTCCAACGAGACATGAGAGCAGAGCGTGTCAGGAGACGGGACCGCACACCCCCTTCTGCTGCCCCCCCACACTTCATGCAGCAGAAACCCATTTAACGTGTGCGGGCCCGCTTGTCCCCCGTGCTGGCAGCACGTCCGTGCCGGCGCGCTCCGGAGCAGCGCTCAGCGCGGTTCTCGGCAGCCCTGCGGGAAGCTCCCGTCCCACCTCAGAGCCCTCTCTTCCCTCAGAAGAGCCACCGCCCTGTGAAGCGAAGATGCTCGGCCAGTGCAGTTCCAGCACCGCCCGTCCTGGCACACTCTGAGAAGCTGGCCAGCTGGCCACACGGCACCGGGAGGCATCCACAGCCTGGCCAACGGGCTGGAGCACTTTTAACCCGCTGAACACCAGCCTCCACCGCGCCAAGTGCTTACTCGTCCCGACCACTAGAGGGTGCAGGAGAGTCCCGCCAAGTGGTTGGGTCTGTGCCCGGGGCACCTTTCCTGGAGGACAGCAGGGAGGGAACAAAGGGTTAGCGCTTCCCCTCTCCTGTCCCCAAAGATGTGGTGCTCCACAAAGTCAAACTCGGCCTAACTCTACCAAACCCTCAGTACTGCTGGTAACAAAAAATAATAAAAACTTATTTTTCATTTAACAAATTCGGCAAACGCATTAGGATCGCACACAGTACCGGTAAATATGGGGGAAAGGTAACCTTTCCAGTAATTGCACTTAAAACCCCTAAAATGTCCATTCCACTTCCAGGAATTCATCTCTAAGAATCAATCAGAATGGTACAAAGATTTCTATTGGGGAGCCTGGGTGGCTCAGTGGGTTAAAGCCTCTGCCTTCGGCTCAGGTCATGATCTCAGGGTCCTGGGATCGAGCCCCGCATCGGGCTCTCTGCTCAGCAGGGAGCCTGCTTCCCCCTCTCTCTGCCTGCCTCTCTGCCTACTTGTGATTTCTCTGTCAAACAAATAAATAAATAAAATCTTAAAAAAAAAAAAAATGTTCATGACGCGTTGACTTTACTAACAAGTTGCAGGGCAGCAGTCTACACGTCCAATAAGGGACTGGAGAAACAGTAATACATTCACACGGTAATCGTGTTTTGGAAAAAGACTGAATAAAGCTCCAGGCCCATCTGTCGGCACCTGGTATGACAAGCGTGTGCACCGACGTGCCCGGGGACAGAGCACACCCATGGACAGCGGCAGGACAAAAGGCAGGAGCAGTTACACCTCTGGGGGATGAAGGTACATGTGGACTTTGTACTTTATACTTTTATTTTCCCAAACACGTGATTACTCTTACAATTAAAAAGACTCATTTTTTTAATAGCAAGAAACCTCCGTCCAGCGAGGATCTCCGTCCCCCGGGTGAAGCAGTGCAGGTGGGCTCCCATGTTCCCCTCACTCCTGAAACCTGCTCTCCCGCTCCAGCTCTGCCCAGGCTGCAGCAAGTGCTTGCACAACACCTCGCCCAGGGCCCCCACCGCCCTACAGAGTAAGGGTTTCTCTTACCACTTTGTGCAAGGTCATGGCTACACACCCAAGTATAAGGGGACCCTGAACGAGGTGGTGCCCATTTTCCCAATCGAAATATCCAAAAGTTTTTATGGCCCATTTTCAACCTTCATGAATATAGAGTGAGGGAAAGTCAAATTTTCTAATTTATTTACTCTACACACGGATTTTAAGTCACACGTCCCACAAAAGATTAATGTAGAAAAACTGCTCCTTCCGTTCTCTCATCTCATGAAACAAGTTTACACAGCTCTCGCACACATCTTTGGCGTTTTTCAGAGACACCAGGGCCACTGTTCAGGTCAGCTCGCTGAGCTCATCAGACAAACCCATGTTCACGTGTTTGAGGCACAGCCTGTTTTTCAGTCAACAGAGAATGTTTGGGGATTTTTATCCCAAGCCACAATGACCCAATCGAGCTCATGATCTCCATAAACCACAGCGGTAACAGCTTTCAAAGTGACCTTTCCAGACTCCTCTAACTGCCACCACCCCAAAGGCGAGGTCCTGTCCCAGGTATAACTAGGATACCTGTTCTAAATCTGCACTCTGCTGGCCCGTCGGGGGACCCCCATCAGTCCCTAGCCCAGCACTCTCAGGCTCAGAGGTGTCCTGCAGCCCAACAGAGCCGTGCTCCCTCAAAGAAAGACAACTACTGGGCGGCAGGAAAGACTTCCCCAGGCCCGTCATCCCGGTGTCCCAAGGTCACACCGAAACACAGGGAACGCGGAAGAGCATGTAGGACAGACCCTGTCGGGACACACCAGTCCCATCTCAACCAACACAGCTGTGAGGGGGCCAACAGGTACTTACTTGGACACAAGGACCGCAGCTGCATCTCGGGCCTTGTCGCTGACAAGCAAGTAGGCCTAGAAGAAAAGATCAAGGACAGGCACGGTTACGCGCACCATAGAAATCTCTAGGACCCACTCACCAGCCAGCGCCACATCCCCGAGCTCCCAGAGAAGCCAGCCCATGAAGCTTCTAGGCAGAGGCCAAACTCCAAAGCTGTACAAACCAACCCTAAACTTGAACCGAACCGCAGTGGCCAGCCACTGCCAAATGTTGTGCTCACCGCCCGGCAGGTGCCCAGCTGCACATGGCATGTAGCCAGACCCCTTAAAATACACGTGTAAAAACAGCAGAAAAATGAAACGCGTATGTGTCACCCAGCTGTAACAAAGAATCACAGGTGGCTCGGTAAGTTGAGTGTCTGTCTCAGCAGGGAGTCTGCTTGAGATTCTCTCTCCCTCTGCCCCTCGTCCCACTCATCCTCCTGCTCTCTCTCAAAAATAAATATACAAATCTTAAAAAAAAAAAAATCACAGTGTCCACAAAGCATACTCGGGACCTATCAACATGTTAGTATGCAGAACAGTTAGAAGGCCCCACTCAAACAGAAGAGGACCCAGGGTCAAAACAAATGACTAGTTTTCTTTGGAGGCCTGCCTTAGGAAGTTTCTAATTCTCACCTCAACCAACTTTTTTCCAAATGATACATACACAGAAGATCTTTTCTCTGGGGGAAAATCACACATGCAGTGCCAAACCTTTAGAAATGTACGGGCACTCACCTGGCAGTCCCATCGACAAGACAAATACACAAAGGGTATGTAAAGGTGGTTTAACCCCTACTACTTCTCACAGAACACAACCAGAAACAAACTAAATGTCCGCTACAAGAGGATTTTTTTTAAAGATTGATTGATTGATCTGAGAGAGAGAGAGAGAGCGCACGTGCGCACCCGTGCGTGGGGGAGCAGGGGAAGGAAGGAGAGAATCTCAAGTACACAGCGCAAAGCCCAGCATGGGGGCGGATCCCACGACCTTGATATCACAACCTGAGCCAAAACCAAGAGTCAGACACTCACCGACTGTGCCACCCAGGCGCCCCAAGAGAATATTTTTAAAATTAGGGTTCAGTGGAGCACCTTTCCCCTTACGGATTATGAGAAGCCATGTCCTCACCGACATGAGAAGACGGCCAGAGAAAGAGCAGCCCGCAGAGCAGCAGGACACCAAGGGCGCTCGCACAAAGTGGGCGGCATGGAGTGCGGTGGGCAGCACAGGACGGGAAGCCTCGCCGCCCGGCTTCAAATCTGGATCTACCACTAATAATAAAGTGACAGCTATGTTCCTTTTCCTTTTTTTTCTTTTTTTTTTTTTTTTTACTATCAACCCCCTCAGTAAAGTGAGGATAAAAAGAGTTACCTGTCAGGGCACCTAGCTGGCTCAGTTGGGGAACACGGTGGGGGTGTGGGTGCGAGCCCCACATCAGCTATAGAGATTACTTAAAATTTTTTTAAAAATTTTTCTTAATTATGAAAAAGAAATCTTTAAGGAGCGCCTAGGTGGCTCCATCAGTTGAGCGTCCAACTCTTGATTTCGGCTCAGGTCATGATCTCAGGGTCATGAGCACGGGGCCTGGAGCCCGCTTGAGATTCTCTCTTCCCCACCCCCCCAACGGCCACACACACACATGCTCTAATAAATAAGTCTTTTAAAAAAAAATTTTTTTTTTTTTTTTTAATTTAAAAAAGGGGAGCCTGGGTGGCTCAGTTGGTTAAGCATCTGCCTTCAGCTCAGGTCATGATCATGGGGTCCTGGGATCGAGTCCCGCACAGGGCTCCCTGCTCACTGGGGAGTCTGCTTCCCCCTCTGCACCCCCACCCCCGCTCATGCGCACGCTCTCTCCCTCACTCTGTCTGAAATAAAGTCGTTAAAAAAAAAATTTTTTTTTTTAAAAGAGTAAACTTTTAAGTAGGATTATGTGAGTCACCATACAAAAGATGATCAGAATAGTGTCTGGCACATAGCAGGCACTCAACGAATGCCTGACCGCTGGTGTTCACCTCCTATGTAACCCCTCCTGTCTGGGTTCGACACAGTGACAGGCTTCTAACCAAGAAAACTTGGCAAGGGGTGAGACGTCACTTCTGTAATACGGTGACACATTATCATGACTGCTGTCTCGTTAGCGGACCCTGCCCATTGCCGGCTTCAAGAGAACATGTTGCCACGTAGAGGGGGCCACGTGGCAAGAACAGCCAGCAAAGAACTAAAGCCCTTGGTCCAACACCCTCGAGGGTCTGGCTTCTGCCAACTGTCATGACAACGTGGAGACAGATCCTGCTCAAGGCGAGCCTTGACTACAGCCGGGGAGACTGTGATGCAGATTGCCCTGCAAAGTAACATCCAGATTCCTGACCCACAGAAACTGTGAGATGATAAATGTGTGTTGTTAAACCACTCAAGTTTGGGGTAATGCAAATATTACGCATATAGGCAAATCTGCATCACAAAAAGTTTCAAAAACTATACAACTGTTATTATTTCTTGGCACTAGAATTTGAAGGACTTCGATTTAATATCTTTCTTGCTTTGCTTTACTTTCTAACTTTTCTACACTGACGTTTTATACGTTAAAAATTAAAAATCAAATTTAAAATGGACCTTTATTTTCTCCTACAACTGCCCCCTGAAATCTCTTATATGTCATTATTATGCTTAACAGATTATTTGCACTACCTACAAAGAAAGGAGATTTTCTAAATCATTCATCCTTATTACATTTTCAAAATAGGTCATGAAATGGAATTTTACCTCACTGAAAAACAGTAACAGCAGTTGAAGAAACATAAATGTCAAAAGCTTACCTAATTAAACTCTAATATAAGACAGCATGAGAATGAAAAAGAACACTAATTAGCGGCTAATGATTTGCATGATCACATTTACCTCTGCTATTTGGAGAATACGGTCCATTATGGACATTCGCATTTGCCCAGGTTGAGTAAGGAGGTTCCCGTCAAGGCGTGAAAAATCAAAAGGGATCAGGCAGGTCACGGAGAGCCACAGTAAAAGCATGTAGCGGGTCTCCCAAGTCTAAGAAGTTAAATCAAAGTAAAATGACTCTGGTGTAAAGGACAGAGGTAACCCGCACGCCCCCCTCACAGCCCTCCCTGCCCACTCAAGGCCCACCACGGGCCCTGCAGATCCTATCCCCCTCAGAGCCTGGAGTGCAGACCGTCATGAGCCCTTCCCGCGTCTCCACTGTACCCTCCCACACACACCCTCTGTCATACAGACAGCTGGCAACCTTGACATGAAAGAAACAGAAAAAAAAAAAAAAAAAAAACCACAAAACAAAAAAGAAAGAAACAGCAAAACGAACAAAGAAAAATCACAATACATCGGTATAACGGGTTCCCTTCGCTGGCACCCTTCAGTATACAGTCAGCATTTTGAGAAAGTGAAAAACAGATAAAAAGATGGGAAACAGAAGACTTAAGAATAAAGAAAAATATCTTCAATGTCCAGTGAGAGAGGAGTGCCCTTAATTTGGGTAGTCAACAAAACAAGATTCCACTTTGGCCCTGGAATCACCCATCAGGGGCACGAGAAGCAGAGGAGAGCCAGGGAAATGGTCCCCCACGTCTCCAACTGGCACTGGGCACTTTCGCAGACAACTCACGGGGGCGCCGCCGTAAGCCGTGTGCTCTTCTGAGCGCACCGTACAGGACGGCTCCTGGAGCGACCGGACTCCTGGGCACGCCTGCTAACAAGGCTGGCCACAGGCAGGCATGTGGGGACTTGGACTTCAGGAGGCTTCCCACCATTCCCTGAGAAGGGGGACTCTCTGTGCCTGGACTATTTGTACAAACCATGTCACTTATGTCAAAACCTGCGTTCCTCTTGGCAGTCTGGAATTTCAGCCCACACTTGGCAGAGTACCCACGTGACGAGCCCCCAAGAAAAATCCTGCACGCCGGTCTTTATGACCTTCCCTAGTGGACAACACTATATGCGTCATCACACTCAGTGCTAGGGAGACTTACGAGCGCCCTGTATGACCTGACTGGGAGAAGACTCTGGAAGCTTGCTTCTGGTTTCCTCCAAACTTTACCCCACATGAGTTTTCCCTTTGCTGATTTTGCTACTAATGAGTCCCAATCATAAGAACAACTACATCCAGAGTCCTACAGTGGTCCTAGAGAATCATCAAACCTGGAGGTGGTCTGGAGACCCCCAAAATAGTTATTTTCAATTTTCAATCTGGAAGGTTTTATCACCACACCACATGTAGGCATATTTTTTCCTTTATAAAGAGCATATTTTAAAAGGAAACAATTTAAAGTAACATAATAACAGAAAGAGCCAAAAGAATAAAAGAGAGAAAGGGATACGAAACCGCACAAGATAAAATTAAAGAAAACAGGACAATAAAGCCGCAAATCAGGAGTGGAGCAAACAAGGAAAGAAAGAAGGAGGGATGAGGTTGGGAAAGAAAAGGAGAAGAAAAAAGACACTCACTTCATGATCTCTAGGATTCTGATTTGTAAACATATCTAAAACAGGCTGTACGTCGGCTACTTCATGAGGAAATAAGCGAAGAAATGTTTTATATCCTCGAACCTACCAAATTAAAAGACACTAAATTATTAATTAGAAAACACAGAAAGTAGCAAAATTATCTTTTTCCCCACCATCAAAGATCACCACCTATTCCACCCAAAGATCAGAAGAGAATTATGCCATACTACAGTCATAGAACTTGTTAAGAATAAATAGGAAAGCTCTCTCTGCTTCTTACATCACTTCGTAAGTATGTTCTCTCCCAACTTAACACATATCATATGTGCTTCGTCAGAAATACAGATGTGTTACAAAACAAAAAGGTTTTCCTTCTACCTTATTTATACAATTGCCCTCTGACGCTCGGGAGGAAACAAGTCCTCGAAAACCTCAAAGGTCCCCAAATTCTCTACAGCTTCCATAAACGCGGTGGTACCACACCTTCAGGAGAGACCCTGCACTCAACCAGCTAAGCCGCAGAGAAGTATGCCCATGGGCAGCCCACCCATGGGGCCCTCTCACTGGCCAAGGACCTCTCTTCACTCCACAGCAGGCACTACTACACTGCGTAGCCCCACAGAACCCACCCGGAGGTGGCTCTGAGTCACTCCCATGATCAAAATTGCAGTTGGTTAAGTCTGCAGGCCAGCACAGGGCTAGGACCTGGGAGTCCCTAAGAATGCCCAATATCAGGCCCCACCCTAGATCTGCTTACTCAGAATCTGCCTTGTTAACAAGATCCCCAGGAAATCCATCTGCACATTAAAGTTTGAAAAGCACTTCCATTTTCACCGAGCTTGTCCAC
The DNA here is from genome assembly GCA_028534135.1 of Potos flavus. Classification (NCBI taxonomy): domain Eukaryota; kingdom Metazoa; phylum Chordata; class Mammalia; order Carnivora; family Procyonidae; genus Potos; species Potos flavus. The sequence goes on from CM052891.1 coordinate 334,033, forward strand.
TTTTTCCTTGTAAGAAACTCTTCTGAATCAGTCATCTCTCTCTCTCCCTCTCCCTCCTCCCTTTTCCTCCCCCACTTTCTTTCTAGGTAGGTGCTACTTGATCTATTCAAATGCAAGATGCTAAATATCTCAGACACGGTTTCCGCCAAAGGACCCACAGATCACTATCACTAACATCTGATCCCCAACATATGGTAAAAAGAGAAAGAATGAAACCCACAACTTATGTGTGAGAACCATCTTTCCTGAAAAATGCCATCTGGACTGAGTATGTAAGAAAGCGTTCCGTCAACTATGAAGTGCTATGTAAACGTTACCTTGGTGATGATGTAAAGAAATTTAAAAGCCAGATGTAGGAGGTCAGCTGGAGATGTCTTATCTTGAACTATATCCAACAACGAGTTCATCATCCATTCTAGAGAAAAACATACATAAAACATTTACTACAAAATTAAACGTTAAAATGATATTAAAAACAAAATGCCCCAAAAAAGCCTTTATTTATAAATTTAAGAGTGATTCAATGTTAGAAACCTATATGGTCCAAGTATCAATACAGCAGAAGAAAAACATTTTCATCATAACAGTTTCTAAAAGAACAAAATTAACACAATATTCATCCTCATTTTTAAAATGCAGAAGGGGGCACCAGGGTGGCTCAGTCAGGTAAGTGTCCAACTCCTGATTTCAGCTCAAGTCATGGTTTTGAGATCCAGCCCCATGTTGGGCTCCACAGTGGGCAGGAAGTCTGCTTAAGATTCTCTCTCTCGGGGCGCCTGGGTGGCTCAGTGGGTTAAAGCCTCTGCCTTCGGCTCAGGTCATGATCTCAGGGTCCTGGGATCGAGCCCCGCATCGGGCTCTCTGCTCAGCGGTGAGCCTGCTTCCCCCTCTCTCTCTGCCTGCCTCTCTGCCTACTTGTGATCTCTCTGTATCAAATAAATAAATTAAAATCTTTAAAAAAAAAAAAAGACTCTCTCTCTCCCTTTCCCACTACTCCTCCCCCTACTACTCAAACACATGCACACTCTCTAAGGAGAAATATCCTTATTTTTAAAAATTATTCTATCGTGGGATGCCTGGGTGGCTCAGTTGGTTAAGTGTCTGCCTTCGGCTCAGGTCATGATCCCAAAGTCTTGGGATCGAGTCTTGCACCAGGTTCCTTGCTTGACAGGGAGCCTGCTTCTCCCTCTGCCTGCTGTTCCCCTGCTTGTGCGCTTTCTCTCTCTGGCAAATAAATAAATAAATAAAATCTTTTAAAAAAATTATTTTATCTCAAACTCATATCTAACACCATGCTTCACAGAAGATACCTCCTACAACTACTATGATTTAGTGCTGAGCACATTCTAACCAATGCAATAAGGCAGTAAGAAAGATTTCCACTTCTAGTTATGAAGGAATAACTTATACGGACTTGCTCTACTACCAAAAAGTAGAAAACTAGACAAATATGTGACAAATATAGTTTCAGACACTGGAACAACAGGCAGTGCAAGGTAACAAACCAACTAAGGGGGAAAAAAAAAAAAACAACTGGGATCTACAGCTGCCCAGCCTGTCTGCTGGGAGGTAATTTTTAGAACTCAATACAGGGAGGGGAGGACTCAAAGAGAGCAGAGATTGAGGTTCAAGGAGGCTAAGCCAGCTGAAATCTGCAGGGCAGAGTAATGAAGAGGAAGGGAGGAAAGAATGAGCTCCAGAAGTCTACAGAGGTCCCCTCCAATCTTTGGCTGAATGTTCACAAGCATGGGAGGAGTCCACAAGGCCAGGTAAGAACAACTACCAAAAAGCACCGAGGCAAAGAGTTTCCGGCTGACACGGGGCCAACGTTCAAATTCCATCAAGCCAGAGGAGAGTCCCTGCTGAGCACCCAGGGCAACCACTAGACACTCCTGAGAAGTCTCTCCTTGAGTAGTAAGGATAAATTAGAGAAAAACTAGAGAAAAAGTGAAACCTGCCTAACAAGGCTTTAATAGGATCGAAAGGGTACAAATGATTTACAACTAACTAAACTGCCTAGCAAATTTGGGCACTCTTTAAAGACAAAAATTTAAAACCACCAACATCATAATAATCACAATGCCCAACATCCACACAAAAATTACAAGATACGTGACTGTCTAAAGTTACTGTGACTCCTAACAGGGCAAATCAGTCAAAAGAAATTCCCCAAAGAAGCTATAAACTTTAGAGCAAGTATCATAAATACTATAAATACTAAAACATGCTCAAGGATGGAAAAGAAAACATGAACAGTATGAGGCAAGAAATGAAGATACTAACACGAACAACTTCAAGAGCTGGAAAAAATAAGATCTAAAATGAAAAAGTAACTAAATGAGTTTAACAGCAGATTAGATACTACAGAAGCAAAGATCAGAGAACTTAAAGACACAGTAACTAAACTTCCCTACTACAGGGGGGAGGGGGGCTGAGACACCAAGCAGCCTCAGCACCACCTGCAGCAGTGTCAAGTGATCACCACATGGGTGACCCAAGAGGACAGGAGAGAGGCAAGGGCAGAGAAATATGTATAGAAATAATAGCTAAAATTATTCCAAATTTGATGAAAACTATAAACCTATTAATCCAAAGGGTTTAACAAACTCTTAGCAGGATAAATGGAAAGAAAATTACATCATGGCATGTCATTATCAAATTGTTGAAAACCAGCAATAAAAAGAAAATTCTACCAACTGCCAGAGAAAAAAGCCCACATTACACGGAAAAACAAAGAGAAGAATAAAGACAGACCTCTTGTCAAAACCAATACAACCCCAAGGCAGTAGGACCATATCTTTTAAATTGATAAAAGAAAAAACTGTCACCCTAGAGTTCTATAATCAGCAAAATCTCTCAAAAGTGAAAGTGAAACAAAATATCAAAAGCTGAAAGAATTCATCACCAGTAAATGTTCACTAGAAAAGTTCTTCTAGCAAAAAATAAACGAGACCAGATAGAAACTACAATCTATAAAAGCAAAGAATAAAGGTGGAAATGGTAAATACGTGAATATTAGATTTGGGGCGCCGGGGCAGCTCGGTTAGGTAAGCCTCCAACTCTCTTGATTTTTGCTTGGGTCATGATCTCTAGGTGGTTAGATCAAGCCCCACGTCCAGCTCCAAGCTCAGCATGAAGGTTGCTTGAGATTCTCTCTCCCTCTGCCGCTCCTCCTATTTTTTGAAAAAATATTTACTTATTTATTTTTAGACAGAGCATGCAAGAGAGTCCAAGCGGGTGGGGCAGAGGGAGAGGGAGAGAGAATCTCAAGTGGACTCCCTACTGAGCATGGAGCCCAACGCGGGGCTTGATCTCACAACCCTGAGATTAGGACCCGAGTGGAAACTAAGAGTTGGTCACTTAACTGCACCACTCAGGCACCGCTCAACAAAGGTAACTTGGAATTTTTTTTTTTTAAGTAGGCTCCACGCCCAGTGTGGAGCCCAACATGGGACGTGAACTCACATCCCTGAGATCAAGACCTGAGCTGCGATCAAGAGTTGGACACTTAACCCACTGAGCCACCCAGGCACCCCTGAACATTTTTTAAAGAATTAAAAAGGAAAAAAAAAAAAAAGAATTAAAATGGATAACCACAAATAAAGAGATCAAGCTAGCATTATTTACAAACTATATATTTACTGCTTTGAAAACCCAAAAGAAACTGAAAAGATAGCGAAGTATTTCATCACATAACAAACTTTAAACATTACACCCAGTTAAAGAAGCCAGTCACAGAAGTCCACATACTGTCTGACTCCATTATGCGAAACGCCCAGAATACACAAATCCAGAGACAGAAAGCACATCAGTGGTCACCAGGAACTGGAGGGAAAGTGGGGGTGACTGTTGATGGGGATGGGCTTCTTCTGGGGGTGATGAAATGTTCAGGAATTAGTGCTAATGGCTGCACAACTCTGATACACTAAAAACCAATGAAGTAAACACACAAAAGGGTGAATTCTATGGCACATACGTTATACCTCACCACAGGAGCACGAGCAGCTTTCACCCCACAGCCAAACTCTGAACAGACCACTTAGGGTAAGTGAAGCGTTCCCCGGGGGGGGTAGGAGCACCCCAGACAAAGGAAGAGCTTCATTCTGCCATCTGGAACATCCTCAATGTGGTGGAAACTCAACCAACTCACCTGCTCCCAGAGAAAATCTGCCCATCCACTCAGCACACTGCCTGACGGAACCCTCTCAGGAGAGGTTTAGCTGGAAACACTCCACCTTATACAACAGAAGCAGAGGGGCCCTCGGCTACATCCATCTGGTCTTAAATATGGACAGAACCATAACATGAAAAGATCAAATTACACAGAAAAGCTGATCGGAAGAGCAGACAACAGCCAGCACTGGAACCAAGAGACTCGGAAAGATGGCACAGCCACTCCGCAAGAATGGAGACCAGAGGGGCGCCTGGGGGGCTCCGTGGGTTAAAGCCTCTGCCTTCGGCTCAGGTCATGGTCTCAGGGTCCTGGGATCGAGCCCCGCATCGGGCTCTCTGCTCAGCGGGGAGCCTGCTTCCCCCTCTCTCTGTCTGCCTCTCTGCCTACGTGTGATCTCTCTCTGTCCAATAAGTAAATAAAATCTTTAAAAAAAAAAAAAAAAGAAAGAAAGAATAGAGACCAGAAAAGCAGATTATTCCACATGCTTACCTCAGTAACCTGCACCACCCCCAAGATGCAGTAAAATGGAAATGAAGGATACAAATCCACAAAGAAACAGAGAAGAAAAAACAACCAGCCCAGAGAGGTCAGCTGTGACTTGGAAACTGGACAGAGGCAGGGAAGCCATGGTAACTAGAGCAGCCCAGCAAGGAGTCAGAGCTGAGGGGCCAGGAACAGCCCAGGGCAGCACACAGCGAGGAGGGCTCTAGGGTCTCCTAGCCACAGCCCCTTTTAGGCGGAAGACCAGAGGTTTACCTCTCGAGAGTGGTGAACACCACAGCCATTAGCCACGTTTGGAGTTTTTTTTATTTAAGTCAAATAAAGTTTTAAATTCAGCTCTTCAGGGGCACCTGGGTGGCTCAGTGGGTTAAAGCCTCTGCGGTCAGCTCGGGTCATGATCTCGGGGTCCTGGGATCGAGCCCCACATCAGGCTCTCTGCTCAGCAGGGAGCCTGCTTCCCCCTCTCTCTCTGCCTACTTGTGATCTCTCTCTCTCTCTGTGTCAAATAAATAAAATCTTAAAAAATAAAATAAAATAAAATAAAATAAATAAATAAATTCAGCTCTTCAGTCATATTAGCCATATTTCACATGCTCAGCAATCCCATGTGGCTAGTGGTAACCTTACCAGACAGCACAGATCCAGAACATTCCGTCATCACACAAAGCTCTACTGGACAGAGGTGCTCTGGAGAGAGCAGGTGTGAGAGGAAGCCAGGACGCAACTGACAAAAGCCATGCAGTCAGGGCCCCACTCAACAAGGAGCAGGCACTGCAGGCTAGGAGGCTACAGCGGGACCCTCCCCAACAGGGCCTCAGCACCCAGCAGCCAGCCATGTGCTCCCCAGACAGGAACATCCCACCCACAAGACGACTTTGAAAAATACCAAACCAAGGACAAAAGCACTTACATAGTAAAAACAAGGGATAAAATAAATTCAAGAACATCTTCCACGAGCAAAACAAAGATTAAAAGGCAAAACTATGGGGGCGCCTGGGTGGCTCAGCGGGTTAAAGCCTCTGCCTTCGGCTCAGGTCGTGGTCTCAGGGTCCTGGGATCGCCCCACGTCGGGTTCTCTGCTCAGCGGGGAGCCTGCTTCCCCCACTCTCTCTGCCTGCCTCTCTGCCTGCTTGTGATCTCTCTCTGTCAAATAAGTAAAATCTTTAAAAAAAAAAAAAAAAAGGGCAAAACTATATGGGAAAAGCTAAGGGAGCCAGGGGACCACTCCTGGAAACTTAACATCCAATTCACGGGGACATCAGAAAGAAAAAGCAGAAGCAGAGAAACGACCAGTAGCACACCAGAAGGCCACTGCGCCAAAGGGTGTAAGTCTTCAGGCTACAATTATAAAGCCAATGCCCAGCGTAAGAGAAAAAGCCGAGAGCAAGTCACACTCTTATAAGACATCAGCTTCTAGAAACTTTCAGCAGCAAAGACGTCTCCTGAAAAAGAAACTTGGACTTGGTAACCGTGGATAATGGAACCACGTCTTCCGTCTTCACCCAGCCAAGCTATCAACCAAGTATGAAAATGCATTTATTCTGCCTGAGACAGGTGAGAATTCAGAAAACTTACCTTCTACAAAACCTGCTGGTTACCTGAAGAAGAAAAAAACAGCACACACAGCACCAGCCCACTTTTTAAAAGGCATATATGTGTATGCTAAAGCTAACCCCTAATGCTAGACACGGTAACACATTTGGAGTTTCAAGAGCCCTGTGGGGCAGGCAGTGCTAATTATCCCCATTTTTCAGATGAGGAAACCCAGGCCAGAGCAGCTGAGTGGTGGCACTGGGATGCAAATTCAGACAGCCTGGCCTGGGGCTCGTGCACCTAACCCCCACTCCGTGCTGCCTTTTGATTTAAGTTACTATTGCTACCTTCCTCCTTCCTAAGTTCACTGCCAGCAGTGTTACTTTTGCAGACAGAAAAAAGAAAAAAAAATTGTTATCAGTATGAAACTGGTTAAAAATAAACAATGAGAAACTAAAGAAACAAAAAGCCACTCCCCTTATACTAAGTTAAGGAAACCCAAGCCTCACTGTCTCCACCTATAAAACAGAGCTGACCATAGATCACACATTTACACAGCATCTTCAGACACTGAGGAGTCAATAGTGACCCCCGTAAAGCACTCGGTTATAACAAAATGTGCCTGAAAAACAAACAGATTAAAATACACACGATGAGCAAAAAAAAAAAAGCTCTTAAATAACAGCAAGGAAGAACGAAGCTCCAAACCATCTGCCCACAGCCCAGAGCACCATTGGGAACTCCTAGGACTATCCCAGTCCACTAGCATTAATTAGCCCTCCTAACAAATAAGGCCAGGGCACTTCATCCTGACACCCTCTGCTGGCAAACACAAACACACACACCCCCCAGCACCACACACCAAGGCCTCTGTGATCACCTGTAAGTGAACGATCAAAACCCAAATCATCAGCCTCTGTTCTTACCAAGGTGTGGGTCCAACAGATGGGGCTGCTCCTGGTATTTGTCCATGATTACTAAAAAGAAAAACATGGGAATTAACATCACCTGGCCGGTAAGCACACAAGCCCCAGGAATCCTCAGTTCCCTCTGCCCGCAGCTGACTGCTATGGTGGGGCTCTTAAGAGCACGGGCCACCTGGGCAGCCCCCCACGCCCTCTGCTTGCTCGGCACACCTTCCTCTCCCACCGCCCATCAGTCATACACAGACGCCTTCCACGCCCTTCCTGCTCCCTCTGCAGAACACACCAAGCACCCGGCCCTCGGAGGGCCCAACACTTCGGAGCACACGCTCCTCCATCCCAGGCAGCCTGGTTTCCGCCCCTTCCAGCAGCCAGCGAGGCTCCTATCACATCCAAAGACCACCCCGCCTGTGGCCGGTGTCCTGGGCCACACACCTCCACACCTGCCAGCTTCCCGGGAGACGCCCCGCACGCCACAACAGTTCTGTGCACGGGTCACGGACTTGCTACCCCCAGTCCACAACCAAAGAAACAGACTCACAAGGGCAACGAAGCACTTGGCCCAAGTGGCGAGTGAGCGTTAACCCTGCGGTGTGTCAGCAAAGCCCGTGCCGCGTCCAGCCAGCCGCCACACTGCGCCTGCCCCTCCCGGAGGGTCGCCACCGCAAACCCAGGAAGGCCAAACTCGGCGGAAATTTCCCCAGCAGAAAGGACCCACGAAGATGGTTTTACTGAGTCACAAAACGCTTCCGATCCCACCCTGGGATCCCGGGAGTCGCCGTCTCATCAGTCCTTAGAGACAAGTGCCCAGGGCGCCGCCCGCCGCTGACTCCCCGGGGCTGGACTCGGAAAACGGGCCCCAGCCAGGAACCTGTCCTGCGCGCTCCCCGCCGGTCCCCCCGCGGGGCGCAGGGCGACTGGGGCTGTCCCCGGACTGCACGGCCACCTGGTCCCCCGCCCTCTCCGCGCCTTTGTCTGCGGCACGCGGGTTGCGGGCGGCCCCTCCTCTCGCCGTCGCCCGGCCCACACGGCCGTCTCCCAGGGGACTCCGAGGGGTCACGGCCGCCCTGCGGGTGCACACCAGGGTCCCCGCGCCCAGCCCTCCGTAGCCCTCCTCCAAGGGCAGGCGGGAGAGGGAGCGCCCGCAGCCCCTCGGCCGCCGGAGGAGGCCGCCCGCGCGAGCGCACGGCTCCCACAGGCGCGTGCCAGGTGCGCTCCAGCCCGACAGCGCGCACACACGGCCACCCGGCCGGGGCCCCGCGCGCACCTCGGAACCGCTCCAGGGCGCCCTCCCGGGCCGCACGGTCGCCGAGCACCGCCCGCAGGCGGCCGAGCAGCGCGCGGGTCTCCGCACTCTCGCCGAACGCCTCGAGGGCGCCGCCGTGGGCCAGCGCCTCGTCCTCCGCCCCGTCCTCCGGCGCGCCCGCGGTCGGCTCCTCGCCCAGAGCCATCCTTGGCGTCCCGGACCGCGCCCGTGGACTCGAAGCCCGGCTACGCCCGAGCACCGGGATGGGGAACGCGGGCCGAGGCAGGCTCAGGGACCACCGCGGAAGCACAGGCGGCCGCTACCGACGCCGGCCCCGCCCCGCAACCTCCGACCTCGCGCCTCGGACCCGCTACGGAGCGCGCCGGCCGCCAAAATAGCGAGCACAGAGGCGGGGCCGAGCCCCGTGGGGCGGGGCCCGGGTGAAGGGCGTGGATAGGGCAAAGCCTGCGGCGCTGACTGGGGGCGGGGCCAGGGAGACGGCGGGGTGGGGCTCTGAGCTCGTGGGTGGAGCCCAGGAGGGGTGTGGAACTGGGGCGGGGCGGGGCGGGGTCTAAGCCTGTGGGAGGCGGGGGGTGGGGTCTGAGCTCGTGAGTGAGGCGGATGTGGGGACGGAGCCTGTGGGTGGGGCTAGGGGGCGTGTCTGAGCCTGGGGGTGGGGCCTGAGCGCTGGGTGGTAGCCTGGGG